>SJYO01048061.1:35857045-36322705 GCA_006410555.1 Capra ibex | reverse complement strand
GTCTGAAAACCTGAGTCTCCCTCTCCCTCTCCCACCCTACTAAACCCTCTTACCCTTAAGATTGTACATATGACAGTACATTCTTAACTTAGCGGTCAGGTACAGACTGTATCCCACGTCGTACGAACCCCGACCACTTACCCCTACTGGGTCTCTCTACAACACCCCTCCCTCCACCCTCCCCCCAAGTACAAACCCTTGTGTACATTCTTAATTTCTAAAATTTTAAATTTTTTTATTTATTTATTTATTTATGTTTTTTTTTTCTTCTTTACTAATCTTTGAATGTATCTTGATTGACTGAGTAAGTTTTAACACTTTCCTCATGTTCTTCCGACACATCAAAGTGGGACGAATAAATTGTAGATACGTCTGAATAGTACTTTTACCGTCCGACCTACTTAGTGTTTGATGTTAGTTCTAATGACCCTCTTTGTAGTTGTCAGTCGGAGTCTATATCTCTACTACGGTGAGATTACCATCTTTTATCTCCTTGATTTCTAAGAGAATTACTTTCACTTTCTCTTATCACTTCTTCGACAGATTTACAGATGTCAGGTAACACCGTGTTTCTCGACTTGTGTTGATTCGAAGATCGTGAAAGTGATCTTACCTATATTCCATAATGGTGTCCTCTCCTGTCAAAGTCTTTTCAGATCTCCTCTTGAAACATATTAAAGTTATACATTACCGACGTATGTCTTCATAATCGTACGTTTCCTTTAGCTCTTGTACAATGGTTTTCGATGATGTTTTACATTCTATTCACACTACAATAACGGTGTCTTCTGATGTCTTTCCTACAGAAAGTACTGTCTCGTTACAACTTTGTGTAATTTACGAGAAGTCTCGACTTAATTATCTCCCCTTTATACAGACACTTGTTACTATAGATACAATAGTTACCGCGTTTACCATAGATACTTTGTCGAATAAATTCACTACAAATTTTACAAGTTCCATTCTTTGTCTCAAGTCTTAAGGACTTCCTACTTTTGTAAATCAAACTATCATATCAAAGGACTCTAATCTACTTAATTTCCACGTCCATGTCTAACTGGGTACGTACCACCAGTTTTCTGTCCCGGAGTCACAAAACTTTCCTTCCCTCTTCTCCTATTCAACGATACACCTATCCAACTAAATAGATAAACGTCAATTCAGTCCAGTGAGAAGCCTCTTCCGTTACCGTGGGGTGAGTCCATGAGAACGGACCTTTTAGGGTACCTACCTCTTCGGACCATCCGACGTCAGGTACACCAGCGACTCCCAGCCTATGCTGACTCGCTGAAGTGAAACTGAAAAGTGAAAGGACGTAACCTCTTCTTTTACCGTTGGATGAGGTCACAAGAACGGACCTCTTAGGGTCCCTGCCCCCTCGGACCACCCGACGGCAGATACCCCAGCATGTCTCAGTCTGTACTGACTTCACTGAATCGTCATCGTCGTCGTCCAGTGAGAATAATCTGTTGTATATTAAAGAGACATTATACACACGATTTAGTGGAAGTCCTCTTTCACCTCTACTTCTTATTAAGTAAATAGACCACCCCTCGTCTTTCTAAGTATCTAAATCCAACTTATTTCTCATCAAACGTAATGTGTCGTACCTTATCATACAACTCGTCTTATTACATTATTTTTATCATCACTTTTGTCAGACTCTTTTCCCGACACCTTTGAATTCATCCCTGTGTAAATTAAGTCAATGTTTAATCACTTTCAGAGTATCTTTACTAAATACTCTACTCAGATCTTTCTATATCCTTAAATAGTGTGTACCTTTCCTCTTTATAATTGTAATTTCGTAGTAAATCTCTTCGTTCGTAATCTCATACAAGTTCTTGAAGTCATACTGATCTCAATATACACATGGGATTACCAAGACAATTCGAAAGTCGATTCTGTACGTCGACTAGTCGTCGAGATAAAACCTACGGGACTGTCAGTAAAAATGAAGGTTGGGGGTTTTTTTCATTAACCCGTTTCTAGTTGTAAATCGACTCTGTTATTCACTCCTTTTACGTCGATGGAAAAAAAAAAAAAAAAATGTCGCACCCAGTGAAAATTATAGTAAGGTTTCTTTTTTATTCGGTAAATGACGATGTCTTGTTAATTAATCAATTGACCTGAAAGAGGACCAACAAGTGTTACTGGTTGAGTTTTTTTCTTATTTTATACGTATTTGAAAACGTAGTGAAAAACATTAAGAGTAATGATTATAGACTAACACTCACTACTGAAGACTTCCATTTTTTAAGTTAGATATAATAGTGACTTCAATTACTACAAACTTTTAACTATAATTAATGAGTTCACTTTTCATGAATAGTATTCGATTATAAGAGTATAAATCATAGGTTACTTTCCTAATTACTGATACCAACTTTAGTAAGAAAGAGACAATTCGAATTATAAAAATACAGTTAAAAATAATGAAACAAATAATAAGAATCTACAAAATTTGTTGTTACACGAATACCCATACAAGACGTCGTATAAAAACACTACAAAACTTATTTACTGAAACTTTTTGTGTTAAGTAACAATAGTAATAAGTATCTTATTCGTAAAATAAGATACTATATAAACGTCTATACATAGTACAACTGTGACGTACACAAGTTTGTAACTTAACGTATTACTATGTTTTAGACTTTACCGTAATTGTGATAGTTTACGAACTACGTTCTGATTATTACTTTATTCGGAGGGATATTATTATCGATAATATATCTTTAATAGTTTTGGATATTACAGATCGAAAAATTCTATATTAAAAATTTAAAAGAAGTCATAAATTAAAAAGATGACAAAACGAGAAAATTATACAATCATATATAGAATAAATTCATATAAAAGAGATATGACAAATAAATGACCTGTCTATTAGGTTGTTCTTTGTTTTTAGTTCAATTTTTATATACGTTAATATATAATGTATTAATATACATTATATATATTAATATACATGAATATGTAAAAATTGAACTAAACCCATGATAGACAGTTCGATTTTTTTTTTTTTTCTCGGACCAAGTTTCATCTATGAATTACCTATACATCTTTATACATTTATTAGTTTCTAAAAATTAATGGAATTTTATATAAAGTATGAGAAGTAAAATTTCATAAAACAACAGAAGGAGGTCGTGACGTAAAATCTTTTAAATAAAAGTTTTTTAAAAGGTATTCACAAAGGCTTTGGTAATTAAAAGTTTATTGTATGTGTATATGAATAAGACATAAAATAGACTTCGTAAACCGGTGTACGTCCCTGATGTCTTAAATTTAACTGAATTTAATATTTTTTAATAAATAATAAACGAATTAAAGGTTTACTCGTCAGGTTAATAACTAATACTTTGACTTTCTTTAGTGATTAACGGGTTATACAGTGGTAAAAAAGTGATCTACATTCCTCGTACATCTACTATAGGGAATGTCAATGATCGACTAACGATGTTGATTTCTAGAATGGGTTGGAATAGAGAGATTTGTTCCCTTCATCGTCGTTACAACAAAAATTTCACGACGAACACCCACAATCTCCACCCCCCTTTCCAAACCAAGTTAAAACTCACCCTTTCATATTATACTCATTTTCATTGATAAAAAAGGTTTCGAATTTTTACCTCATAAATACCATATAAAGTTTACAAGAAAGGACTAAAGAATGACTAGTCGAACGAAACAAAAGAGAGAGCCCGAAAAGAGTTTAAGATACTAAGACTTTCGGGTTTGAGTTTTGGGTTGGGTTATTAAAAGGTCCATTCTCCTTAAAAAGACGGTAATAGACAAAGATAACGGAGGGTATTTGTAGATCGAGAGGTAGAATATCAAGACCCTTACCAGTAGAGACTAAAGATGTATACATTTATGGAGTTCATAGAAAACTATGTTATTTAAATGAGTAAGTGAATAGGTAGTACATGTGTAGTTGGTAGACAGTTAACGACTTGATTACTAACTACCATACACTATACGTTAAGTAAGAAAGATTAATGATATAAAAATTTATACGTATAAAAGTTAAACGAGAAAAAATATAAATATGTGAATATCATAGAACTAAATCACAGTATTAATAAAGTAAACTCTATACGAAATAGAAAGTTAAAGACTAACGGATTTCATTTCTTTATGAAATAATAGAAACTTAAAGTAACAATACATTAAATATAAATTAAAGTCGTTCTAAACTTACCATACGATACAGGTATCGACATCGATAGTATGTCAATAAATTCACCTAAAATGAAAGGTCGAATGTACACCTTTTAATTATAAGTATTGTAAAACGGGTTACACTCTTTACCGAAACCATTTATTACACTCAAACCCAGTTTCAACTTATTATAAAATTAGGAATTCTTTTACTTTAAACCAAGCGTTCACAGATTTAAATAGAAATATATACGAAATCTTACTAGAGACAAGTAGAGGTTCCGTTTGGTAACTTATAGTGTCAATAGGTTCAGATACGGGGTTGCTCATTACGACTTCTTCGACTTCAACTTGTCAAAATACTTCTGGATGTTCTAGAAAATCTTGATTGTGGGTTTTTTCTACAGTAAAAGTAATATCCCCTGACCTTACGTTTTCATCCTTCAGTTCTTTGTGGACCTCATTGTCCGTTTAAACCGGAACCTTACGTCTTACTTCGTCCCTTTTCTGATTATCTCAAAACGGTTCTTTTACGTGACCAGTATCGTTTGTGGGAGAATGTTGTTGTGTTCTCTTCTGAGATGTGTACCTGTAGTGGTCTACTAGTTGTGGTTTTAGTCTAACTAATATAAGAAACGTTCGGTTTCTACCTCTTCGAGATATGTCAGTTTTTTTATTTATTTATTTATTTTGTTCTGGTCCTCGTCTGACACTGAGTCTAGTACTTGAAGAAGAATGGTTTAAGTCTAAATTTAACTTCTTTCGTCCCTTTTGGTGGTCTGGTAAGTCCACACTGGATTTACTTTAGGGAATACTAATATGTCTCCTTCACTCTTTATCTTAATTCCCGGATCTAGACTATCCATCTCTCGGACCACTTTATACGTTACTCCCAGTACTGTAACATGTCCTCTGTCCCTAGTTCTGGTAGGGGTACCTTTTCTTTACGTTTTTTCGTTTTACGGACAGACCCCTCCGGAATGTTTATCGACACTTTTCTTCTCTCTACTTTTCGTTTCCTCTTTTCCTTTCTATATTCGTAGGCTTACGTGTCAACGTTTCTTATCGTTCTTCTCTATTCTTTCTGAAGAAGTCGTTAGTTACGTTTCTTTCTATCCTTTTGTTGTCTTACCCTTTCTGATCTCTAGAGAAGTTCTTTTAATCTCTATGGTTCTTTTATAAAGTACGTTTCTACCCGAGCTATTTCCTGTCTTTACCAGACCTAGATTGTCTTCGTCTTCTATAATTCTTCTCCACCGTTCTTATGTACCTTCTTGCCATGTTTTTTATAGAAGTGCTGGGTCTATTAGTACTACTACACCAGTGATTAGATCTCGGTCTGTAGAACCTTTCACTTCAGTTCACCCGGAATCTTTCGTAGTGATACTTGTTTCCTTCACCTCCACTACCTTAAGGTCAACTCGACAAAGTTTAGGACTTTCTACTACGACACTTTCACGACGAGAGTTATACGGTCGGGTAAACCTTTTGAGTCGTCACCGGTGTCCTGACCTTTTCCAGTCAAAAGTAAGGTTAAAGTTTCTTTCCGTCACGGTTTCTTACGAGTTTGATGGCCTGTTAACGTGAGTAGAGTGTACGATCATTTCATTACGAGTTTTAAGAGGTCCGGTCCGAAGTCGTTATACACTTGGCACTTGAGGGACTACAAGTTCGACCTAAATCTTTTCCGTCTCCTTGGTCTCTAGTTTAACTGTTGTAGGTGACCTAGTACCTTTTTCGTTCTCTCAAGGTCTTTTTGTAGATAAAGACGAACTAACTGATACGGTTTCGGAAGCTGACACACCTAGTGTTATTTGACACTTTTTAAGACTTTCTCTACCCTTATGGTCTGGTGGATTGGACGGAGAACTCTTTAGACATACGTCCAGTCCTTCGTTGTCAATCTTGGCCTGTACCTTGTTGTCTGACCAAGGTTTATCCTTTTCCTCGTACAGTTCCGATATATAACGGTGGGACGAATAAATTGAAGATACGTCTCATGTAGACTCTTTGCGACCTGACCTTCTTTGTGTTCGACCTTAGTTCTAACGGTCCTCTTTATAGTTATTGGAGTCTATACGTCTACTGTGGTGGGAATACCGTCTTTCACTTCTCCTCGATTTTTCGGAGAACTACTTTCACTTTCTCCTCTCACTTTTTCAACCGAATTTCGAGTTGTCTTTTGTTTCTAATACCGTAGGCCAGGGTAGTGAAGAACCCTTTATCTACCCCTTTGTCACCTTTGTCACAGTCTGAAATAAAAAAACCTGAGGTTTTAGTGACGTCTACTACTAACGTCGGTACTTTAATTTTCTGTGAACGAGGAACCTTCTTTTCAATACTGGTTGGATCTATCGTATAACTTTTCGTCTCTGTAATGAAAANACCTTAGTTCTAACGGTCCTCTTTATAGTTATTGGAGTCTATACGTCTACTGTGGTGGGAATACCGTCTTTCACTTCTCCTCGATTTTTCGGAGAACTACTTTCACTTTCTCCTCTCACTTTTTCAACCGAATTTCGAGTTGTCTTTTGTTTCTAATACCGTAGGCCAGGGTAGTGAAGAACCCTTTATCTACCCCTTTGTCACCTTTGTCACAGTCTGAAATAAAAAAACCTGAGGTTTTAGTGACGTCTACTACTAACGTCGGTACTTTAATTTTCTGTGAACGAGGAACCTTCTTTTCAATACTGGTTGGATCTATCGTATAACTTTTCGTCTCTGTAATGAAAAGGCTGATTCCAGGCAGAACAGTTCCGATACCAAAAAGGACACCAGTACATACCTACACTCTCAACCTGACACTTCTTCCAACTCGTGACTCCTTACCTACGAAAAATTTACATCACAACCTCTTCTGAGAACTCTCAGGGAACCTGACGTTCCTCTAAGTTGGTCAGGTAAGAATTCCTCTAGTTGGGACCCTAAATAAACCTTCCTTTCTACGGTTTCGATTTTGAGGTCATGAAACCGGTGGAGTACGCTTCTGAACTGAGTAACCTTTTCTGAGACTACGACCCTCCCTAACCCTCGTCCTCCTCTTCCCCTGCCGTCTCCTACTCTACCGACCTAACGTAGTGCCTGAGCTACCTGTACTCAGACTCTCTTGAGACCCTCTACCACTATCTGTACCTCCGGACCACACGACGCTAAGTACCCCGGTGTTTCTCAGCCTGTGCTAACTCACTGACTTGACTTGACTACGAAATAAAATGAGAAGTTTCCCTTATAAAGGTTATGTCCGATAAAATAAAACGTTGTAATTTGTCCATAACGGTAGAACTTTTAGCAATGTACACTAAAGTATTTTATATACTCTGTGTTGTCTGAACAAACTAAAATTTCAAATTAATCGTACTTGACTAACCCAAATATGAAATGTTGACAATAAGACGTGTAGTTCCATTACTCCAAATTATTTATATCATATACATACATTTGTGTACCCGTGTGTGTACATACATTATAATTATATTTTAAAAGAAATTTGTATAAGTCATGAAACTCCAGACAGTCCGAATTAAAACTTATATTAGTCGAGTCAAGTCGAGTCAGCGAGAACAGGACAGGTTGAGAAACGCTGGGGTACCTGACGTTGTACGGTCCAAAAGGACAGGTAGTGGTTAAGGACCTTGAATGAGTCTGAGTACAGGTAGCTCAACCACTACGGTAGCTTGATTAAGTAGAAGACAGTAGGGGAAGATTAGGGTGGAAGTTAGTAAGGGTCTTAGTCCCAAAAAGGTCACTCAGTCAAAAAGAGTAGTCCAACGGTTTCATAACCTCAAAATTGAAGTTGTAGTCAGGAAGGTTACTTATAAGTCCTGACTAAAGGTAATCCTAACTGATCAACATAGAGGAACTTCAGGTTCCCTGAGACTTCTCAAAAGAGGTTGTGGTGCCAAGATTTCGTAGTCAGGAAACCGTGAGTCGAAAGAATTATCAGGTTGAGAGTGTAGGTATGCTCTGACGACCTCTTTGGTATCGAAATTGATCTACTTGGAATCAGACGTTTCATTACAGAGACGAAAAATTATGCGATAGATCCAACCAGTGTCGAAAAGAATGTTCCTCGTTCGTAGAAAATTAAAGTACCGACGTCAGCGACAGACGTCACTAAACCCTCGGGAGTTTTTTACGTCAGACAGTGAAAAAGGTAACAAAGGCGTTGTAAACGGTACTTCACTACCATGGTCTACGGTACTATCATATAGACCATACTTAACATTGAAATTAGACACCAATTTTATATCCGTATAAAGAACGAAAAGGTCTATTAGTATAAACGGTAACAGACAAAACAATAGTCTTTCATGTCATAAAGGGAGTAGTTTCGACAGAAGTGAGTTAACAAAAATTTTTAGATATAACTCAACAAATTAGATTTTATTCTCGAGACTACCGTTTAGAGAGAAGTCGTTCTTCTCTATGTAAACTTCTGTAAATGTCCATTTAGATTAAGTTGACAAATAAAGGGTTAGGGTATTATAACGACAACTCACTGATGGAAATACCTACCAAACAGACGATGATCTATACCGTGACGATCAGTTAAAGGAACTCGTCTTGATAACATTTGGTAAGAATCGGACGTTTTAACTTTAAGGGAATAAAGAATGTACGTAGTGTGAAAAAGGATTTCGAGTTCATAGTAATTGTGCCGTCCACAAAAGTCGTAACGAGTTCTACATCTTAATTTGTAAAAATGAATTTGTTATGATAAGGTTTTAATGAATTTTATAAATTTTTCGATTGGGTAATTGGTTTAGAATAAAAAGGAAGTTATTTTAACATAAAGTGATATGAGGATTTGGAAAGGGTCGTGATCTAAAACGTACCCCAACAGTTTTAGGGTATTTCATAAAATTGAAACTTATACTCCTACAAACCACTAAAATAGGGTGTAACGGGTGTATGTCTAGAACCCGAGACATACCTTTTTATGGTTAGTAAAAGTATTTCATCGAAACGTAAGGTTTCCACACTGTTTAAAACACTCCCAATAGTTGAAGAGTTTTCAAGAATGTTGTGAAAATAAATGTTCCGAAATTAGACGTATTTAATTTTTAATTAAGATAAGGATAACTTTTCTGAAACTTCTGATGAATGATTTTATTATTAATATTATTATTCTTCTTCCTTTATTCTTTTACTCCTCTCTTTCTCCCTCTACCATTCTTTCTTATACTGTTTATTGTTGTAGTCGGTAGAATCAAGTGGTCGATAACAATGAATATACTGTTTAACTTTCCCTCGTACGGATGTCTGAAAAGAATTTTTGTCTACTGTAATACTGAAACTACAACAGGTATCAGATCGAAATACATGATTTGTTTTATAGAGAGTAGACTATTGAAACCCTTTTAACCTATTAAGTGTCCTTATAAGTACTTTTTAATTGACATTAAGAAGGATTCTGGAAAAACATAAAAGTACTCAATGGGAACTTAAAAATTACCAAAACGGTAGTATCGGTTAAAATTTGTGAAAAAAAAAGAACCTAGAACTCCACTTGTCTGGTATCCCTATCTTTTAAACGTACTCTGACAACTCTTTAAAACTTTTTAGAGACCTATCTATGAAATCAGATGAAATTTTCAATATCTTAAGTCAATACACAGTCTCAAAGTTGTACTATCTCCCCATCCTGTACCTCGAGTGAAAAAGGATCTTTGTTTAAATTTTTATGTAAATGTTTACCTTGTTTATTGTGTCGTTGATTTACGACTGTCTTCTGGAGTCTTAAGACTTTTCCATTCTTATAGAGGTGTATTGACCCATTCTAAATTGTTTTCTCCTTAGTTCCGCCCCAGACACGAGGTCCCTCCCTTGACACTTCCTTCTTTCCAAGGAAAAAGACCCCTTTAAAGGGGTGAATGTCTCTCTAGTCTGACCTCCCTCCTCCTCAAAATTTCGAAATCCTCTTCTCGTGTCGTTGGACTTCTGTTTTACCTCTCATTGGACATGTCTTCCAACCATGTAGACGGGACGTAAAGGGTCAGACTCTGTAAATAGGTAGTAAAGTCAATCCCTGACCTACGATTTCGAGTCCGAAGTATTCATTCTGGGTCGCTCTTCTGGTTTCAGTTGACACGTCTTTGACGGACTTATCCGACCTGACACCGTCGATTTCAATATGAGTCTTCGGAACCGGACACTTTCTCCGTCCACGGTATTAAGTCCTTAATACTCCTTACTCCGTTCTGGTGGTACTCGAAGAAAAGGATACTCTGAAGGTATTTTGTTTTGTGGTTGGTGTCCTCGAAGTCGCTACTCACGTTCAACGACGACGGTGAAGTCCGAGGTCTCTACCTTTTACGGATGAAGATCCTCTGGGTATTCGTTCGTGGTCCGGGACGGGGATGACTAAGTCCTTCCGTGTCTATCGTGGTCGGGGATCCTGTAGGTACTAGTCCGTCACCCGGAATGGAAGTCGCGAGGTACTTTCACGTCTCTCATGGTCAAGGATCCTTAAGACGTTCGTCCCGGGTCCTGGATGAGAACGACAGGTTCCTCACTTGTTCACGACGATATAGACGTGTGTGGTATAGTACCCCTATTACTAGTTGTGTATGACTCCTCTTTCCGTCGTTCGTAGAATTAATTTTCGTCAGGAAACTAAAGTATTTTGTTGTACCTCATTTTGTTTGTTTGTTTGTTCGAGTAAAGGAGAGTACTTGTGTCGTGTCAGTAGATTAGCGACTCGTTTTTAATTACCTTTTCTGACCCTAGACGGTCTTCTATGAGATGTAAGTTTCCATTTCTCCGATGTTACTCTACTGTCTTCCCCACGAAAACAATGTATTAGTCTAGAGTTTAGAAGATCCACCCATTGTGTGTGTGACCCTTTATTAGTATAGTGTCATCAAGAAAGGGTTCTCACTCAAGTCTCAGGGTACAGTCCGAGGGGTCGGACTCCCAGACCGTTATCCTCCTTGTTACGGGTTTTATAAACCGAAAGTTCCGGTTACCCCGAAGTCACATATAGTTTTCCTGATCCCCTTTGTCTCTAAGGTAAAGATCTTCCAACGTCTTCCAAAGTATAAGTGACTCGATATCTGTCATCATTGAGGTATTCTCAGTTCCGATTTGGACACGTACTCAGAACTTCACAGAGGATTATTCCACGTATAATTATACCGAGTCACCCCTCCGTTCCTGGGACCACCGTCTCCGGGGTCTCTTGTCGCTAACCACACTCGAAAGGATCTCCAACGATAGAGTCGTAGTTTTGAATCTGTATAGGTTGTTAGATGTCCAAGGTCACGACCTTACGAAGTCCTTTTTGTTAGACGTCCCATTCTTATGTCTGGATGGGTGGTCGTCTATCCTTATGTCTAGGTAGGTACAGGTATGATATGTCAGTTGATATTTGTGTGTGAAACTATATCTTAAAGGGCGGTCCTCCTGTTATGTATCTGGGTGGATGGTCACCCTACCGTGGTAAAGGAGGGTGGTCTTTCGGACGTGTTTAGAAATCAAAGTTAGAGTTGGTGGTCTTCGTCTGAAGTTTTCGTTCTTCTCGATATTAGAAGGTCGGTCACCTTTCCTTTCCCCAGAAGTTTGTGTCTAAATCTCTTTTGCTCCACCGTCTCTTTATATAATGTCTACTTCCTTGTTCTATTTTTGAGTGTTCTTGTTAATTTACTTCTCCTCTATCCATTGGATGGACTTTTTATTAAATCTCATTACTATCATTTCTATTAGGTTCTAGAGTCTTTTTCTTACCTCTGTGTTTGGTTCTTCAATGTTCTCTTCTAATTGTTTCCCGATCTTATAAATTTCCTTTTCGTTTGTACTCGTTATGTCATTGATTTTAATTTTACCCGAAGGGTACCTAAAAAGATCCGTTCTTATGACCTTACCCAACGGTAAGGGAAGAGGTTATTAAGAAAGATTAGGTCCTTAGATTGAGCTCCGACGTAGAGGACGTAACGTCCAGCCAAGAAATGGTGACTTGGTACCCCCTTCAGGTTATCTGAATTTTTATGTATTCTTCCTTAGTTATCGTCTCATTGATTCCGTATTTTTACCTATTTACTGGACCTTCTGTCTTACCACCTTTTGTGACGATATCTTGTCTTATTTCACCCCCCCCCCCTCGTACTTTTCCTTACTTTTGTCAAATTCCCTAGTAACCCCGTAGTAATTTACATGGTTGTAGGTGTAATATCCCCATGGTCTTCCTCTTATTTCTCTCTTTTCTGGACTCTTTCATCAACTTCTCTAATATAGGTCTTGAGGTAATTGTACCTTTTCCTTTGTGGGTTAACTCAGATCTTTCGTGTATATTAGGGGTATTTGTATTTGAGTTCCTCCTCGTATGGTTTTATGTATAATTAACTTTACTGTTTGTAAGTTCTACTTCTTTTTTATAATTTTCGTCGTTCCCATTTCGTTGTGTATTATGTATTCTTTTCGATGTATTCCAATAATCGACTAAAAAAGCCCGTCTTTAAGACGTCTTGTCTTCCTTCACCGTACCATATATATTTCCTAACTTTCCCCCTTTTTATAATTTTGTAGGTTTTTATGGGTCGTTCCGAACGTAAGTCTAAGTTCTCTCTCTAACATTTGAAATATCAGTTCACTTTTTATTCTCTTAAATTGTGGTGGTTTAATTGTAATGTTGTTTTGGATTTCCTTAAAGAGACCCGTCTTTTCTTCTCCTATGTTGATCTTAGTTCTTTTATTACGTACCCCTTCTAATTGTCATTTCTGTTTGTATTTCATTTCCATACTCTCATAAGTGTGTGTTTATACTATAGTTTTGGTCGTCAGTACTCCTCTCCTCTCACGTTTACGTCCAATAATCTTTAAGTAAACTTTACTTTATTATCCGTTACATTTAGTTTGTATATACATATCTGGTGATATAGTTTTCTCGTGGTGTTTGGTCTCTAGATGTTCATCTGTATGTTTTCTCTTTTTCGTTGGTTTTAATTAGTCATTTCTATTTGTAGTTTAGTGTTCTCTCCCTCTTCTTTTGTGTTCTCCTTCCCCTTTTTACAGATTGTTTTTGTTCAGGTTTTGCTAATTTGTATTGTAGTTATTCTTGTAAATACAACTATTAATGGAATTTACACATATCTCAACAGAGAACACAATAACCTTCTCCCACAAAGGATACCGGTCACGCAAGAGAACCCTTTTTGAGACAATTGGAAACATGACGAAGTAAAACATGAGGTTCCGGCTAACACGGACAATAAAAGTCTAAAACCAGGGGATTTTGCTTTTCTTGTAGAAAAGACCACAATCAAGATCTTCCAGAACATCCATAAGTATCTTGACAAGTTGAAGTCGAAGAAGTCGTAATGACCAACCTCGTATCTAAACCTAACGACACTATTACTTACAGAATGGAACCTTTGGTTGTCTCTAGTAAGACAACAAAAACACTAACGTGGGTTCATGAAGTAAAGTCTGAAAAAAAAAAAAAAAAAAAAAAAAAAAATGATACTCCCAATAAGGTAAAGAAGATTCCCTAAGAACGGATGTCATCATCTATATTACTAGTAGATTTAATTTAAGTAGGTGAGGTCAGGTAAAATCAAGTGACTAAGGATTTTACAGTTACAAGTAAGAACGGTAGAGGACAAACTGGTAAAGGTTAAATGGAACTAAGTATCTGGATTGTAAGGTTCAAGGATACGTTATAACAAGAAATGACATAACCTCTAATGAAGGTAGAGGTCAGTGTAGGCGTTGATCGTCGTCCTTACCCTTTCCAGTCAAAACTAAAGGTTAGGGTTTCTTTCCGTTAGGGTATCTTACAAGTTTTATGACGTGTTCACGTGGGTAGAGTTTACGATCGTTTGATCGTAACGAGTTTTAAGAGGTTCGGTCCGAAGTTGTCATGTACTTGTCATTTTAAGATCTACAAGTCGACCTAAATCTTTTCCGTCTCCTTGGTCTCTAGTTTAATGGTTTGAGGCTGTCTAGTAGTCTTTCCGTTTGATTACGGTCTCTTTGTATACGAAGACGAAATAGATAATATGGTTTCGGAAACTGAGACATCTGGTGTCGTTCGACACCTTTTAAGAAGTTCCCTGCCCTTATGGTCTGTTGGATTGGACGGAGGACTCTTTAGACATGCGTCCAGTTCTTCGTTGTCAAAGAAGAAGTTTGTTACCTGTCCAAGGTTTATCCTTTTCCTCATGCAGTTCGGATATATAACAGTGGGACGAATAAATTGAATATACTTCTCATATAGTACGGTTTACGGTCCGACCTACTTCGTGTTTGACCTAATTATAACGACCCTCTTTATAGTTATTGGACTCTATACGTCTACTGTAATTGGAATACCGTCTTTCACTTCTTCTTGATTCTTGAAAAACTCCTTTTACTTTCTCCTCTCACTTTTTCGACGAATTGTGAGTTGTAAGTTTTTTGTTTCTAGTACCGAAAACCAGGGTAGTGAAGTACCGTTTGTCTACCTCTTTGTTACCTTTCTCACTGTCCTAAATAAAAGAACCAGAGGTTTTAGTGACGTCCACCACCACTGACGTCGTTACATTGATTTTCTGTGAACGAAGAACCTTCTTTTAGATACTAATTACAATTCAAGTCAAGTCAAGTCAAGTCAAGTCAAGTCAAGTCAAATCAACGAGTCAGCGCGGTTTAGAAACACTGGGGTACTTAGTGTCGTACGTCTCGTAGGGACAGGTAGTGGTTGAGTGCCTCAAATGAGTAAGTGCAGGTGTCTCAGCCACTACGGTAGGTTGGTAGAGTAGGAGACATTAGAGTAAGAGGTGGACGGGGGTTAGGGAGGGTCGTAGATTCAGAAAAGGTTATTTATTTGAGAAGCGTACTTCATCGGTTTCATAACCTCAAAGTTGTAGTCAGGGGTTACTTGTGGGTCCTGACTAGAGGAAATTTTACCTTACTAACCTAGAGGAACGTCAGGTTCCCTGAGAGTTCACAGAAGAGGTTGTGGTGTCAAGTTTTCGTAGTCAAAAAACCGTGAGTCAAAGGAAGTGTCAGGTTGAGAGTGTAGGTATGTACTGGTGACCTTTTTGGTAGCGGAACTGATCTGTCTGGAACAACCTTTTCATTACAGAGACTAAAAATTATACGATAGATCTATCCAGTATTGAAAAGAAGATTCCTCATTCTCAGAAAATTAAAGTACCGACGTTAGTGGTAGACGTCACTAAAACCTCGGGGGGTTTTATTTCAGACTGTGACAAAGGTGACGAAGGTGTAGATAAAGTATACTTCAATACCCTGGTCTACGGTATTAGAAACAAAAGACTTACAACTCGAAATTCGGTTGAAAAAGTGAGAGGAGAAAGTGAAAGTAGTTGTCCGAAAAATCAAGGAGAAGTGATAGACGGTATTTCCACCACAGTAGACGTATAGACTCCAATAACTATAAAGAGGGACGTTAGAACTAAGGTCCAACACAAAGAAAGTCGGGTTGCAAAGAGTACGACATGAGACGTATATTCAATTTATTCGTTCAACTGTTATATGTCGGAACTACATGATGGAAAGGATAAACCTTTGTCAGACAACAGGGTACAGGTCAAGATTGAAAACGAAGGACTGGACGTATATCCAACTAGTTCTCCGTCCAGTACACCAGACAATAAGGGTAGAGAAAGTCTTAAAAGGTGTTTTAAATAACACCTTTTATTCAAATAACACTAGGTGTATCAGTTTCCGAAACCGTATCAGTTATTACGTCTTCATCTACAAAAAGACCTTAAGAGAACGAAAAAGCTACTAGGTCGTCTACAACCGTAAAACTAGAGACCAAAGAGACGGAAAAGATTTTGGTCGAACTTGTAGACCTTCAAGCACCAAGTACATAACGAGTTCGGACTGAACCTCTTAAAACTCTTAATAAAATGACGCACACTCTACTCACGTTAATACACCAACATACTCGTAAGAAACCGTAATGGAAAGAAACCCTAACCTTACTTTTAACTGGAAAAGGTCAGTACACCGATGACGAGCCAAAAGGTCTAAACGACCGTATATCTCACGTCGTGAAAGTATCGTAGTAGAAAATCCTAAGCTTTATCGAGATGACCTTAAGTTAGTGAAGGTGATCCAAACAAGTATCACTACAAAAGATTCCGGGTGAACTGAAGTGTAAGGTCCTACAGACTGAGATCCACTCACTAATGTGGTAACACTAATAGACCCAGTACTTCTAGAAAAAAACATATAAAAGACACATAAGAACGGTGGAGAAGAATTATAGAAGACGAAGACAATCCAGGTATGGTAAAGACAGAAAATAGATCGGGTAGAAAAGTACTTTACAAGGGAACCATAGGGATTAAAAGAACTTCTCTAGAGATCAGAAAGGTTAAGACAACAAAAGGAGATAAAGAAACGTAACTAGTAACTCCTTGCGTAAGAATAGAGAGGAACGATAAGAAACCTTGAGACCTAACTCTACGAATATAGAAAGGAAAAGAGGAAACGAAAAGTGAAAAGAAGAAAAGTGTAGATAAACATTCCGGAGGGGTCTGTCGTAAAACGAAAAAACGTAAAGAAAAGGTACCCCTACCAGAACTAGGGACAGAGGACATGTTACAGTACTTGGAGGTAGGTATCAAGTAGTCCGTGAGATAGTCTAGGTCAGGGAATTTAGATAAAGAGTGAAGGTGACATATCAGTAATCCCTAAACTAAGTCCAGTATGGACTTACCAGATCATCAAAAGGGACGAAAGAAGTCAAATTCAGACTTAAACCGTTTTTCCCCAAGTACTAACTCGATGACATTCTAGGACCAGAACAAAAACGACTGACATATCTCGAAGAGGTGGAAACCGACGTTTCTTCTATTAGTTAGACTAAAGTCACAACTGGTAGACTACTACAGGTACACATCTCAGAAGAGAACACAAATACCTTCTCACACAAACGATACTGGTCACACAAGAGAACCGTTTTGAGATAATCGGAAACGGGACGAAGTAAGACATGAAGTTCCGGTTTAAAGGGTAGATGAGGTCCACAAAGAACTGAAGGATGAAAACGTAAGGTCAGGGGACATTGCTTTTTATGTAAAAAAAACCTACAATCAAGATGTCTTTTCCCTTGGGAGAATGTGACAACCACCCTTACGTTTGATCATGTCGGTGATACCTTTTGTCACACCTCTAAGGAAATTTTTGACCTTTATCTTGAAGGAATACTGGGTCGTTAGGGTGACGACCCGTATGTGTGGCTCCTTTCGTCTTGACTTTCTCTGTGTACATGGGGTTACAGGTAACGTCGTGACAAAGATTATCGGTCCCGTACCTTCGTTGGATCCACAGGTAGTCTACTTACCTATTCTTACGACACTATACATATGTTTTACCTCATAATGAGTCGGTAATTTTTCTTAAGTAAACTTTGTCAAGATTACTTCACCTACTTTGACCTCGGATAATATGTCTCACTTCATTCGGTCTTTCTTTTTGTGGTTACGTCATATGCTTACGTATATATACCTTAAATATTTCTACCATTACTATTGGGATATACGTTCTGTCGTTTTCTCTGTGTCTACATATCTTGTCCAAAAACCTGAGACACCCTCTCCTTTTACCACCCTACTAAACCCTCTTACCGAAACTTTGTACATATTATAGTATATACTTTACTCAGTGTTCAGGTCCAAGTTACGTGCTATGACCTAGGAACCCCGACCACGTGACCCTGCTGGGTCTCCCTACCATACCCCTCCCTCCTCCCTCCGCCCAAGTCCTACCTTTTGTGCATATATGTGCACCGTCTAAGTACGACTACATACCGTTTTGGTTATGTTATAAAATTTGATTAATTGGAGGTTAATTTTAATTAAATATAAAATTTATTTATTTACCAGAAAATCCAGAAGTGTCTTGACAGTTGAAGTCGAAGAAGTCGTAATGAGTAACACGTCTCCGAACCTAGTGGGACTATGACTTACCCGACGGAACCTTTGTTTGTCTCTAGTAAGACGGTAAAGACTTTAACGTAGGTTCATGACGTAAAGTCTGAGAACAACTGGTACTACCGATGAGGTTAAGAAGATTCCCTAAGGACGGGTGTCATCATCTATATTACCAGTAGACTCAATTTAAGTGGGTAAGGTCAGATAAAATCAAGCACTAAGGATCTTACAGCTGTAAGTCAGAGCGGTAGAAGACAAACTGGTGAAGGTTAAACGGAACTAAGTACCTGGATTATAAGGTCCAAGGATACGTTATAACGAGAAAATCGTATTCTGGAACGAAAATAGGGGTCAGTGTAGGTGTCGACCCATAACAAAAACGAAACCGAGGTAGGGAAGTAAGAAAGACCTCAATAAAGAGGTGACTAGAGGTCATCGTATAACCCGTGGATGACTGGACCCCCCAAGGAGAAAGTCACAGGATAGTAAAACGGAAAAGTATGACAAGTACTCCAAGAGTTCCGTTCTTATGACTTCACCAAACGGTAAGTGAAGAGGTCACCTGGTGTAAGACAGTCTGGAGAGGTTGTACTGGACAGGGAGAACCCACCGGGGTGTACCGTACCGAATCAAAATAACTCAATCTGTTCCAACACGAGACACATTAGTCAAACTGATCAAAAGACACTAATACCAAAGTTATACAGACGGAAGACTACGGGAGAGCGTTGTGGATGAGAGAATGAACCCAAAAAGAATGACCCTGTACCACATAGAGAAGTGCCGACGAGGTCTTTTCGTGTCGGTGACGAGGAATGGAACCTGCCTGTGGGGAGAACTGGAACTTACACCTCATCGAGGAGAGTCGGGAGGACGTGACCGCATCGACGGTGAGGAACCTACCCCCCAACGAGGAGAGTCGGTGGCGGGGACTGGAGCCCGTACCCCATCGAGGAAAACCTGTAATGAAATGGTTATTTCAAGGTAGATCAGTTTCGATACCCAAAAGGTCATCAGCACATACCTACACTATAAACCTGATACTTATTTGTTCGTGGTTCCTTAATTACGAAAACTTGACACCACAACTTCTTCTAAAAAATTCTCAGGGAACCTGACGTTTCTCAAGTTTAGTCAGTTAGGACTTACTTTAGTCACGATTTATAAGTAACCTTCTTGACTATGACTCCACTTTGAGGTTATGAAACGGGTGGATTACGGTTCTTGACTGAGGAATCTTTACTGGGACAACGACCCTCTGTAACTGTCGTCATTCTTTTCCCCTATTGTCTCCTATTTTACCAACTTACCGTAGTAACTGAGTTACCTGTACTCAGACTCTTTTGAGATCCTTAACCACTTCCAGTCCCTTAGGACCACACGACGGTAGGTACCCGAGCGTCTCAGCTGTTTTGACTCGCTGACTTGACTATTCTCTGTTACTTCCTGTACTGTATTATTAGTTTCCCAATTATATTCTTCTTATATATTATTAATATTTACATACACGTGGGTAGTATCCTCGTGTAGTTATATATTCCACTTACGATTGTCGGTGTTTTCCTCTTAAACTGTCATTGTGTTAAAATCACACGAGTCAGAGAATCAGAAAAGACTGGGAAACACTGGGGTACCTGACATCGGGTGGTTCGAGAAGAGAGTACCTTATAAGGTCCGTTCTTTTGGTCTTACTCGGCAAACAAGTAAGTTCCCAAGAAGGACTGGGTCTCTAATTCAGACACAGAGGAACGTATCTCCCTTCTAAGAAAGAGACGACTCGATGGTCACTTCGTTCTCTGAAATTATAGGGTGGAGTAATTACCTTTCTATAAGAAGTCTTTCTTCTAGTTATTCCTTTCTACCCGGAATTTACTGTGTCATCTGTACTACCTCAGTTAACTATAAAAATCTTGTAAAGTATACTTTCGTCGTCTTATGTGAAAGAAGAGTTCACGTGTACCTTGTAAGAGGTCCTGTCTAGTGTAGAAGACGGCGTTTAGTTAAAGTCACATAAAGTATTTTGACTTCAGTATAGTTCGTAGAAAAGGTTGGTGTTACGATACTCTAATCTTTATTTGATATTCTTTTTTTACGTCGTTTTGTCCTTCTTCGATTTGTTATGTAATTTGTTGTTTACCTAGTGACTTCTTTAGTTTATCCTTTAATTTTTATTTTACCTCTGTTTACTTTTACTTTCGTATTACTAGGTATGGGATATCATACACCGTTACACTATATACTACACTACACTTTCAGTGAGCTAACACAGTGTGAGAAACGTTGAGGTACCGGATGTGTTTGATACCTTAAGAGATCCGGTCTTATAACCTCACACATCGAAAAGGGAAAAGGTCACCCAAAAGGGTTAGGTCCCTAACTTGGGTCCAGAAGACGTGGCGTCCACCTAATTGGTGTTCCCTTCGGGGTCATACACCGTTTTTGTCAGGATTGTCCTCTTAAATTTTGTTATTTTAGTAAGGAGTCCTTTGTTCCTTCTAGAGTTCATTCCTTAGATTGACATGTCGATTCCGTTAATCTCATTCTCCTTCTTGGTTTTGGGTTCTTTTGGTCTTACTTTTAGTACTTCTAGTATCGTCTTTGTGTACTGTATGTCTAATTATTTTGTTATTCTTTCTAGTTACTTTGATTTTCGACAAAAGCAAAAAAAAAAACTATTGTATTTACTTTATCTATTTGGAAATCGATCTGTGTAGTTCTTTTTCTCATCTCCCAAGTTTCCTTATTATAATCTTTACTTTTTCTTCAATGTTTCCTGTGGTGTCTTTATGTTTCCCAGTATTATCTGACGATATTTGTTGGACAAACGAAACGTACACACGATTCAGTACAGACTGAGAAACGTTGGGATACCTGACATCGGAAGGTCTGAGAAGACAGGTACTCTGAGAAGTCCGTTCTTATGACTTCACCCAACAGTAAAGGAGTAGGTCCCTTAGAAGGGTTGGATCCCTAACTTGGGTGTAGAGAACACAGAGGACGTAAAAGTCAACATAAGAAATGATGACTCGGTGAGCCTTTCAGGATATGAACAGTTGTTTTATCCTTTTTTTTTTTATCTGCTTTACCTGTTTAAGAAACTTTCCATATTGTAAGGTTCTGAGTTGGAACTTATTTGTCTTTTATACTTGTCAAACAAATGTTCATGACTTTAACTTTCACTAAATTTTTAAATGTTGTATGTAGTCTGGTTATGTTATAACATTTCATTAATTGGAATTTAATTTTAATTATTTAAATATAATTTTTATTATTTTTTTATTTTTAAATGTTGTTTGTTTCCAGGTCTTGTTTTACCGAAGTGTACGTTTAAGCTAGTTTGTGAACCTCTTGTTAATTACAGATATAAAGACTTTGAGAAGGTTTTGTAATGTTTTCTTCCCTTTGAAACTTCAAGTAAGACACTCCGGTTATAGCGTAAGTATTGTTATGGTCTCTCTCTAGTGTCTTTTTCTTTTAACGTCCAGTTATAATTACTACTTATATCTACGTTATGTTGAGTTGTTTTATGATCGTTTGGTTTAGGTTGTTATGCAATTTTCCTAGTCTGTGATACTAGTTCACCCCAAATAGGGTGCCTACGTTCCAAAGAAGTCATAGTCGTTTATTTAGTCACACTATGTAGTGTAATCGTTTGTCTATGTCTTTTTCGAAAACTACGTTAAGTTGTGGCTAAATACTATTTTTCAAGAGATCTTTCACCCGTCTTTCCTTTGTAGAGTTACATCATTTCCGGTATATATGTTTGGATGTCGATTGTAGTAAGAAGTATAACCTTTTGTCTTTCGTAAAGGAGATTCTAGTTCTTACTCTGTTCCTACAGTAACAGTAGTTAAGTTCAAAACTTTCGGATCGGTACCGTTAGTCTCTACTTTTTCTTTATTTTCCTTAGGTTTAACATTATGTTCACTTTGACAGTAATAATCGTCTAATGTACCGTAGACCAGGGTAGACAAGGGTAGTGAAGTACCCTTTATCTACCCCTTTGTCACCTTTGTCACAGTCTGAAGTAAAAAAACGTGAGGTTTTAGTGACGTCTACCACTAACGTCGGTACTTTAATTTTCTGCGAATGAGGGACCTTCTTTTCAATACTGGTTGGATCTATCATATAAGTTTTCGTCTCTGTAATAAAACTGTTGTTTCTAGGCAGATCAGTTTCGATACCAGAATGGTCACCAGTACATACCTACACTCTCAACCTGACACTTCTTCCGACTCTCCGTTTATTAACTACTAAAACTTGACGTCACAACCTCTTCTGAGAACTCTCAGGGAACCTGACGTTCCTCTAGGTTGGTCAGGTAAGACTTCCTCTAGTTGGGACCCTAAAAAACCCTTCTTTACTACGATTTTGACTTTGAGGTCAAGAAACCGGTGGAGTATACTTCTCAACTGAGTAACCTTTTCTGGGACTACGACCATCCCTAACCCCCGTCCTCTTCTTTCCCTACTGTCTCCTACTCTACCGACCTACCGTAGTGACTGAGCTACCCACACTCAGACTCACTTGAGACCCTCAACCACTACGTGTCCCTTCGGACCACACGACGCTAAGTACCCCAGTGTTTCTCAACCTGTGTTCACTCGTTGACTTGACTTGACGTGACTTGACTATGTCTTCTTAAGGATTTCGTTTACGGTCTTTTGATGACGACAACGACGACGATTCAGCGAGGTCAGTATAGGCTGAGATACGCTGGGGTATCTGTCGTCGGGTGGTCTGAGACAGTAGGGACCCTAAGAGGTCCGTTCTTGTGACCTCATCCAACGGTAAAGGAAGAGGTTATGTACTTTCACTTTTAACTTGCACTTCAGTGAGTCAGCACAGGTTGAGAATCACTGTGGTACCTGACGTCGGGTGGTCCGAGAAGGTGGATACCCTAAAAGGTCCGTTCTCATGACTTCACCCCACGGTAACGAAAGAGGGTTGATGATCTCGAGTAGTTAAATGAGTCATTTAAACGTCCAATGTTTTAAATATGTGTCCTTAAAGAACGTAAGGATATGTAATCGTTACTTTCTTGTCTTTTTATTTATTACCTTTATTAGTGTAAATGGTAACGTAGTTTTTATTATGTTACGGATCTTTATTTAGATAGATTTCTCTGTTTTATAAATATGAGACTTTTTATATTTTATAAACACTTTCTTTAGTCTCTACTATGTTCGTCTACTTTCCTATATAGTATAATAACCTACCTTTATTATCTATAAAACTTTTATAGATATAATGGACTTTATCGATGTCTAAGTCACGTTAAGGAAACTTTAATGGTTACAGCTAAAAAGTTTCTTTTGTAAATTTTACATATACTTTTGTGTCTTATTTGATCTCTCGTATTAGTTACGACTTCTCTTTGTTTTTACCTCGATCTCCTTACTCTCAAGGACTGAAGTCTGAGAGGATGTTTCGATGTCATTAGTTTTCTCATACCATGGTCGTGTTTTTGTCTTTATATCTAGTTATCTTGTCCTTTCTTTGTGACTCCGTCCCCCCTTAGTGAGTTTATACGAATTAACTAGATACTGTTTCTGTTCTTATGACTTACCTCTTTTCTGGTAGAAAAATCATTCACTACGATCCTTTTAATCTGTCGATGTACAATTTCTTACTTTAACCTTGTAAGCGATTGTGGTATGTGTTTTTATTCGAGATTTACCTAGTTTCTGGATTTACATTGCGACCTGTGATATTTTAAGAATCTTCTATTGTATCTTGTGAGAAACTGTATTTAGTTTCGTTACGTAAAAGAGGGTCTCATTACCCTTATGTTTACTTTTATTGTTTACCTTGGATTGGTTATTTAAAGACGTGTCGTTACCTTTGGTATTTGTTTTACTTTTCTGTTGGATACCCTACCTCCTTTTATAAACGTTTATGTCGTTGACTGGTACCCTGTTCTCTAATTAAAGGTTTTATACGTTTGTCGAGTACAGTTTTTTCACTATTAAGTTAATTTTTAACCGTCTTCTATACTTATTTATAAAGAGGTTCCTTCTGTATATGTACCAGTTTTTATACTTCGTATATTTTTATACGAAGTTGTAGTGATTAATAACCTCTTTACGTTAACTTTTGACGTTACTCCATAGTGTAATGTAGTCAATCTTACCGGTCATAGTTTTTCAGACTACAGCCACAACAACAACAAGACAACGATTCAGTAAAGTTGTAAAATAGTCGGGTACCTGAAGTCGTATAGTCCGGAGGGACAGGGAGTAAAAGAGGATCTCAAACAAGTACAAGTACATGTAACTCAGTCACTACGGGAGGTTGGTAGAGTAGGAGATTCGAAGAAGAAGAAAACGGAAGTTAGAAAGGGTCGTAGTCCCAGAAAAGTTTACTCAGTTGACAAGTGTAGTCCACAGGTTTCATGACTTCGGAGTCGAAATCGTATTTAGGAAGGTTACCCATAAACCCCAACTAAAGGAAGTTTTAACTGACCAAACTAGAGGAAAGCCAGTTCCCTTAGAGTTCTCGGAAGAGTCGTGGTGTTAAGTTTACGTAGTTAAGAAGGTACGAGTCAGAAGAAATAACAGTGTTTATAGTGTAGGGATGTACTGATGACCTTTCTAGAATTGAAACTGATATGTCTCGAAACAGCCGTTTCACTAGGGAAACAAAAAGGTATACGACGGATCTAAACTTTATTGAGAGGAAGGTTCTTCGTTTATAGAAGATTAAAGTACCGACGTCAATGATAAACGTCATTAACGTTAAAACCTCGGGTTCTTTTAGTTTAAACAGTGACGAAAGTAAAAAATGGAAAGATAAACGGTTCTTCATGTCTCTGTAATGAAACGACTGATTCCAGGCAGATCAGTTCCGATACCAAAAAGGACACCAGTACATACCTACACTCTCAACCTGACACTTCTTCCGACTCACGACTTCTTAACTACGAAAACTTGACACCACAACCTCTTCTGAGAACTCTCAGGGAACCTGACTTTCCTCTAGGTTGGTCAAGTAAAACTTCCTCTAGTCGGGACCTTAAAGAAACCTCCCTTACTACGACTTTGACTTTGAGGTCATGAAACCGGTGTACGCTTCTCAACTGAGTAACCTTTTCTGAGACTACGACCATCCCTAACCCCCGTCCTCCTCTTCCCCTGCTGTCTCCTACTCTACCGACCTACCGTAGTCACTCAACTACCTGCACTCAGACACACTTGAGACCCTCAACCACTACCTGTCCCTCCGGATCGACGACACTAAGTACCCCAGCGTCTCAGCCTGTGTTGACTTACTGACTTGACTTGACTTGACTTGACTTACCCTGGTCTATGGTACTTGAATCACAAAACTTACAACTCAAAATTCGGTCAAAAAAGTGAGACGAGAAAGTGGGAGTAGTTCTCAGAGGAATCAAGGGGAAGAGAAAGACAGCAAACATATTGTAATAGACGTATAGACTCCAACAAAAATAAAGAGGACCGTTACAACTAATGTCGAACTTTGAGTGGGTCGTGAAGTGTACTATATGAGACGTATATTCAATTCATTTATCCCACTATTATATCTCTGAACTTCATGAGGAAAGGGTTAAAACTTGGTCGAGTAACAAGGTACAGGTCAACATTAATAAGGAAGAACTAGACGTATGTACAAGGAGTCCTCTGTCCATTCCACCAGACCATAAGGGTATTGAAATTCTTAAAAGGTGTCAAACAACACTAGGTGTGTCCTTTTCCCAAGTCGAATCAGTTACTTCACCTTATCTACAAAAAAGACTTTAAGGGAACGAAAGAGATATTTTACAACTGTTAAACTAGAGACCAAGGAGACGGAAAAGATTTGGGTCGAACATGTAGACTTTTAAGAGTTAAGGTGATGAATACTTCATATCGAACTTCCTAAAACTCGTACTAGAATCATTGTACCCTTTACTCACGTTAACAGGTTATTAATCTTGTAAGAAATCGTGACGGGAAACCACCCTAACCCTCCTTGTCAGTGAAAAAAGTCAAGACACCGGTGACGACCCTAAAAGTTTAAACGACTGTATAATTCACGTCGTAAAATTATGGTAGTAGAAAATCTTAAAATTTCTAGAGTCGACCTTAAGTAGTGGAGATGATCGAAATAAGTATCATTAAAAAGGATTTAAAGTGAACTATAGTGTGAGGTCTTACAGATCGAGATCCACTCACCGGTATGTTATCACCAATAGAACTAGTAGTTCTAGAAAAACATATCTAGAAGACACATAAGAACGGTGGACAAGAATTAGAGAAGACGGAGACAATCCATGAATATTAAAGACAGGAAATAGTACGGGTAAGAAGGTACTCTACAAGGAAACTTTAGAGGTTAAAAGAACTCTTCTAGAAATCAGAAGGGGTAAGAGAACATAATGACATAAAGAAACGTGACAAGTAACTTCTTCAGGAAGAACAGAGAGGAACGATACGAGACCTTGAGATGTAAGTCAACCGTATAAAAAGGGAAAGAGGGAACGAAAAGTGAAAAGAAAAAAGCAGTCGATAAACACTTCTCAGAAGTCTGTTGGTGAAACGGAAAAACGTAAAAAAAAAAGGAAACCTTACCAAAACCATTGACGAAGGACATATTACAATACTTGGCGATAAGTATTAAAAAGGTGTGAGACAGATAGTCTAGTGTACGGAACTCAGACCATCTGTCTCAAGAAGGGGGAACATTGAGTGGATCGTGAAGTGGACTATATGAGATGTTTAATTTATTCGTCCCACTATTATATCTCGGAACTTGATGAGGCAAGGGTTAAAACTTAGTCGAGTAACAAGGTACAGGTCAAATTGACGACGAGGATCTGTGTGTATGTCCATTGAGTCCTCTGTCTAACCCACCAGACCATAAAGGTACAGAAATTCTTAAAAAGGTGTCAAACAACTTTTTGATGGTCAGGTCCAGTCAACGAGTCAGGATAGGCTTAGAAATACTAGGGTACTTATCGTCTTGCGGTCCGGAGGGACAGGTAGTGGTCGAGGGTCTTAAGTGAGTCTGAGTGCAGGTAGCTCAGTCACTACGGTAGTTCGGTAGAGTAGGGGACAACAGGGGAAGAGGAGGATGGGGGTCGGGGAGGGTTGTAGTCTCAGAAAAGGTTACTCAGTTTTGAAGCATACTCCACCGGATTCATGACCTCAAAGTCGAAATCGTAGTAAAGAAGGTTTCTTTAGGGTCCCAACTAGCGGAAGTCTTACCTGACCAACCTAGAGGAACGTCAGGTTCCCTGAGAGTTCTCAGAAGAGGTTGTGGTGTCAAGTTTTCATAGTTAATAAGCCACAGTCGGAAGAAGTGTCATTTTGAGAGTGTAGGTATGTACTGGTGTCCTTTTTGGTATCGGAACTGATCTGCCTGGAATCAGCCTTTTCATTACAGAGACGAAAACTTATACGATATGTCAAATCAGTTTTGAAAAGAAGGTTCCTCGTTCGCAGAAAATTAAAGTACCAACGTTAGTAGTAGACGTCACTAAAACCTCGGGGGTTTTTATTTCAGTCTGTGACAAAGGTGACAAAGGGGTAGATAAAGGGTTCTTCACTACCCTGGTCTACCGTACTAGAATCAAAAGACTTACAACTCGCAATTCGGTTGAAAAAGTGAGAGGAGAAAGTGAAAGTAGTTCTTCGAAAAATCGAGGAGAAGTGAAAGACGGCATTTTCACCACAGTAAACGTATAGACTCCAATAACTGTAAAGAGGGTCGTTAGAACTAAGATCGAACACAAAGAAGCTCAGGTCGTAAAGAGTACTACATGAGACGTATATTCGATTTATTCGTCCCACTGTTATATGTCGGAACTACATGAGGAAAAAGATAAACTTTTGTCAGACAACAAGGTATAGGTCAAGATTGACGACGAAGGACTGGACGTATGTCTAAAGAGTTCTCCGTCCAGTCCACCAGACCATAAGGGTAGAGAGAGTCTTAAAAGGTGTCAAATAACACTAGGTGTGTCAGTTTCAGAAACTGTATCAGTTATTTCGCCTTTATCTACAAAAAAAAGACCTTGAGAGAACGAAAAAGATACAAGGTCGCCTACAACCGTTACACTAGAGACCAAGGAGACGGAAAAGATTTTGGTCGAACTTGTAGTCCCTCAAGTGCCAAGTGTATAACGACTTCGGACCGAACCTATTAAAACTCGTAATGAAATGATCGTACACTCTACTCACGTTATCACGACATCAAACTCGTAAGAACCGTAACGAAAAGAAACTTTAACCTCACTTTTGACTGGAAAAGGTCAGGATACCAGTGACGACTCAAAAGGTTTAAACGACCGTATAACTCACATGGTGAAAGTGTCGTAGTAGCAAATCTTAAACTTCATCGAGGGGACCTTAAGTTAGTGGAGGTGATCGAAACAAGTATCATTACAAAAGACTCCGGGTGAATCGAAGTGTAAGGTCCTACAGACCGGGACCTACTCACTAGTGTGGTAGCATTAATAGACCCAGTACTTCTAGTAAAACATGTCAAGAAGACACATAAGAACGGTGGAGAAGAATTATAGAAGACGAAGACAATCCAGGTCTGTTAAAGACAGGAAATAACTCGGGTAGAAACGTACTTTACAAAGGACCCATAGAGGTTAAAAGAACTTCTCTAGAGATCAGAAAGGGTAAGACAACAAAAGGAGATAAAGAAACGTAACTAGCGACTTCTTCCGAAAGAATAGAGAAGAACGATAAGAGACCTTTAGACGTAAGTCTACGAATATAGAAAAGAAAAGACGAAACAAAAAGTGGAGAGAAGAAAAGTGTGGATAAACATTCCGGAGGGGTCTGTCGGTAAAACGTAAAAACGTAAAGAAAAGGTACCCCTACCAGAACTAGGGACAGAGGACATATTACAGTACTTGGAGACAGGTATCAAGTAGTCTGTTAGATAGTCTAGATCCGGGAATTTAGATAAAGAGTGAAGGTGACATATTAGTATTCCTTTAACTAAATCCAGTATGGACTTACCAGATCACCAAAAGGGACGAAAGAAGTTAAATTCAGACTTAAACCATTATTCCTCAAGTACCAGACTCAGTGTCAGTCGAGGACCAGAACAAAAACAATTGACATATCTCCAAGAGGTAGAAACGACGTTTCTTATATTAGTCAGACTATAACCACAACTGGTAGACCACTACAGATACACATCTCAGAAGAGAAGATAACAACATTCTCTCACAAACGATACTGGTCACGTAAAAGAACCGTTTTGAGATAATCAGAAACGGGACGAAGTAAGACGTAAGGTTCCGGTTTAAATGGACAATGAGGTCCACAAAGAACTGAAGGACGAAAACGTAAGGTCAGGGGATATTACTTTTCCTGTAGAAAAAACTCACAATCAAGATTTGCCAGAACATCCAGAAGTATCCTGGAAAGTTGAAGTTGAAGAAGTAGTAAAACCGACCCCGTATCTGAACCTAATGACACTATAACTTACCAAACGGAACCTTTGTTGTCGCTAGTAGACAGCAAAAACTCTGACGTAGGTTCATGACGTAAAGCCTGAGAAAACAACTGGTACTACCGATGAGGTAAAGAAGACTCCATAAGGAAGGGTGTCATCATCTATACTACCAGTAGACTCAATTTAAGTGGATAAGGTCAGATAAAATCAAACGACTAAGGATCTTACAGCTACAAGTGAGAACGGTAGAGAACAAACTGGTGAAGGTTAAACGGAACTAAGTACCTGGACTGTAAGGTCCAAGGATGCTTGTAACGAGAAATGTCGTAGCCTAGAACGAAGATAGTGGTCAGTGTAGGTGTTCACCAATAACAAAAACGAAACCGAGGTAGGGAAGTAAGAAAGACCTCAATAAAGAGGTGACTAGAGGTCATCCCACAACTCGTGGATGACTAGACCCCTTAAGGAGAAAGTCATAGGATAGTAAAACGGAAAAGGATGACAAGTACCCCAAGAGTTCCGTTCTTATGACTTCACCAAACGATAAGGGAAGAGGTCATCTGGTGTAAAATAGTCTGGAGAGGTGGTATTGGGCGGGTAGAACCCACCGGGGTACCCGTACCGAATCAAAATAACTCAATCTGTCCCGACACCAGGATCACACTAATCTAACTGATCAAAAGACGTTCATGACAAAGTCACACAGACGGGAGAGTACGGGAGAAAGTTGTGGATGGTAGAATGAACACAAAGAGAATGGAACCCGTACCCCATACAGAAGTACCGACGAGGTCGTTTCACGTCGTTAACGAGAAATGGAACCTGCTTCCCATAGAGGAGTGACGGTGGGAAGGACTGGAAGTCGCACCCTATCGAGGAGATCCGGAAGGACGCGAGTGAATCGGCGGTGAGGAATTTCGTCAAATTACACACTTTGACACTAGGTATGTAATTTTACGAAAATGAATCAGTAACTTCATCTTTATCTAAAAAAAAAAAAGGACCTAAAAGGAACGAAAGAGACATCAGGTTTTTACACTTTACAACCTACTCAATGTTCGTACGACAGACGGTCTAACGTACAGAACTTAGCAATGGAGGTGATATATTAGTATGTCCTAAACTAAATCCTGTATGAGTTCACCGGATCACCAAAAGTGTTGAAAGAAGTCAAATTCGGCTTTAGAAGAAATCGTCTACTAGACTTGGTGTCAGTCGAGGTCCAGAAACAAAAACGACTGATATCTAAAAGAGGTAGAAGTGGACGTTTATTATATTAGTTAGAATAAAAGTATAACTGGTAAACCACGACGGGTACACATCAGTAGTGAACACGACAACCTTTACCCACAAATGATACTGGTCACGTAAGAGAACCTTTTTGGGATAATCGGAAACAGGACGAAGTAAGACATGAGGTTCCGGTTTAAATGGACAATGAGGTTCATAGATAACTAGAGGATGAAAACGTAAAGTTGGGGGATACTACTTTTGCTAAATGTATAGCAAAAGTGATTTTACCTGACCTTACCCACTTAAATTGAGTCTACTAGTAGTATAGATGATGACGACCGTCCTTATGGAGTCTTCTTTACCTCATCGATTTATATATACACACATATATATCCACAATCAAGACCTTTCAGAATATCTTGACAAGTTGAAGAAACCATAGTCAACAACTTCACATTTGAGTCTACTGACACTACGACTTACCAAACGGAACATTTAATTACCTAGAGTATGACAGTACAAACTCTAACGTGTGTTCATGACGTAAAACCTGAGACAACAACCAATACTCCTGTTGAAACGAAGAAGATACTCTAAGAAAGTTTGTCATCATCTGTATTACCAGTAGACTTAATTTAAGTGGGTAAGAGTAGATAAAATCGAGTGAGTAAGAATCCTACAAATACAAATAAGAAGGGTAAAAGACGAAGTGGTGTAGGTTGAACGGAAGAGACCACCGAGTCACTATTTCTTAGGTAGACGGTTACTTTCTCCGTGTGGGGTACCTGTCTCCTCGGACCGTCTGATTCAGTAACCCAGAGTTTCCTAGTCTGACTGTCACTGACTTGTTGTTGTTGTTTACCAGGTCATTAGGGTGAGACCCGTATATAAACTTTTTGAGATAAAACTTTCTACGTACGTGACGTTACAAGTAACATCGTGATAAATGTTATAAGTCCTGTACCTTCATTTCATTTACAGGTAACTATCTACTTACCTATCTCTTCTACATGTATATATGTGTGTATACGGAATTTTTTCTTTCTTACTTTATAACAGTACGTGTCTCTGTACCTATCAGGATTTTTATTAGTATGATTCACTTCATTAAGTTTGTTTTGTTCTGTTTATAGTATACTATATTAATTTATACCTTAGATTTTTTGTGAGATGTGTACCTGTAGTGGTTTACCAGTTGTGACTTTAGTCTAACTAATATAAGACACGTCAGTTTCTACCTTTTCGAGAGATGTCAATTGTTTTTGTTCAGGTCCTCGACTGACACCGAGTCTAGTACTTGAGGAATAATGGTTTAAGTCTGAATTCAACTTCTTTCATCCCTTTTGGGGATCTGGTATGCCCATACTGGATTTAGTTTAACGAATACTTATATGTCACCTTCACTCTTTATCTTAATTCCCGGATCTAGACTATCTATCTCACGTACTACTTGATCCCTTACTCCAAGCACTGTAACATATCCTCTGTCCCTAGTTCTGGTAGGGGTACCTTTTCTTTACGTTTTTTCGTTTCACCGACAGACCCCTCCTGAATGTAAATCGACATTTTTCTTCCTTCCACTTTTCGTTTCCTCTTTTCCTTTCTATATTCATAGACTTACGTCTCAAGGTTTCTTATCGTTCTTCTCTATTCTTTCGGAAGAAGTCTCTAGTTACGTTTCTTTATCTCCTTTTGTTGTCTTACCCTTTCTGATCTCTAGAGAAGTTCTTTTAATCTCTATGGGTCCCTTATAAAGTACGTTTCTACCCGAGTTATTTCCTGTCTTTAACAGACCTGGATTGTCTTCGTCTTCTATAATTCTTCTCCACCGTTCTTATGTGTCTTTTGACATGTTTTTTCTATAAGTACTGGGTCTATTAGTACTACTACACTAGTGATTAGATCTCGGTCTGTAGAACCTTTCACTTCAGTTCACCCGGAATCTTTCGTAGTGATGCTTGTTTCGATCACCTCCACTACCTTAAGGTCAACTCGACAAAGTTTAGGACTTTCTACTACGACACTTTCACGACGAGAGTTATACGGTCGTGTAAACCTTTTGAGTCGTCACTGGTGTCCTGACCTTTTCCAGTCAAAAGTAAGGTTAACGTTTCTTTCCGTTACGTTTTCTTACGAGTTTGATGGCGTGATAACGTGAGTAGAGTGTACGATCATTTCATTACGAGTTTTAATAGGTTCGGTCCGAAGTCGTTATACACTTGGCACTTGAGGGACTACAAGTTCGACCAAAATCTTTTCCGTCTCCTTGGTCTCTAGTTTAACGATTGTAGACGACCTAGTACCTTTCTCGTTCTCTCAAGGTCTTTTTGTAGATAAAGACGAAATAACTGATACGGTTTCGGAAACTGACACACCTAGTGTTATTTGACGCTTTTTAAGACTTTCTTTACCCTTATGGTCTGGTGGATTAGACGGAGAACTCTTTAGACATACGTCCGGTCCTTCGTTATCTTAACCTGTACCTTGTTGTCTGACAAAGGTTTATCCTTTTCCTCATGTAGTTCCGACATATAACAGTAGGACGAATAAATCGAATATACGTCTTATGTAGTGCTCTTTGTGACCTGACCTTCTTTGTGTTCGACCTTAGTTCTAACGGTCCTCTTTATAGTTAGTGGAGTCTATACGTCTACTGTGGTGGGAATACCGTCTTTCACTTCTCCTCGATTTTTCGAAGAACTACTTTCACTTTCTCCTCTCACTTTTTTCAACCGAATTTCGAGTTGTAAGTCTTTTGCTTCTAGTACCGTAGACCAGGGTAGTGAAGTACCCTTTATCTACCCCTTTGTCACCTTTCTCACAGTCTGAATTAAAAAACCCGAGGTTTTAGTGACGTCTACCACTAACGTCGGTACTTTAATTTTCTGCGAACGAGGAACCTTCTTTTCAATACTGGTTTGACCTATCATATAAGTTTTCGTCTCTGTAATGAAACGACTGATTCCACGTAGATCAGTTCCGATACCAAAAAGGACACCAGTACATACCTACACTCTCAACCTGACACTTCTTCCGTCTCGCGACTTCTTAACTACTAAAACTTGGCACCCCAACCTCTTCTGAGAACTCTCAGGGAACCTGACGTTCCTCTAGGTTGGTCAGGTAAGACTTTCTCTAATTGGGACCCTAAAGAAAGATTCCTTACTACGATTTCGACTTTGAGGTCATAAAACCGGTGGAGTACGCTTCTCAATTGAGTAACGTTTTCTGAGACTACGACCCTCCCTAACCCCCGTCCTCCTCTTCCCCTACTGTCCCTTACTCTACCGACCTACCGTAGTGCCTGAGCTGCTTGAACTCAGACTCACTTGACACCCTCTATCACTACTTGTCCCTTCGGACCACACGACGCTAACTACCCCAGCGTTTCTAAACCTGTGCTGATTCGCTGACTTGACTTGACTTTTGTCTTTATCTCCGTGTCTATATCTCTCCTTTGAGTACCAATGGACCATCCTTTCCTTCCCTCCCTTTTTCCCCCTCTAACCCTAACTGAATATGTGTGATGATATCTATTTTGTCTATTTATTATTACTATATGACACATCGTGTCCTTTAAGATGAATCATGAAACATTACTGGATATATCCTTTAATTAGATTTTTTTCTCACTTATATACATATCGACTAAGTTAAAAAACGTATGGACTTTGAAAACATATGGACTTTGGTGAAACATTTAGTCGATATGAAGTTATTTTTAATTTTTTTTTATTAAGTCAACTCATAAGACAAGGGACAGGTTTATGTACACAATCCCGTGTTCATACCTTAGTCCGGTTAAGTTCGAGCCAAAAAGTTCCGAGACTTATCCCAACGTAAATCGGACCTTTGTGTATACAGGAAAATATTAAATAAGGGGTATCTCGTTTGAAAAAAAGTTTAATCAGATGACCGTCTCTCCATGCACAAACATTATTAAACAAATTTTACGGAATACAAAATTCTCTTTTAACCCTTCTATCATTGTTAAAGTTTAACCGAAAACCGATTTAATGAGTAGATACTGAAACTTTTACACGAGATGTGTGTGTGTGTGTGTGTGTGTGTGTGTTCGTGTGTGCGTACGTGTGTGTGTACGTGTGTTAAAGATTCGTCGACATACATTGTATACTTTATAAGGATACCCGTCAAATAATTTAATATATCTTTTCTTACTTTTATTTAGTCAAATTCATAATAATTCTCATCATCGGTATAGAACTGTTCCAGTTTCACTCAACGTATTGATTCAATGAGCAACTCAGTTACATTCCAAAAGAACATAATTTGACGAATAACTTCCTCTTTTTTCGTTTTGTAAGGACTCTTAAATAAGTAACGAAGTAGTAGGTACAAGTTAAACGGAGAAATTTGTTATAAGTCTGAAGATCAACCCGTTGTGTAAGTGAGAACGGCTGTGTTTCTATCTTGTAGACTTTAGACAAAAATTCATTACAGTGAAAAAGTTTCATTATCAGTGTTGTTCATCTTTTCTTTGTAGACGATACACACCTAAAAAAGAAAAAAGAAAGGAGGGTTGTAGTTAGATCGTTCAGAAACCGTTCGTGAAGGAACGTGAGATTCAGTATCTTTACAGTTTCCTCTCACCTTTACTCTCACCTATGGAGACAACTTTACAGTGAAACTTTCATTTATTTTAGTTAACCATTTTCTCGGTAGATTTTCGTTCTTTGAATTACCAGTCCTCTTCTCAACATGACATAAGCATCAGTCTATGTCTTTAATATGAAAAAGGATTTCGTACAAAGTATCAATAACGAACTTTACTACTTTACGTCATCTATGCTTAAATTTAAAACTACCGTGAATAACGAAACTTTAATTAATGTTGATGAAAGACAACTCTTATTTAATGACACGATTTATTTTTGTAAATAATATACACTTTTTAGAATACCACAAAGATGAATCTTTAAACGAAAGTCTTTATTATTACTACCCACAGTCTCTAAAAGTGACACGTCATTCCACATTTCGGACATCTAAGTTTTAGAGACCAAATTAAAAGTCGAATTAGAAAATAGACACACTGACACTCGTGCAATAGATTTGTGGATTACTGGTTTAAGGATTATACATTTTAAAATATTGTCATCAAGGAGTGACCTTAAAACACTTATAATTTTTGTTTTGTGAATATGTGTGAGTATACATCTTAACTATTCGTTGTTCCAGGATGACATATCGGGTTCCTTGATGGACGTTATAGGACTTTATTCGGTATTACCTTTTCTTATATTTTTTTTCTACATGTACACATACGTACATATATGTGTATATATTGACTTATTGAAACGAAATGTCGTCTTTAATTGTGACACAACGTTTAATTAATACCCCGAAGGGACCATCGAGTCTACCATTTTTCAGACTGACTTTACGTCCTCTGAACCCAAGTTTAATCGAGATAAAGGTACAATTTTTTTAATTAATTAAGTTTTCAATTTTTTGTTAATTTTATTTCGTGAATCTTAACATAGATCGTTGGTACCCATGAGTTATTTACAAACGAATGATAACAATGATTGATTTCATAGACATTACCAAGTTACCGTAATAAAGATAGTGTTTGGATATATATTCCTTAATTAAAAGGAGGAATTAAATGTAAATGAACTTACCTATCTTACTGGTTTCCGTAACCGAGGTTCCGTCTGTCATCATATAAAATCCGTACGAAAAATGTCTCAATAGTTATTTGAACAATTTGTATCTTTTCTCAATTCAAATATTAAGTTTATAAGCACTACTTTCAACACATTAAAGGTTCTTGATTATTATCTTTTTAATACTAGTAATATTAACTTTATTCTTTATTAGAATGTTAATAATAACCTATACTAACAAAACGACTTGCCTATGTCGTAAATAATAGATCTCCATCCTACCTTTTGAGGTCTAAAGATTTCCTGGAGGTATTATAAACGAATAAAGAAAAGATCTGAGTACATGTTGATTGTAAAAACAAATTGGAGAGATTATAATGAATATAATTTCGTTTGAGACCGTATAAATTTACTTTTCAGTTCTTTGTCTTAATGATATCCACTGAACGAACCATCAGATCCTCTTTCTAATGTACCGTCAAAAAAAATAAAAAAAATGTAACGATTCCAAAGAAAATTAAATAAATAGAAGATTGTAAAAAAAAACAAACAGACAAAAGATGTAAAAAAAGGACGAATGACTCAAGAAAATAAAAAGATGAAAAATAGTCAAGACTTTCTACCAGTAATCACGTCCCGCGCACTTCTACCTCTTATACTTTAAAGAGGAAAGAAATCATAACTGGGACCAGAGGAAGTAGGTGTCATAAGTTCACTTATATGTATATGTAGTTTGAACCCTTTGGTCATAGGTAAAAAGTCATCTTAATAAAAATTTCATTTATAAAGAAACAAACATAAAACGATTTACTCTAAGGTTCCCTTTACTATACGAAATCCCACCGTAATAACTTTGACGACATTTGGTCAGATCTTTGATACAAATGTCAGTTCAAAAGTCTTAATTTTTACTGGACAGAGAGAGTTTTAAGAGGTTCGGTCCGAAGTCGTTATGCACTTGCACTTGAGGGACTACGAGTTCGACCAAAATCTTTTCCGTCTCCTTGGTCTCTAGTTTAACGGTCGTAGACGACCTAGTACCTTTTTCGTTCTTTCAAGGTCCTTTTGTATATAAAGACGAAATAACTGATACGGTTTCGGACACTGACACACCTAGTGTTATTTGACACCTTTTAAGACTTTCTCTACCCTTATGGTCTGGTGGACTGGACGGAACATTCTTTGGATATACGTCCAGTCATCCATTGTCAACCTTGACCTGTGCCTTGTTGTCTGACCGAGGTTTATCCTTTTCCTCATGCAGTTCCGACATATAACAGTGGGACGAATAAATTGAATATACGTCTCATGTAGTACTCTTTGCGACCCGACCTTCTTCGTGTTCCACCTTAGTTCTAAAGACCCTCTTTATAGTTATTGGAGTCTATACCTCTACTCCGGTGGGAATACCCTCTTTCACTTCTGCTTCATTTTTCTGAGAACTACTTTCACTTTCTCCTCTCACTTTTTCAACCGAATTTTGAGTTGAAAGTCTTTTGATTCTAGTACCCTAGACCAGGGTAGTGAAGTACCCTTTATCTACCCCTTTGTCACCTTTGTCACAGTCTGAAATAAACCCCCCCGAGGTTTTAGTGACGTCTACCACTGACGTCGGTACTTTAATTTTCTGCGAATGAGGAACTTTCTTTTCAATACTGATTGGATCTATCGTATAAGTTTTCGTCTCTGTAATGAAACGGTTGTTTCCACACAGATCAGTTCCGATACCAAAAAGGACACCAGTACATACCTACACTGTCAACCTGACACTTCTTTCGACTCACGGTTTCTTAACTATGAAAACTTGACTCCACAACCTCTTCTGAGAACTCTCAGGGAACCTGNTGGATCTATCGTATAAGTTTTCGTCTCTGTAATGAAACGGTTGATTCCACACAGATCAGTTCCGATACCAAAAAGGACACCAGTACATACCTACACTGTCAACCTGACACTTCTTTCGACTCACGGTTTCTTAACTATGAAAACTTGACTCCACAACCTCTTCTGAGAACTCTCAGGGAACCTGACGTTCCTCTAGGTTGGTCAGGTAAGACTTCCTCTAGTCGGGACCCACAAGAAACCTTCCTTACTACGATTTCGACTTGGAGGCCATGAAACCAGTGGAGTACACTTCCCAACTGAGTAACCTTTTCTGGGACTATAACCCTCTCTAACCCCCGTCCTCCTCTTCCCCTGCTGTCTCCTACTCTACCGACCTACCGTAGTGCCTAAGCTACCTGCACTCATACTCACTTGAGGTCCTCAACCACAACTGTCCCTCCAGAACGGACGACGCTGAGTACCCCAATGTTTCTCGACCTGTGCTGAATCGCTGCCTTGACTTGACTTGACAGAGAGGATACTTCTCTCTATAAGGTCTTAATTTGAGGACGGTTTGGTTTGAAACAACCCCATGGACTCTCAGTACAATGTTGACTGTTCCTTTTACTTTTTACCTCGATGAACATTTCAAATTTAAACCCCTGAAAATGGAGAAACGAACAAACTGTGACCTTCTTTCAATGTAACGTTGATCAAAGACTATCAGGGACTCAGTCAAGTCGACATCCTGACACGGTGAACTCGACCTATAGTACATATGAGTATTGCAAAAGGGTTTCTTGTACCTTCTATTCTTTATAACCTTGTAATAACCGTTTCCGGAAAAATCGGGGATACGTTGTAGTTATAAAAAAGTTCGAAAAACAAAAAGTCAACGATTAAACACAGCCTGAGACTCTAGGGTACTTGACGTCGTACGGTCCGAGGGAACAGGAAGTGATAAAGGGTCGTAAAATAGTTTAAATACAAGTAACTCAACCACTACTATAGATTGGTAGAGTAGGAAACGGTGAGTGAAGAAAACGGAAGTTAGTAAGGGTCGTAGTCTCATAAAAGGTCACTTAGCAGAGAAGTGTAATCCAACGGTTTTATAACCTCGAAGTTAAAATCGTAGTCAAGAAGGTTACTTATAAGTCCCAACTATCTAAAAGAAATCCTAACTGACGAAACTAGAGGAACGTCAGGTTCCCTGAGGATTCACAACTGAAAACGTGGTTTTAAACGTTTGTTATTAAAAAACCGTGAGTCGGAAGAAATTCCAGATTGAGAGTCTAGACATGTACTGACGACCTTTATGGTATCGAAACTGATATACCTAGAAACAAACGTCTCACTACGGAGATGAAAAATTATGTAATAGATTCAAACGATATCGAAAGGAAGATTCCTCATTCATAGAAAATTATGGTGCCGACGACAGTGGTAGATGTCACTAAAACCTTTGGTTCTTTTATTTTAGACAATGATGATGTGAAAAGGGAGAAGACAAAAGGTACTTCACTATCTTGGAAACCTTACAACTTAAAGTTCGGTTAAAAAGTGAGAGAAGAAAGTGGGAGTACTTCGAATGGGTGTGTTATATAAAGACTCGGTGGTACAAACCTTTGGTTAGAATTTGTTGATTAACGAAAACGTTACATTGTAGAATCCCACTATTTAATATTAACCTATATAATATTAAAAGGTGAAATGGTCAATTCATATATGATTGTACGGAAGATTATTCAAAATTATTTTAAAAACTCCTCCAATTGCGTTCAACAATTTTTGATAACTTTTAGTGTACTTCCTTTATTCTTCCCAAGTATTAATAGACGACCTTTTTTCTGTAATCCACTATCTAAAGTTTTTAGTTAGTAAGCTCCAAAAAACATAAAGGTATGTCTAGAACTTTAATAAACAAGATCAAGACAGTTTTTATAGAGACCATCGAACTATCCCTAACGTAACTTAAACGTCTAACGAAACCCATCATATGAGTACAAGTGATATAACTAAGAAGACTAGGTACTTGTACCATATAAAGAGGTAGATAATCACAGGAGAAACTAAAGAAAGTAGTAACAAAATATCAAAAAATATATATCCAGAAATCAAAGAAATCCATCTATATAAGGATTCATAAAATAAGAAGTGTAACGTTACCACTTACCTTAACAAAGGAATTAAAGAAAAAGATGAAAGAGTAATAATCACATATCTTTACGTTCCCTAAAGACACACAACTAAAATATAGGACGTTGAAATGATATACGTAACTAATCGAGATCATTAAAAGACCACCTCAGAAATCCCAAAAGGTACATCTCCTAGTACAGTAGACGTTTGTCGCTCAAAATGAAGAGGAAAAGGTTTAACCTAAGGAAAATAAAGAAATAGACAAGACTAACGACACCGGTTTTGAAGGTCTTGATACAACTTATCATCGTCACTTTCACCCGTGTGAACAGAACAAGGACTGAAATCCCCTTTACGAAAGTTAAACAGTGGTAGCTCCTATTACAAACGACACCCAAACAGTATATATCGAAAATAATACAACTCCATACAAGGAAGATAAGGACGAAAGACCTCTCAAAAATAGTATTTACCTACAACTTAAAACAGTTTCCGGAAGAGACGTAGATAACTCTATTAGTATACCAAAAATAAAAAGTTAAACAATTACACCACTTAATGTAACTAACTAAACGCCTATAACTTCTTAGGAACGTAGGGACCCTATTTCGGGTGAACCAGTACCACATACTAGAAAAATTACACAACAACCTAAGACTAACGATCTTAAAACAACTCCTAAAAACGTAGATACAAGTAGTCACTATAACCGGACATCAAAAGGAAAAAACACTGTAGAAACAGTCCAAAACCATAATCCCACTACCACCGGAGTATCTTACTCAAACCTTCAAATGGAAGGAGACGTTAAAAGACCTTCTCAAACTCCTCCTATCCACAATCGAGAAGAGCTTTAAAAACCATCTTAAGTCGACACTTCGGCAAACTTGGACCCGAAAACAAACGACCTTCTAAAGACTAATGTCAAAGTTAAAGGTACGAACACTACCCAGACAATTCTAAAAGATAAAGAAGGACCAAGTCAAAACGTTTTAACATGAAAAGATTCTTAAACAGGTAAAGAAGGTGCATCTCGCCTGAAAACCTGAGACACCCTCTCCCTCTCCCACCCTACTAAAAAACATAAAGACACAANTACATATGATAGTACATTCTTTACTTGACGGTCAGATACAGGCTACGTCCTATGTCCTACGAACCCCGAACACGTGCCCCTACTGGGTCTCTCTACAATACCCTTCCCTTCACCCTTCCCCCTTAGTCCAAACCCTTGCGTATATGTGGGTACCACTTAAGTACAGTTACATACCGTTTTGGTTATCTCATAACATTTCATTTTATTTCATTTTTATTTTTAATTTTTTTTTAGTTAGTCTTTAGAGTTCGACTTAAAGTCTACCATGTTATAACCACAAACAGACTAAAAATTTTTTTTTTTTTAACATATCTATAATTTACTTCTGACTTTCGTAAAGGTTTTGTAAACACCCTCTTTGAAAAAGGTTAAACGATAATTATATTAAAAAAAGTCATGGTAACCACACGTTTCAAGATAATATTTTACATAAACCGATGATATCCATAATTTATAAGTTAAATGGAGTACGTCGAAACTCTAAAGTACAGGTAGTCCAATTATTTTTTAGACCTCTGTGTCTCCCGTTTCTACTCTCTTCTTTCATCTTTGACTTATACTGTTTTGGTATCGTTTTCCTTTATAAAAAAAGATGGTTAAATGTAAACATACACAGAGTTTTCATTCTATTAAGTCAAAGAACACTTTACTTACTTCCGTTATCTACAACGTATTTGTTTTACACACTCCGATATCTTCGGACCTTTAGTATTAATTCCTTTAAAATGCGAAAACTGTGTACACACAATTTAGAGTCTCTTCTAATATTGTTACCTACCCAATACTTTACTACTAATGTGAATACAGTGTTTTTAGCCATTAAATATTGTTCGTCTTTATACCTGCGAAAAACCTGATTTACAGTATAAAAGACATTCATTTTGATTTTTAATTATTTATTCATTTATAAAGTTACCTTTTGAGTAATATTCCTAGTTTTGTGGAATACTTTATAAACACAACTGAAGGTAAAAGTATTTGTACCACGTGATCTACCGATCTGACTCAGAGAACTATAAATTTTTTTTTCAAGTTATAGTATATTTTTGTAGAGAAATACATCAGTACACGATCGTCTTTTATATATTTTTTAAGGAGTCTGGTTTTCTGTACTTCCGTCTTTGAATCTTTTCATTCAACTATTGCTTTCAGTTTAAAAGGAACGCCCTTAAAAGGTTTGAATCACTTGTATTCATACAGAAAATCGATGGATTTTGAATACCTTGTCTATATCGAGTTGTCTCTGATTCTCTATCGTAGAGTTTATAAGTACGGGAATCAAATTCCAATTTGATTTTTATTTGTCCCAGTGGTGGAAGTTAGTCATGGATGTTTACTTATGTTGCACTCTTAAACATTTTAAATTTTTTTCTTTTTTTTCTCGATCTGAAGTGTTTCCTATAAAGAGTTTAAGTGACACTGACTCACCGGTCTCTTTAGATTTAAGGTCTTACCACAGGATTCAGTGTCTTATTATAAAGAGAAAACACAGAATGTCTTTATTTACATTTAATATAAAAAGGACGTCACTAGGTTTAAATAGGACGTAAAACGTATAAAGGTATCAATTTTAAAAGGACCTTTATTTGATATGTATCAATTATTTATTTATACTGATTTGTGTATGTGTGTTAATTTCAATGTACTTAATTTTAGCTGTCTTATTTCTCTGTTACTTTCGTTTTTGGTATTTTGGAGAGGTGTAACGTTGCTGGACATCCTCTCATATTGATCGTGTTTTTTAAAAAGTTATTTATTTTCTATATTCATTTCGTAACCATGTCTCATTTGTAAACTTTTTCTTAAGATCTTTAATTTTTATATTAATGATTTTAGTTATTAAGTTTAGGTTTGTACAACTGGATTTCTTAGATTCTTTTTTCGTATGTAAGAAGTAGTGCGTAAAATTTATTTGTATTTTAGTTTGTTTCGTCAAGATATCATCTTCAGTTCTCTCACCAATGGGAGTCTTTCCTAATTAGATTATATATATTCCCCGTCGTCTGCCCCGTAAAGACCTCACAAATTAGGTCAAATGTACCTACACAACAAACATTTTATGTAACTCGATATTATAAATCTAAAACATAGATTCACACAAATATACTATATACTCACTCCTCAATAAAACATATGTATATATTATATTTGAGTAAATAGTTAATAGATCAAATTTTTAATCGAGTATAAATTAATCAAAATAAATAAGAGAATAAAAAATGGGAGGTTTTTAAAGAAACTTCTCGATTATTGACTTTTTAAAGGTCTTGACTACTTTTGTGGTTCGATGCATAGGGTTCTCCATATTTCATCTTATTTAGATGTAGTTCTTTATTGATTTATTTTTTCGGGTTGTTTACTTATTACATCTTATTATATGGTACGTATTATATAGAGTCATTAATTTTATTTACACTTAAATAATTTAAGATTTATTATGCTGTAACCTATTTTATTATGTAAATCTTTATACGATGAAGGTCCTCTTTTTTTTATATTTTATTCCTACGTCCTTCTAATTTTATGTTTTTCATTTCACTACGTACTACTACGATATTTGTTGTTGTTTTCGACAAAACCATTATGACCATACACACACACACACATGTAACAGTATATAGAAATTAGACTTGACATCGGGTGGTCCGAGGAGATAGGTACCTTAAAAGGTAGGTCTTTATGAACTTATCCAACGGTAAACGACGAAGTCCAATAGAAAGACTGGGTCTTTGACTTGGACGTAGAGAACTCAGTGAACTTAATCGTCCACCTTAAAAATAGTGACACGGTAGACCCTTCATACCATTATAATCATCTCCCGTGGTTTTTTGTTTTTATTATCAATTTTTTTTTAATGGTTTTTTTTTTTTTTTGTAATGAAGTATTCCTACTTTTAAAGTTAATTAGTACTTTATATTTAAATCAAATGTGTGTTTTCTTGTCGGAGTTTATAAAAACCTTTAGTCTTCGTATCTTACGGGGATAACTCCACTAAAGAGTTATGTATGTTTACAGTTTAATAATACAACATGTGGATTTTGATTATATTTCAATACAGTTAATATAGAGTGATTTATTTTTATAAAATTTCGTTTTTTTCTTTTTTCTGTACTTTCATGCTCCCATAAAATTTGGTGGTGAATTCCTTAACTATTTTGTTTATCACTCTCTAAATCTATTTATATATCTTTGAATCTATATTTTAAAATTTCCAAGTGAAGTCAAGTCAGTGAGTCAACATAGGTGGATAAACGATGGCGTACTTAGCGTCGTACGGTCCGGTGGGACAGGTACTTTTTGAGGACCTCAAGTGGGTTTAAGTACAGGTAGCTCAGCCACTACGATAAGTCGGTAGAGTAAGAGACAGCGGGGGAAGAAGAGGACGGGGGTTAGGGAGGGTCGTAGTCTCAGAAAAGGTTACTCAGTTAAGAAGAGTGCTCCACCGTTTTCATGACCTCAAAGTCTAAGTCGTAGTAATGAAGGTTTCTTGTTGGTTCCGACTAGAGGAAGTCTTACCTGGTCAACCGAGAGGAACATCAGGTTCCCTGAGAGTCCTCAGAAGAGGTTGTAGTATCTAGTTTTCGTAGTTAAGAAGTTGTAAGTCGGAAGAAGTGTCAGGTTGAGAGTGTAGATATGTGCTGGTGACCTTTTTGGTATCGGAACTGATCTGCCTGGAAACAACCGTTTCATTACAGAGACGAAAAGTTATACGATAGATACAACCAGTATTGAAGAGAAGGTTCCTCATTCGCAGAAAATTAAAGTACCGACGTCAGTGGTAGACGTCACTAAAACCTCAGGGGTTTTTATTTCAGACTGTGACAGAGATGACAAAAGGGTAGATAAAGGGCACTTCACTACCCTGGCCTACGGTACTAGAATCAAAGGACTTTCAACGCGAAATTCGGTTGAAAAAGGTGAGAGGTAAAAGTGAAACTAGTTCTCAGAAAAATGAAGTAGAAGTGAAAGACGGTATTCCCACCACAGTAGACGTATAGACTCCAATAACTATAAAGAGGGCCGTTAGAACTAAGGTCGAATACGAAGAAGGTCGGGTCGCAAAGAGTACTACATGAGACGTATCTGCAATTTATTTGTCTCACTGTTATATGTCGGAACTACATGAGGAAAAGGATAAACCTCGGTCAGATAACAAGGTAAAGGGAAACCTTGACAACGAAGGACTGGACGTATAGCCAAAGAGTTCTCCGTCCAATCCACCAGACCACAAGGGTAGAGAAAGTCTTAAAAGTCAAAGAACACTAGGTGTGTCAGTTTCCGAAACCGTATCAGTTATTTCGTCTTTATCTACAAAAGGACCTTGAGAGAACGAAAAAGGTACTAGGTCGTATACAACCGTTAAACTAAAGACCAAGGAGACGGAAAAGATTTTGGTCGAACTTATAGACCTTCAAGCGACAAGTGTATAACGACTTCGGACCGAACCTCTTAAAAGTCGAAATGGAATGATTGCACACTCTACTCACGTTTACACACCATCAAACTCGTAAGAAACCGTAACGGAAAGAAACCTTAACCTTACTATTGACTGTAAAAGGTCAGGACACCGGTGACGACTCAAAAGGTTTACACGACCGTATAACTCACGTCGTGAGAGTGTCGTAGTAGAAAGGCCTAAACTTTATCGAGGTGACCTTAAGGTAGTGGAGGTGATCGAAACAAGCATGACTACGAAAGATTCCGGGTGAACTGAAGTATAAGATCCTACAGACCGAGATCCGCTCACTAGTATGGTAACACTAATAGAACTAATACTTCTAAAAAAAACATGTCAAAAAGACACGTAAGAACGGTGGAGAAGAATTACAGAAGACGAAGAAAATCCATGTATGGTATAGACAGGAAATAGCTCGAGTAGAAACGTACTTTATAAGGGAACAATAGAGATTAAAAGAACTTCTCTAGAGATCAGAAAGGGTAAGACAACAAAAGGAGATAAATAAACGTAACTACGGCCCCAGGTCGGGGTCACCTAGGTCCCTTAAGCTTCGTCCCTGTCTCAGCTACTCCTTTTTGAATAAATAAATCTTTATATTTCTCTCCAATCCTTTCTTATCACATCATCCTTTTAATCACCTCTTTTCTCCGACTTATTGAACCAAATACCCCTCTTCGTCATTTTGAGGATCTGTTCCCCAAACGTGGTAGATACATCCGGTGGCCCCGGACGGACTTATCACCTCCCACGGGGTGGAACCCGAGGGAGAGCGTACCAAGAATCTTCGGTCCCGTTTACTCGTATGTACCACTCGGAGGTGCGAGGTCTACCCTTAAGTCGGTCTTTCCTCTCTTTTCTTACTATATCCCCTCGGTTCGTAACCACGGTCTGAGTGTTGAAATAAAAGTTTTCGTCGAATATATGGGGTTCAACAAGTATTTCTTTATTACCTTATACGTCTCAATACGTTCCCGTCGTCAGGACTGGGAATAACTCTGGTCCGAAAGAAAAACGTATGGAAGGCATATGTTTTCCAGAGTCCACCAAAATGTAGTAGAAGACCGGTCCCCCGGACAAGTGTAAAAATACCGAGAAAAGGATCTATTTACAGATAGTTGGTCTTTTGAGAAAAAGGGAACTTCACAAAACACACACACACACACACATACAAATTAGACGTAGTGGGAGTTTCATGATTTATTTCAATTTAAGGATATTTTGTTTCCACGTCACCCAATATCGTTTCTTTCGTGAATTGAGTTTCTAGATTACAACGATTAAGGTCCCGATGCTGGACAAAAAAGATGCATGGTTGATATAGTTGTTTATTTTCTATACTTTTAAAACGTCGTTCATAACCGAGTTGTTTACTTTGGGAAATTAGTCAGGATAAGATTGCTAAAACTGAGGAGCCTTCGGGGATGTAAGGATCCTACAAAATTCGAAGGACATGGAGAGAGTTAGCCCTCCGACGTTTGTTAGTGTACGTGTCGGTATTCTCAGGCCATCCGTCCGATCTTTCGGTAGTATCTCCGAAAAACTAACTTTGTGAGTACAATACGGGTCCTCTAAATAATAGATTTTCGAGATTTAATTGAAAAAGGTCTTTTTCCACCACCCCACTGTCGGGGGACAATTACAGTCTTCTCATCCATCTTTCGTATTGTGTCATTCCGTCAGTCTGAGACCAAAACCCCGTCTACGTGCTCGTCTAGGTCACTCCGAGGGAATTCCGGGCTGAACGGAAACGGACAGTCCGGGGAATTGGAGTACTGGAAACGGTACCTACCCTGAGGAGCACGACCGAGCACCGTGTAACTATCGACTCCTTCCGAAAGAATAGAGAAGAACGATAAGAAACCTTGAGACGTAAGTCTACGAATATAGAAAGGAAAAGAGGAAACGAAAAGTGAAGAGAAGAAAAGAGCAGATAAACATTCCGGAGGGGTCTATCGGTAAAACGAAAAAAAACGTAAAGAAAAGGTACTCCTACCAGAACTAGGGACAGAGGACATGTTACAGTACTTGGAGGTAGGTATCAATTAGTCCGTGAGATAGATAGTCTAGGTCAGGGAATTTAGTAAAGAGTGAAGGTGACATATTAGTATTCCCTAAACTAAATCCAGTGTGGACTTACCAGATCACCAAAAAGGATGAAAGAAGTTAAATTCAGACTTAAACCGTTATTCCTCGAGTACTAGACTCGGTGTCAGTTGAGGGACAGAACAAAAACGACTGATATATCTCGAAGAGGTAGAAACTGACGTGTCTTATATTAGTTAGACTAAAGTCACAACTGGTAGACCACTACATGTACACATCTCAGAAGAGAACACAACAACCTTCTCCTACAAAAGATACAGGTCACGAAAGAGAACCGTTTTGAGATAATCGGAAACTGGACGAAGTAAGATATAAGTTTCCGGTTTAAACGGACAATGAGGTCTACAAAGAACTGAAGGATGTAAACGTAAGGTCAGGGGATATTAATTTTCCTGTAGAAAAAACCCACAATCAAGATTTTCCAGAACATCCAATCAGAGAGATATATATTATAATATATATATATATATCAAATATATATATATATATCAAATTTTCCAATTAGAAATATACATATATTATAATACTATCGAGATATTATAAGATATCGTGTGACTTAGGTTGTTGATCTCCTTTATGAGAGGAAAAGTTGTATGTAATTTAAAAGTGAACAACGTTCCCTACGGTGTAAATCGTTTCTAAACCTACAGACAATGTCAATTGTAGTGTGTCTTTCACTTATTCATTTTAATTTTTATTTACTATTGGTCTTTTATAACAATTCTTCAATTCTTTTTGCAAATCTTTATGAGTACTTAGTTTAAGTGTCAGGATGTCCTTTAACTTTTGTTTGAATTTAATCATATCATAAAATTTTGAACAATCGACTTAGATAACAATCATTATAAATCTTCTTTACACTGTTTAGTCTACAGTTGTATACGTCAGATGATAAGAAAAATACGTTTATAATTCTTAGAAAAACTTTCTGAAAATTTTCTAACACTTTTTTATGTTTAATTTTAATTTTCGAAGACGTGTAGTTTCCTTTCACATTCGTTCCACTTTTCTGTCGGAAGTCTTAACCTCTTTTATTATCGTTTACTTCGTTGACTGTTTGTTGATTAGATTTTTATATGTTCGTTGAGGACGTCGAGTTAAGGTCTTTTTATTTACTGGGTTATTTTTTTACTCGGTTTCTTGATTTATCTGTAAAGAGGTTTCTTCTGTATGTCTACCGATTATTTGTGTACTTTTCTACAAGTTGTAGTGAGTAATAGTCTCTTTACTTTTAGTTTTGGTGTTACCACATGGTAAAGTACGGTCAGTCTTACCGACACTAGGTTTTCAGATGTTCGTTATTTACGACCCCTCCTACACCTCTTTTCCCTTGGGAGGATGTGACAGCCACCCTTACGTTTGATCATGTCGGTAATACCTCTTGTCACACCTCTAAGGAAATTTTTGACCTTTATCTTGACGGAATACTGGGTCGTTAGGGTGACGACCCGTATGTGTGGTTCCTTTGGTCTTAACTTTCTCTGTGTACATGGGGTTACAAGTAGCGTCGTGACAAAGATTATCGGTCCTGTACCTTCGTTGAATCTACAGGTAGTTGTCTACTTACCTATTCTTTCGACACCATGTATATGTGTTACCTCATAATGAGTCGGTAATTTTTATTATGTAAACTTAGTCAAGATTACTCTACCTACTTTGACCTCGGATAATATGTCTCATTTCATTCGGTCTTTCTTTTTGTGGTTACATCATATGATTATGTATATATACCTTAAATCTTTCTACCATTACTATTGGGACATACGTTCTGTCGTTTTCTTTGTGTCTTTATGTATTATCAGAAAACCTGAAACAGTCCCTCCCTCTCCCACACTACACAAACGGATCAGTCGTTTCGTTCCACTCTTTATTTTCGCTTTCCCTCTTCGTTACTTTTCTTGACTTGGACAGTAATAGGGGTCATACATCGACGGAATCTTTAATATTTCATAAAATGTGTATTAATAATATTAATCTCATTTTTAATCATTATAAAATACATATTTGTCTTTTTTAACTATGTGTAGATTCACGAAGTATCGTATAATATAAGTGACACCTACCACTAAAGTCGGTACTTTAATTTTTTCCAAACGATAAATCTTCCTTTCGATACTGTTTGGATCTGTTGTATAAATTTTCGTCTCTGTGGTGAAACGACTGTACAGATAGATTAGTATCGTTACAAAAAAAAAAAAAAAGGTCATCACTATATACATACACTCTTAACCTGTATTTCTTCCGACTCTTGACTTTTTTTTTACTACACAAAACTTAACACCACAACCTCTTCTGAGAAAACTCAAGGAACCTGTAGTTCCTCTAGTTTGGTCGGTGAGGATTTCCTTAGTTGGGACTATAAGTGACCTTCCTGACTACGACTTCGACTTCGAAGTTATGAAACCGGTGGACTACTCTTCTCGACTGAGTGATCTTTTCTGAGACTATAACCCTTTCCAACTTCCGTTTTCCTCTTCTCCCGTCGTCTCCTACTGTACCAATCTATTGTAGTGGTTAAGTCATCTGTATTGAACTCCTTTGAGACTTTGTAACCTCCTGTCTCCTTGAACCACACAATATCAGGTATCCCAAAGTCTAAACCTGTACTGAATCTCTGACTTATTGTCGTTGCTTCATTACAATTGAAGACATTATTACTTCGGGGTTTTAGAATGACTGACTTATTACTATAAAAAAAGTTACTATTATTAAGATAACCCACTAGGTACTATGAAAGAACGTTCTATATAAAAAACTGGGATGGAGGAAAAGTTTGTACGTAGAAGGGTAAGATCCTGAAGGAGTCTTAAGAGACTACTTAAAGGTTTAACAAAGTCTGTTACTCGTTTAACCTTCTCGTTACGACAAGAACAAGTTCTTGTTTTGACCTTCGTTGTATACAATGTAGTTTAAGAATGTTAAAATTAAAATGATTTATGGGTCTTTCTAAATTTCCTAAGGATCAGTAGATGATCCAAAAAGTAATTATTAAAACAACCACTTCTAACTATAAAAAAAGGAAATAAAATATACATCTTAAGTGGTTAAAGTAAGAGTTCCCCTTTTTTTTTTTTTTTTGAAGTTCATGATGACTTGAGTTACTTAAATAAAGTCACAATTCTTATAGATCGGTTACTTTGAAGAGAAAATTCACATCTAATACTATATCTTTAGATCGTTTATTTTCTTCAATTAGTCAGAGGTAGGAGTGACGACAGGTCGGGGTAAAAGTTATATCACTATTTTGTCTCCGTTCCATTAGTATTAATTAGAAGAAGACCGCTCTACTTATTACCTAAGGGTTTCAACGGGTACAGGTTTATGGACTTTGAACACTTATACAACAGTATCTACCATTTTCTAAAAAAAAAAGGACTATATGAATTCCTATGACTATACCTATCCGAGTTACATTAGTGTTCTCGTAAATATTCTTCCTATGATCTCTTTCTTTTTTTTTTCCCTTGTAGTACACTATTACCTTTTGTTCCTCTTTCCCTTCTAGGACATGACGACTGAAAATTTTGACTTCTTCCCCGTTGTTCGGTTCCTTTCATCCGCCCAATATCTTTAAAATTTTCACTTCTTTACATGAGAAAGGATCTTGGACGTCTGTCTTACACTGTGAACTTTGGTAATATGAAGACCAGTTATATTGACATTCTATTATTTAAACACGACAAAACTCGTTGAACAAACTCCATTAGATAATATCGTTGTTTATCCTTAACTTATGTCCAAAACCATGGATCTTAACTATTATTGGATTTTTACATCTTTACCGAAACCTCAACCAATAACTCATTTCCAACTTTTTAATTTATGGAACCTACCTGACAATCATCTTTATTCCCATAATTTATAAGACGTCTACTTCTGAGTCTTCCTTCACTCCTTATATCGTCTCTTTAAGATGTGACAGGAATTCTTCTCGATTTAGTAGTCTAACCTTACAACGATCTTTATATCTGTAATTTCAGGAGAACTACTCTTACTCTTGTTTCACCCTATGTATTACCTCTTTTTAAATAATCTCTTACGATTCAGAGTTTATATAGAATTTATTATATCTTTATATGTGTAATTTTAGAGATTACGATTACTAAGTCTTGTATTAATTCTCGTTTAACGACTTTTAACCTCCTTTCCTTCAGGAAAAAGCTAACACCGGTTTTTTGTATCGACTTAACCCAGAAGTCGATAACTCTTTTGTCTTCGACATTAGTTACATGAACCTCATTTTACACTTTCACGACAGAATTAAAGAAGATTGACGAATATCATTTTACACCCCTCCGTCTCTATTTGACTTCCTTCTTTATTTTTTTTCTTTGGTTATCGGTCCTATACCTTCGTTGGATCTACAGGTAGTCGTCTACTTACCTATTCTTTCGACACCATGTATATGTGTTACCTCATAATGAGTCGGTAATTTTTATTACGTAAACTTAGTCAAGATTACTCCACCTACTTTGACCTCGGATAATATGTCTCACTTCATTCGATCTTTCTTTTTGTGGTTACGTCATATGATTACGTATATACACCTTCAATCTTTCTACCATTGCTATTGGGACATACGTTCTGTTGTTTTCTCTGTGTCTACATATCTTGTCAGAAAACCTGAAACACCCTCTCCCTCTCCCACCCTACTCAACCCTCTTACCGTAACTTTGTACATATTATGGTATATACTTTACTCAGTGGTCAGGCCCAAGCTACATCCTATGACCTACGAACCCCGACCACGTGACCCTACTGGGTCTTCCTCCCATGTCCCTCCCTCCTCCCTCCCCCCAAGTCCTACCCCTTGTGTACATATGGACACCGTCTATGTACAACTACATACCGTTTTGGTTATGTTATAACATTTCATTAATTGGAGATTAATTTTATTTATTTAAATATAATTTTTTTTCTTTCTTGGACCCGGGAATCACAAACCCGTAGAACCACAAAATTTCATAAAAGTCGGATACATCAAACGTTTTCCGTGACTTTACTCCTCTAAGAGACACTCTTGGAGTACGAGGTCTCTCTTTAGGTTATTACACTGACGTATTGAAAACAGAGTCTTTGTTTATTCCGAGTGTTGTAAGTTAGTATCTCTCACTAGAATCTTCTTTAATCTGGACACTGAGTTTGAGAGACAATAGAGTCGACTTTATTTTTTATTTCTTAGTACAACCTTCCTTTACGTCTTCTTGGAGGTAAGATAACTTTATTCAGAGAGAATGTTTTGTATGTTCCAAACTTCCTTCTAAAATAAAATTGATTTTCTTTACGTAATCAAATAAGGTGTGGTATTGTAGAATACCTTTTCGCGTCTGAAAAACCAGTTGGGTTATGAATCTTAGGTGCATATTCTCTCCAAATTCTATAAAAATAAAGACAAACTGAGTAAAGTGAAACTTATTAGAGAAATCCAGGTAGGTACAGTCGTGTTCCCCGTTACAAAGTAAAAAAACTACCTACTTACGTAAGATAAAATATATGTAAGGTGATAAAGAAATACGGAGGTAGATAAGTACCTATAAAAATACAAAAAAGGTATAGAACTGATAACATTTATTACGACGTTACTTGTATCCCACATATATAGAAAACTTTGATCACCCAAAAAATATTAGAAGTCTATGGGTCTATACCTTGTCAAACTAGTACACCATAAAGATAAAAATAAAAAATTTCTTTAGAAATACAACAAAATGTATCATCGGTACGGTCATATAAAAGGGTTATTGTTATAGACTCAAGAGAAACAAGATGTAGGAGTGGTTGTAAATAAAGACTATAAAAAATGTTATCGGTAAGATTGTCCATACTTCACTTAGAGTAACGTCACAACTAAACAACAAGGGACTACTAATTACCACATCTAGTAGAAAAGTACGTACACAATTCGAAAAAACTTCACTTCACTTCACTTCAGTGAGTCAGCACAGGTTGAGAAACACTGGGGTACCTGATATCGTATGATGTGAGGAGGTAAGTACCATAAAAGGTCCATTCTCATGACCTCACCCAACGGTAAAGGACGAGAAACGTTTTTACAGATAAATTTCAAAGGAGGGTTAAATTTTAGTCCAACCGAACGAAAAACGACAACTAAACATGTTCAAGAAATATATGAAACCTATAATTTTTGAATAGGCTATATATTAAACGTTTATAAAAGAAGGTAAGTCTCCCAATAGAAAAGTAAAAAAACCAAAATTCACAATACGTCTTCTAAAAATCAAACTACATCGTAGAAATAAATAAATAAATAAAAAACCAACAACAACAATAAAACGAAAACAACGAAAACGAAAATCACAGTCTAATTTTTTTATTAACTGTTCTGGATTCAACTTCTCAAGTGACGGATACTAAAGAAGATCTGTAAAATACCCAAAGCCAGAATGTAAGATCAAAATTAGATAAAACTCAATTGAAAACACATACTACACTCTATTACCAGGTTAAAATATGAAAACGCACACCGACAAATTAAAAAGGTTATAGTAAATAATTTCTCTGACAGAAAAGGGGTACCGTATCATAACCAAGAAAACGAGACTTACTTAACTGGTATGTACATGCCCAAATGAGAGTCCGAGTATTAAGACAAAGTAACTAGATACACGGACAACAAAACTAATAATATCGAAACACAATGTCAAAATTTTACCCTTCATAATTCGGTGGTCGAAACAAGAAGAAAGAGTTCTAATAAAAATAATAAACTACGAAAAAACCAAAGTATGTGTAAAATCCCCAAAAAGGTCTACTGTTTCACTATTTCTTAGAAGGACGGTTACGTCTTCTACGTTCTCTACGTCCAAGTTAGGGACCCAACCCTTCGAGGGGACCTCATCCTTTACCGTTAGATGAGGTCATAAGAACGGACCTCTTAGGGTACCTCTCTCCTTGGACCTCCAGGCGTCAGGTATCCCAACGTTTCTCAACCTGTACTGACTCGTGTGCACCTGTGTGTGTGTGTATAAAAAATAACAAAACTATAAACACACTTTTAAAAGTAATCCAAAACTATTCGTAACATAACTTGGACATCTAACAAAAGTCATCATACCTGAAAAATGGTTATAATTAAGAAGGTCAGACACTCCCACTTCATTGAAAGGTAAATAAACACAGTATAAATTAAAGAAAGAATTGTAGAACGTTAAAAATTTATGTCTAGAAAATGGAGGAAACAATTCGAATAATATTTCACACACACAGGTTAACATTCACCTTAACAGAAAATTTAAAGAAAAAAACTATCTAGTAACAATCACGTATTTTTACTTTGACTTAAAACACGTTTTTAAAACATAGGACAGAGAAAAGATATTACGCCTCCGTAGTTATGTCTCATTTTTATTTATTTATTTATTGTTAGTCTAATTATATAAGATTTTTTTATTTTTATTTCTTTGAGTTCTATTAGAGGTCTTTGGTTACAATTACTTCACTTCTCGGTAGTAAATGAACTGTCTGTAAGGTTTTATTGTTAGTATTTTTAAAAGTGACACCAGTACCCTTACTACGTACTTTTTCACTCTTAAAGTTATTTCTCCATCTATTAAATTTATCATGGTTTACCTCTATTACCTCGATTTCTGATATTATTCCCTTGACTGATGTCTTTAAGTTGTCGTTTTATCTAATCCGTCTTCTTTTCTAGTCTTTTGAGTTTCTGTACAGTAACCTTTAATAAGTCTATTTCCCTTTTACTTTTTTCGACTTCTTTCGGATTCCCTCAGTACTATATGGTAGTCCCTGGTTATATGTGTTAATGACCTCGAAGACTTACTTTTCCTTGTCTATTTCTTGGTCCTTCGAAAGTTCCTTCGTTATCGGAATTTCAAAGTTTATGACTCCTTCCTTTACCTGTAGGTCTAGGTTCTTCGAGTTTTTTTCCTTTTTTTTTTTTTTTNGTTTTTTTTTTTTTTTTTTTTTTTTTCTACTCGAGTTTCTCTATGTGACTCTATAATGTTAGTTTTTAAGTTTCTCTCTTGAAACTTTCGTCATTCTATATTCACTGAAAATATGTTTTCTCTTTGAGTATTTTAAGAGTCGTGAAAAGGTACCCTTACCTTATCCTACTATATAAGTTTTACGACTTTCTTTTTAGGATGGTTGATTCTTATTTCATTGTCCATTTAACAAGAAATTTTTACATCTTCTAACGTGTACAGTTAGGGTTTGTGGGATTGATAGGGAAGGGTCTAGGAATATGTGACGATATAAATTTTATCTATTTCGTTCCCGGATAAATATCGTGTTCTTTCAGACGAGTCATAATATATTGTTATATCTATCTTTTCATTAAAAATTTTCATAACTTTGTAAACATACATATTGACTTAGGGAAACGACATGTGGATTTTGAGTGTGTTGTAACAATTAGTTGATATGAGGTTATATTTTATTTTTCAATTTCTTATCGTACTTCCTCTCTATCTGAAAGGTTCTATTAATTTTAAAATACCTCAAATATTATGTACAATTTCCCTCAATAAAGTTCAACTTTACTTTCTCATGATTTGTCGTTGTACTGTCGTACTCTTACATATTTTGAGTAACTATTTCCATTTGCCTCTTCCGTTACCGTTGGGTGAGGTCATGAGAACGGACCTTTTAGGGTACCCGTCTCCTGGGACCATCCGACGTCAGGTACCCCAGCGTGTCTCAGTCTATGCTGACTCGCTGAATTGAAAGTGACAAGTGAAAGTACGTAACCTCTTCCTTTACCGTTGGGAGTGGTCACAAGAACGGACCTCTTAGGGTCCCTGCGCCCTCGGATTATCCGACGGTAGATACCCCAGCGTGTCTCAGTCTGTGCTGACTTCGCTGAATCGTCGTTGTCGTTTCCATTTGTATGTCTTTTTATGTCTTATAATATGACAACATTACCACGACACAATCCAGTCAAGTCAACGAGTCAACACAGACTAAGAAACGTTAGGGAACCTGACGTCATATAGTCCGGAGGTACAGGTCCTTTTATTTCAAAGAGTGACAAAGGTAACAAAGGTGTAGATAAACGTTGTTTCACACATCTCATGAGAACTCACACTACATTTCAATTTTCCGTTTCCTTAATTTTTATGGATATCCATTTTTACGATTTCTTCCGTGTCATGTTACCATACGTTGGACACTGTAGTATCATACTTTACACCTCCTCTCTCTACACTTTACATCAAATACATACATCAATTATGACAAATCAAGTCAAGTCAAGAGTCAGTGAGTCAGTACAGGCTGAGACGATGGAGTACCTGACGTCGTGCGGTCCGGAGGGACAGGTAGTGGTTGAGGACCTCAAATGGGTTTGAGTACAGGTAACTCAGTTACTACGGTAGGTTAGTAGAGTAGGAGACAGTAGGAGAAGAGGGTGGAAGTTAGAAAGGGTCGTAGTCCCAGAAAAGCTTACTCAGTCAAGAAGTGTAGTCCACCGGTTTCATAACCTCAAAGTCGAAGTTGTAGTCAGGAAGGTTACTTGTAAGTCCTGACTAGAGAAAATCCTACCTGACCAATCGGTAAATTTTGTCTCACGTTCTTAACATTCTACCAAATAGATTCGTCTTATGACATAGTTTCACTTTGTAACATAGTTTTGAATTACTACGTCGTTTTCGTCATAATCCTGACTTTAAGTATCGTTATTTATAGATGTAATTTTTATTTCTACATAAAACTTATTAGTTGGATTGAAACATGGAGTTCCTTGATCCTTTTCTTTTTGTTTGATTTAGGTTTCAATCATCTTCCTTTATTGTTTCTAGTTTCACTTCTATTTACTTTTTCCCTGATTTTTCTGTCGTCTTTTCTGTTTATTTTAATTCGTGACACAGAAACTTTTCTATTTAATCTGTATGACAACAAGTCTGATAAGTTCTTTCTTTCTGTCTCCTGTATTTATTTATTTTAATATTCAATTCCTCCTCTGTAATACCAACTATGGGGACTTTATTTTTCCTAACATTTTCTGATGAAACTTGTTGATATACAGTTGTTTAAACTATTGAACTTTCTTTAAGGATCTTCGTATGTTCGACGATTCTGACTAAGGATTTCTTTGTCTTTTACACTTGAGTCGTTAGTGACCGTCTCTTTAACTTAGTTATCAGTTTTTGAAAGGTTGTTTCTTTTCTGATACTGGTTTACCGAAGTGACCACTTAAGTTAGTTCGTAAATTTCTTTTTTATTAGTTCAGAAGAATTTATGAAGGTTTTTACTCCTGTCCTAACTTTAAAAGGTTTGACTAAAATGGTCCGGTTATAATTGGACTATATTTGAGTCTGTTTCTCTGCTATCCTTTTCCTTTAATGAAGTTACTTATAGTTACGTTTTTAGGGGATTGTTTTGTTGTCGTTTATATTAAGTTATCATGCAATTTCCTAATGTGTCTAATGTGTGGTATTGGTTCTCCTCAATTTATGTTCCTATCCAATTGTATACTTTTATTTATCTAGATTGTATGTGTAATTGTCTCACTTGTTATTTTTAGTATACTCACAGAGTTATCTTCGTCCTTTTTGTAAATTGTTTAATTGTAGAATAGTATTATTTTTTCGAGTCGTTTAACCTTCCTTACGTGGTTTTTAGTGCAGTATTTAATTTTCGATGTTTGATTGTATTTTAATTAATATTATTCAATATATTTACATATATATATATAATTTATTTAATTTATTTTATATTTTTTATTTAATTTTCGATGTTTGATTGTATTTTCACTACTTTTTGACTTTTTAAAGGGAGATTCTATTTTTTGTTTCGTTGTTTCATATGTAAACTAAAAAGATAAATTGTATCATGACTTTTCAGGATCGGTCTTATTAATAATAAGACCATAGTTATACTTTGAACCTGACTTCGTCTCCTTTATAACATCAACCCAATATATATAAAATAGACGGAAACTCCATTAAATACTACTTTCAACCTCTCATCTCCATGTACGTCAGTCCACGTCCAATGTATATTCTTACGTCAAAACAAAAACAAAAAAAAAAAAATTCTATTAACTTAAGACGGTAAAACGAGTTATGGTAGGGATTTTCACAAATAGATCGGAAACAAATTTCTGGTCTTTTCAGTCTCCCTATGGAGTTATCACCGGACTGTTGGATAACGTAAAAAAATTAGAAAACTTGTCAAAACTGAAAATCTTTTACAGTAACATGGGTTTCAGTACAATAGTGACGAAATTGATTAGAAGAAACTATCAATCGTCTCAATCAAAGAGGGAAAGGTGGAAATGAGGGGTTCCGTGGTTTTCTCAGACAAATAGGAGGAACAATAGTTAAAGTAGAACATATCGTATATATTTTTTCATTCGATACGTCTCTCCTGTACAACTATTCCCGATTGTAATACAATATTGTCCCTTATGAGTAAACTAATTTATCATAAAACATGATGGAATTCTATATCCAAGTCAGTCAAGTCAAGTCAAGTGAGCGAGTCAGCACAGGTTGAGACTCTAGGTACTTAGTGTCGTGAGGTCCGGAGGGACAGGTTGGTGTTAAGGGCGTCAGATGGGTTTGGGATAGGTAACTCAGCTACAAAGGTAGGTCGGTACAGTGGGAGACAGAAGGGGAAGAGGAGGACGGGGGTTAAGAAGGGTCGTAGTCAGAAAAGGTTACTCAGTTGAGTACATACTCCACCGGTTTTATAACTCCAAAGTCAAAGTCGTAGTCAGGAAGATTACTTATGGGTCCTGAATAGAGGTAATCCTACTTGACCATCTTATAAGAACGTCAGAGTTCTCAGAAGAGGTTGTGGTGTCAAGTTTTCGTAGTTAAGAAACCGTGAGTCGAAAGAAGTGACGGGTTGAGAGTGTAGGTATGTACTGGTGACCTTTTTAGTATCGGAACTGATCTACCTGTAAACAACCGTTTCATTACAGAGACGAAAAGTTATACGATAGATCCAACCAGTATTGAAAGGAAGGTTCCTCATTCACAAAAAAAAAAAAAAAGAAAAAAATTGAAGTATCAACGTTAGTGGTAAACGTCACTAAAACGTCGACGTTTTTATTTCAGACTGAGACAAAGATGTAGATACAGGGTACTTCACTACCCTGGTCTACGGTACTAGAATCAAAAGACTTGCAACTCAAAATCCAGTTGAAAAAGTGAGAGGAGGAATTGAAAGTAGTTCTCCTAATAATCAAGGAGAAGTGAAAAATGGTATTCCCACTATAGTAGAGGTAGTCAAACAAGTCAAGTCAAAGAGTCAGCACAGGCTGAGAAACACTGGGGTACTTAGTGTCGTGTGGTCCGGAGAGACATGTAGTGGTTGAGGACCTCAAGTGAGTCTGAGTGTAGGTAGCTCAGTCACTACGGTCGGTCGGTAGAGTAGGAACCAGCAGGGGAAGAAGAGGACGGGGGTTGGGGAAGTTCGTAGTTTCAGAAAAGGTTACTCAGTTGAGAAGCGTACTCCACCGGTTTCATGACCTCAAAGTCGAAATCGTAGTAGGAAGGTTTCTTTAGGGTCCCAACTAGAGGAAGTCTTACCTGACCAACCTAGAGGAACGGCAGGTTCCCTGAGAGTTCTCATAAAAGGTTGTGGTGTCAAGTTTTCGTAGTTAAGAAGTCGTAAGTCGGAAGAAGTGTCAGGTTGAGAGTGTAGGTATGTACTGATAACCTTTTTGGTATCGGAACTGATCTACCTGGAATCAACCGTTTCATTACAGAGACGAAAACTTATATGATAGATCCAACTAGTACTGAAAAGAAGGTTCCTCATTCGGAAAATTAAAGAAAAGATGGTTCATCATTCAGAAAATTAGAGTACCGACGTCAGTGGTAGACGTCACTAAAACCTCGGGGTTTTAGTTTCAGACTGTGACAAAGGTGATAAAGGGGTAGATAAGGTACTTCACTACCAATAACTATAAAGAGGACCGTTACAACTAAGGTCGAACACAAAGAAGGTCGGGTCGCAAAGAGTACTACATAAGACGTATATTCAATTTATTCGTCCCACTGTTATATGTCGGAACTGTATGAGGAAAAGGATAAACCTTTGTCAGACAACAAGGTCCAGGTTAAGATTGATTACGAAGGACTGGACGTATATTCAAAGAGTTCTCCGTCCAGTCCACCAGAACATAAGGGTAGAGAAAGTCTTAAAAGGTCAAATAACACCAGGTGTGTCAGTTTCCGAAACCGTATTAGTTATTTCGTCTTTATTTATAAAAAAAGACCTTGGGTGAAGGAAAAAGATACTAGGTTGACTACAACCGTTAAACTAGAGACCAAGGAGACGAAAAAGATTTTCGTCGAACTTGTAGACCTTCAAGTACCAAGTAAATAACAACTTCGGACCGAACCTCTTAAAACTGGTAATGAAATGATCTCACACTCTACTCACGTTAACAGGTCCTCAACCTCGCAAGAAACCGTAACGGAAAGAAACCCTAACCTTATTTTTGACTGGAAAAGGACAGGACACCGGTGACGACTCAAAAGGTTTACACGACCGTATAACTCACGTTGTGAAAGAGTCGTAGTAGAAAGTCCTAAACTTTCTCGAGTCGACCTTAAGGTAGTGGAGGTGATCGAAACAAGTATCACTACGAAAGATTCCGGGTGAACCGAAGTGAAAGGTCCTACAGACCGAGATCTACTCACTAGTGTGGTAGTACTAATAGACCCAGTACTTCTAGAAAAAACATGCAAAGAAGAAACATAAGAACAGTAGAGACGAAGACAAAGACATTCCAGGTAAGGTAAAGACAGGAAATAGGTCGGGTAGCAACGTAATGTACAAGGGAACTATAGAGATTAAAAGAAATTCACTAAGGATCAGAAAGGGTAAGATAACAAAAGGAGATAAAGAAACGTGACTAGGGACTTCCGAAAGAATAGAGAGGAACGACAAGAAACCTAGGGACGTAAGTTATACATATAGGAAGGTAAAGGAAAGGAAAAGTGAAGAGAAAAGTGTCTATAAATATTCCGGAGGAGTTTGTTGGTTAAACGAAAAGCGTAAAGCAAAAAACCCCCCTACCAGAGATCTGGTAGGAGATCTCCTCTCCCGTAGTCTCCCGTCTATGTTACTTTGGTATTAGTGTCTTTTGATCGGTTTAGGAGAAGTTATGGTGTAAAGTTTTCGTAGTTAAGGAACCACGAACAAATAAGTATCAGGTTTATAGTGTAGGTATGTACTGATGACCTTTTGGGTATCGAAACTGATCTACCTTGAAATAACCATTTTATTACAGGTTCTCCTCGATGGGGTGTGGGCTCCCGTCCCCGCCGCCGACTCTCCTCGTTGGAGTGCAGGGTCCTCGCCGTTGATACACCCGCGTCCTCCCGACTCTCCTCGATGAGGTTCAAGTTCCAGTCCTCCCCACCGGCAGGTTCCATTCCTGATCACTGACACGAAACGACCTCGTCCGTACTTCTCGTTGGGGTGCAAGTTCATTCTTTTTGGGTTCATTCTGTCATCTATAACACTCTCCCGTAGTCTTCCGTCTATATGACTTTAGTATTAGTGTCTTTTGATCAGTTAGACTAATGTACCTGGTGTCGGAACAGATTAAGTTATTTTGATTCGGTACGGTACACCCCGATGGGTTCTCCCTGCCCAGTACCACCTCTCCAGACTTTCTTACACCAGGTGACCTCTTCACTTACCGTTTGGTGAAGTCATAAGAACGGAACTCTTGGAGTACTTTCCATACTTTTCCGTTTTACTATCCTGTGACTTTCTCCTTGGGGGGTCCAGTCATCCACGGGTTATACGATGACTTCTAGTCACCTCTTTATTGAGTGTATTTTTACTTCCCTACCTCGCTTTCGTTTTTGTTATGGGCCAACACCTACACTGACCACTATCTTCGTTCCAGACTACGATTTTCTCGTTATAACGTATCCTTGGACCTTATAATCCAGGTACTTAGTTCCGTTTAACCTTCACCAGTTTGTTCTCTACCGTTCCCACTTGTAGTTGTAAGATCCTTAGTCTCTTGATTTTACCTGACCTTACCCACTTAAATTGAGTCTACTGTAATATAGATGATGACATCCATCCTTAGGGAATCTTCTTTACCTCATCGGTAGTACCAGTTGTTTTCTCAGACTTTTTACGTCATGAACCTACGTTAGAGTTTTGCAGACTTACTAGAGACAAGTAAAGGTTCCGTTTGGTAAGTTATAGTGCCACTAGGTTCGGATGCGGGGTCAGTCATTGTGATTTCTTCGTCATAAAATTGTAGTAGGAGGACTACGGTAGGAGACGTGGTGGATAGTAGAATGAACCCAAAGAGAAGGAACCTGAACTCCATAGAGAAGTGACGACGAGGTCATTTCACATCGGAGACGAGGAGTAAAATAACCGTTCCCCTCAATCTTACGTGTCAGAAGTAAAAACTACGACGAAAGGGGTATAGACCATTTACAGAAATACATTGTCGCTATAGTTCTAAATAAACATTACCGACGTTTTTGACAATACAGTCTATGTAAAGACTCAAATAACAATTGTATTTTTACAATGAGTTGTATTATAAATCATAGGAGTCGTATATATTTAAAGGTGATATTTTGTACGAAGTACTCTTATAAAAATCTATCTAAAACTAAGATCCTTTCCATTAATACTTTGTTCTAGTACATAACTTCAGGTAAGCCAATAATTCTTAGAATTTTGGTCTAAACCCCAAAACAAGACTCTTTTTTTAAAGTAAGTATTTGTAAACGTGTAAACACAAGACACAATTAAAATTGAAAAAGAAAGAAAATAAATGTTAGAAAAAAAGAATTTTGACATAAAATTCAGTACATTTTCTCTAATAGACACATTTATACACACATTCTTCAATATTAGAAACATTTGTTTAAATATTTACTTATAAATTGTACTTATTTAGATATAGTGTTGATATTGGAACATGAAGAATTAGAGGGAGTGGACAAAGAGAGGATAGGGATGAGGAATGGGAAGACCGTTAGTGGGTAAACGAGAGATATAGATACTGAGACAAATACAAAACGATACAAACAAGTAAAGAAAAAACAAAAATATTACATATATATTCACTTCGTCATAACCAAAAAGGAGATAGCCTGAATAAAACGAACCGTAATATGGGAGATCCAGATAAGTACAACAACTCTTTAATCTTGGAAATTAATATACCTACTCATGTTAAGGTAACATACGTATACGGTTTAGAAGAAATAAGTGAGTAAATAACTATCTGTGTATCTAACGAAGGTGTAGTACCGAAGTTATTTATTACGACGTAAGTTGTATCCCTATGTATACATAAAAGTTTAAATACAAAAGTAAAAGAAGTATGGGTCTTCATCTTAAAGACTAAAAATACCATCGAGGTAAAAATTTAAAAAGTCCTTAGAGATAACACAAAAAGTATTACTGATGTAGTTAAATGTAAGGGTGGTTGTCGTAAGAGTCCAAGGGAAAAGAGACGTAAGAGTTATTGTGAACAGAAAATCTGTTATCGGTATGACTGTCTCCATTTGACCATAAAGTAACACCAAATCTAAACGTAAGGGAGCTAATAATCATTATAACTTGTAGAAAAGTACACGGACAACCGGTAGACATCCAAAAGAAAACCTTTTTTTTTTTTATATATATATATATATATATATATATATATTAGATGGACCAAGAATTAACCCAAAATAAAATGGGGGGAGAAAGCCTACTCAACATACTCAAGAAAGTGGAAAAGGAAGTGAGACTTTACAAAAAAAAAAAAAAATAAAACTCCATCAGGGTTAATAAATAAATAACATAGGGAACGGACTCCTTTGTATAAGTTTTTTAATTCCGGTACAGTTTCTCGTATGATGGATACAAAAGGAGATCTTCTAAATATTAAAGTCCAGAATGTGTATCATAAATTAAATAAAATATAAATACTCCTTCATCGAGTCACATACCCTGAAGGAATCACAAAGTCACCATTTCTTAGGTGGACGTTTAAGTTCCCTACACCCGAACTAGGGACCCAGTCCTTCAAGAGGAGTTCTTTCTTTACGGTTGAGTTACGTCATGAGAGTGGACGTTTTAGGATACCCGTCTCTTCGGGTGACCTGATGTCAGATTCCCCAACGTTTTCTCGACCTGTACTGACCTACTGATTTATAGTGGTCGAGTCACACACTTATATGTCGTCCAATATGAAAAGATGCCACTGTCTATCATTCATATGAATACCACCACTGATAAAACGTACATTTATTTTGTAGTTTGGTGATACTACACATTTTCTTCGATTGTCACAACATCCAGGTAATATGAAGTTTTTTGAGTTTTTTTGTTTGGCTTTACGGATACGGGGACTAGTCATTGTGACTAGTCCTAATTTTCTAGCATAGGGAACTTAGATAAAGTATGAAGGTGACATTTTAACATTCCCTTAAATAAATCCGGTATGAACTTAGAGATCACTAAAAGGGATGAAAGAAGTTAAATCTAGACTTAAAGTGTTGTTCCTCAAGTACTAGACTCGGTGTCAGTCGAGGACACCAGAACAAAAACGACTGATATATCTCGAAGAGGTAAAAACCGACGTTACTTATATTAGTTAGACTAAAGTCACAACTGGTAGAACACTACAGGTACACATGTCAGAAGACAACACAACAACCTTCTCTCACAAACCATATCGGTCACACAAGAGAACGGTTTTGAGATGATCGAAAACGGGAGGAAGTAAGACATGAGGTTCCGGTTTAAACGGACAATAAGGTCCACAAAGAGTTGAAGGTTGAAATCGTAAGGTCAGGGAATATTACTTTTCCTGTAGAAAAACCCCACAATCAAGATCTTCCAGAACATACAAAAGTATCTTGATAAGTTCAAGTCGAAGAAGTCGTAATGACCAGTCCGGTATCGGAACCTAATGGTACTATAACTTACCAAACGGAATCTTTGCTTGTCGCTAACGTAGGTTCACGACGTAAAGTCAGAGAAAACAACCGATACTACCGATAAGGTAAAGAAGATTCCCTAAGAAAGGGTACCATCATCTATATTACCAGTAGACTCAATTTAAGTGGGTAACGTTAGGTAAAATCAAACGACTAAGGATTTTACAGTTGTAAGTGAGAACGGTATAGGACAAACTGGTGAAGGTTAAACGGGACTAAGTACCTGGATTTTAAGGTCCAAGAATGTGTCATAACGAGCAGTGTCGTAACCTGAAACGAACCACAACGAAAACGAAACCACGACAGAAAAGTAAGGAAGACCTAATAAATAGGTGACTAGAGGTCATTGTATAACCCGTGGATGACTGGACCCCTCAAGTAAAAAGTCACAGGATAGTAGAACGGAAAAGTATGATAAGTACCTGTATTCACTTGTTTCGATATTTTGGACTTTCTATCTTACTTAGGATTCTGATTTGTGTTCGTTAGTAAGTCCGTTCAACGTATACGGTGTCTCCCAAAATACAAGGATGTTACCTTAGTATAAAGGAGTCAATATTAAACAACGACTAAAGTCTTTGAGAAGTCCACTGTAATCATCGATGTTAAATTTGAATAATTTTATTTAAAGCTCAATCCAAAGGGAACCTGTAGTTCCTTTAGGTTGGTCAAGTAGGATTTCCTTTAGTCAGGACTTATAAGTAACCTTTCTGACTGAGACTTCGACTTTTGGGTCATGAAACCGGTGGACTATTCTTATTGTCTGAGTAAATTTTTCTGAGACTACGACCCTTTCTAACTTCCACCTTCCTCTTCCCCTACTGTCTCCTACTCTACCAATCTACCGTAGTGGTTAAGTTACCTGTACTCAAACTCATTCGAGGTCCTTAACCACTACCTGTCCTTCGGACGGACAACATCAAGTATCCTAACGTTTCTCGGTCTGTGTTGACTCACTGACTTGACTTGACTATAAAACTCTTTCTAACACTTTACTTCTCATTCTTTATTATTATCACTACGTTGGCGTCAATTTTATATAGATAAACTCGTATCGATCTACTCTAACTCTCTTAGGACAAAGATAAATAAAGTTAATAGAATCATTTTTATGTATAGACTATAAAAACTTATAGATAAATATATTTCTATGTAAGGTATCGACTAATTTTATCAGGTAGTCCTATATCTAGGAAGTTTAGAAGTCTAATGGAAGTATGAAATCCTTTGAACCTAAAGTTGAGGTGGTCTTGTAACATAATAATAAAAAGTACTTAGACTTTTCCCTTCTACGAAATCTTTACTTCCTAAGAGAACTTCTTACCCTCCCTAACAGAACCACAGGTATTAATTCGTGTGAAGGACTGTAAATCATTGGTGATTCGAAGATGATCATCTTTATGAGTCTAAGAAATGACAGAAAAAACTTTCAACAAGAGCAACAACAACAACAAATATAATTCGACAAACGTATAAAACCTCTAATTAGGGAATGGTCAACGAAACAAACGTTTATAACTATAAAATAACGTAAGACACCAAACGGAAAAGTAAGACAAAGACCATAGAAAACGACACGTTTCCAAAATTCCGAATTAATACACGGTAAACAGATAAAAACAAAAATAAAGGTAATGAGATCCCTTACCTAGTTTTTTTATAACGATGTTAAACACAGTCTCTTACAAGACGGATATAAAAGTAGATTTTCAAAATGTCATAGACTGGAATACGACGACGACGATTCAACAAAGTCAGCACAGACTGAGACACGTTGAGGTATCTACCGTTGGGTGGTCCGAGGGGGCAGGGACCCTAAGAGGTCCGTTCTTGTGACCTCACCTAATGGTAAAGGAAGAGGTTACGTACTTTCACTTTTGACTTTCACTTCAACGGGTCAGCACAGACTGGGAGTCGCTGGAGCACCTGAAGTCGGATGGTCCGAGGAGACGGGTACCCTAAAAGGTCCGTTCTCATGACCTCACCTAACGGTAACGGAAGAGGTTACTGGAATATAAATCCAGAAATTAGGTAGGACTCAAATAAAAAACATACCGTAATATCTTCCAAGATTAAAGTAATAAAATGTACATTGAGAGACCAAAATAGGTTTCTTCTTTATGTCTACTGGTTTTCGAGTACTTTTCTAAGAGTATACTTTTCTACGGGTTGTACTGGTTGACAGTCTCTTTACGTTAAGTTTTGATTTTACTTCATAGTAAAGTGTAATAGGTCTTACCGGTAGTAGGTTTCTCTGGTAATACTTGTTGATATATCGTTATTGCACCTATTGGACTTTCTCACCTGTCTAAGAATCTTTTAAAGTTAGAAAGTTCTGACTTGGTCCATCTTTATCTTTAACACTTGTTGGGTTATTGTTCGTGATTTCAACTTCGACACTAGTTTTTAGAGGGGTTTTTGTTTTCACGTCCTACTCGACCGAAGTGTCCTCTTAAGTTAGTCGGTAAATCTCTTCTCAATTACAGATAGGAAGATTTAGAGAGTTTTTTAAAGTCTCCTTCCTTGTGAAAGTTTGAGTAAGATACTCCGGTGGTAGTAGGACTATGGTTTTGGTTTTTCTCTGTTGTGTTTCTTTTCTGTTGATGACCGGTTATAGTGACTACTTATATCTAGGTTTTTATGAGTTGTTTTAAAATCGTTTTTCTTATGTCTTTGTATAGATTTTCAAGTATGTGGTACTAGTTAAACCCAAATAAGGTCCCTACGTTCCTAAGAAATTATGTACGTTTAATTAGTTACACTATGTAGTATAATTGTTTCACTTCCTATTTTTGATATACTATTAGAGTCATCTATGTCTTTTTCAGAAACTGTTTTAAGTCGTGAGTAAATGCTAATTTTGAGAAGTTTTTTACTTATATCTTCCTTGGCTGGAGTTTTTCCATTCCCAGTGTATACTATTCGGGTGTCGTTCGTAATAAGAGTTGTTACTTTTCGACTTTCGTAAGGAAGATTCTAGTCCTCGTTCTTTTCCCACAGGTGACAGTAGTAATAATAAGTTGTATCAAGACCTTCAGGATCCATGTCGTTAGTCTCTTCTTTTTCCTTATTTTCCTTAGGTCTAACCTTTTCTTTATTTAGAGAGTGACAAAGTCTACTGTACTATGACATGTATATTTCGGGATTTCTATGATAGTCTTTTAATAGTCTCCGATTATTCACTTAAATCGTTTAAACGTCCTATGTTTTAGTTATGTTCTTTAGTGAACGTAAAGATATATGATTGTTATTTTATAGTCCTTCTCTTTAATTCCTTAGTTAAGGTTAGTGGTAACGTTGTTTTTCTCAATTTATAGATCTTTATTTGAATGGATTACTCTGTTTTCTTGATATGTGTCTTTTAATTCTGTAATTACTTTTTTTTAGTTTCTACTGTATTTGTCTACCTCTCTATTAGGTACAAGGATCTATCCTTCTTAGTTATAACACGTTTACTGATACGATGTTTGTATTAGATGTCTAAATTACATTAGGGGTAGTTTATGGTTGCCGTAAAAAGTGTCTCGATTTTGTTTTTTAAAGTGTCAAGTATACCTTTGTGTCTTCTGGGACCTATCGGTTTCGTCGGAACTCTTCCTTCTTACCTGGACTTCCTTAATTGGAAGGACTGAAGTCTAATATGACCGTGTTTTTGTCTTTACATCTGTTTACCTGGTTCTATCTTTCGGGTCTTTAGTTAGGTACGTACATACCCATGCAACAAAACTTTTGTCCTCCGTTCTTATATGTTACCCCGTTTCTGTCGGAGAAGTTATTTATACGACCCTTTTGACCTGTTGATGTACACTTTCTCACTTTAATCTTGTGAAGGATTGTGGTATGTGTTTCTATTTGAGTTTTACCTAATTGGTTTTACATTCTGGTCTCTGATATTACGAGAACTTCCTTTGTATCCGTCTTGAGAACTACTGTATTTAGTTTCGTTCTAGGAGATACTGAGTGGAAGATCTCGTTGTCTATATTTTTGTTTTCATTTGTTCACCCTAGACTAATTTGCATTTTCGAAAACGTGTCGTTTCCTTTGAGATTCGTTCCACTTTTCTGTTGGGAGTCTTACTCGCTTTTATTATCGTTCACTTTGTTAACTGTTTCCTAATTAACGGTTTTATCTGTTCGTCGAGTATATTGATTTGTAGTCTTTTTGTTTGTTAGGTTAGTTTTTCACCTTTTTTCTGGATTTGTCTGTAATGTCTACAGATTATTTATGTACTTTTCTACGAGTTGTAGTGAGTAATATTCAATTCAACGACCGAGTCAGCACAGACTGAGAAACGCTGGGACACCTGACATCGGGTGGTCTGAGAAGGCAGGTACCCTAAGAGGTCCGTTCTTATGACCTCACCCAACAGTAAAGGAAGAGGTCCCCTAGAAGGACTGGGTCCCTAACTTGGGTCCAGAGGACGTAACGTCCGTCTGTGAAATTGAAGATTTGGTGGTCCCTTCGGGGTGAGTAATATTCTCTTTACGTTTAGTTTTGATGTTACTCTTTAGTGGAGTGTGGTCAATCTTACCGTTAATAGTTTTTAAGATGTTTGTTATTTACGATCTTCCCCCACCCCTCTTTTCCCTTGTGAGAACGTGACAACTACCCTTACATTTAACTGTATCGGTGATACCTTGTAGCATACCTCTAAGGATCCTTATTTCGGTGGTATACTGGATCGTTAGGGTGATGAGAGTGACAAATGTCTACTGTACTAGGAGATGTATCTTTTGAGATTTCTGGGGTGGTCTTTTAATGATCTCGATTAGTTACTTATATCATTTCAACGTCCTATATTTTAATTGTGTCTCTTTAGGGAACGTAAGGATATGTGATTGTTACTCTTTTGTCTTTCTCTTTAATTCCTTTGTTAAGGTAAGTGGTAACGTTACTTTTCTTATTTTATAAATCCTTATATAGATGGATTTCTTTGATTTCTGGATATATATCTTTTGATATTTTGTGATCTCTTTCTTTAGTTTCTCCCATGTTTATTTACCTCTTTATATGGTACAAGTACCCAACCTTATTAGTTATATCACTTTTACTCATATGATGGGTTTCGTTAGATATCTAAGTCACGTGAGGGATTGTTCGATGTTTCCCATAAAAAGTATCTCGATCTTGTTTATTAAAGTGTTAAACATACCTTTATGTTTTTGGGAGTTTATCGGTTTCGTTAGAACTCTTTCTTCTCACCTTGACCTCCTTAGTTGGACGGACTGAAGTCCGATATGATGTTTCGATGTCAGGAGTTCTGTCATACCATGACCGTGTTTCTGTCTTTATATCTAATTACCTTGTTTTATCTTTCGGCTCTCGAATTTAGGTGCGTGAATACCTGTGGTACAGAAAGTGTTTCCTCCGTTTTTATATGTTACCTCTTTTCTGGTAGAGATATTGTTCACCACGACCCTTTTGACCAGTTGGTGAACATTTTCTTACTTTGATCTTGTGAAAGATTGTGGTATATGTTTTTATTTGAGTTTTACCTAATTTCTAGATTTGAATTCTAGTCTTTGATATTTTGAAGATCTCCTTTTGTATCCCTTTTGTGAGAGACTGTATTTAGTGTCGTCTTAGGAGATACTAGGTAGTAGGTCTCGTTACTTTTATTTTCTTTTTTATTTGCTTACTCTGGATTAATTTGAATTTTCGAAATTGTTTTGCTTCCTTCGATATTCGTTCCACTTTTCTGTCGGAAGTCTTAACCTCTTTTATTATCGTTTGTTTCGTTGCCTGTTTCTTAATTAGAGTTTTTGTATGTTCGTTGAGGACGTCGAGTTAAGGTCTTTTTATTTACTGGGTTAGTTTTTTGACCGGTTTCTTGATTTGTCTGTAAAGAGGTTTCTTCTGTATGTCTACCGATTTTGTGTGTACTTTTCTACGAGTTATGGTGAATAATAGTCTATTTACGTTTAGTTTTGGTGTTACTCCATAGTAAAGTACGGTCAGTCTTACCGATGATAAGTTTTCAGATGTTCGTTATTTACAACCTCTCCCACATTTCTTTTCCCTTGGGAGAATGCGACAACCACCCTTACGTTTGATCATGTCGGTGATACCTCTTGTCACACCTCTAAGGAAATTTTTGACTTTTATCTTGACGGTATACTGGGTCGTTAGGGTGACGACCCGTATGTGTGGTTCCTTTGGTCTTAACTTTCTCTGTGCACATGGTGTTACAAGTAGCGTCGTGACAAATACTATCGATCCTGTACCTTCGTTGGATCTACAGCTAATCGTCTACTTACCTATTCTTTCGACGCCATGTGTATGTATTACCTTATAATGAGTTGGTAATTTTTCTTATGTAAACTTAGTCAAGATTACTCCACCTACTCTGACCTTGGAGAATATATCTCACTTCATTTGGTCTTTCTTTTTGTGGTTATATCATTTTTTTTTACGTATATATAACTTAAATCTTTCTACCATTACTATTGGGATATACACTCTGTCGTTTTCTCCGTGTCTGTATATCTTGTCAGAAAATCTGAGACACCCTCTTCCGTTCTCACCCTACTAAACTCTCTCGTCGTAACTTTGTACATATAATAATATACATTTTGTCTAGTATTCAGGTCCAAGTTAGTACTCTGTCCCACGAGCCCCGATCACGTGACCCTACTGAGTGTCCCTACCCTACACCTCCCTCCACCCTCCCTTCCAAGTCCTACCCCTTGTGTACATGTGGGTACCGACTAAGTACAGTTACTTACTGTTTTAGTGATGTTATAATATTTTGTTAATCGGAAGTTAATTTTATTTATTTAAAAATTTTTTAACTTTTCTTTGTACACAAGGTAAGTAGTAACATCGTGATAAATGTTATCGATCTTGTACCATCGTTGGATCTACAGGTAGTTGTCTACTGACCTAATTTTTTTTCACACCATGTATATGTGTTCCCTAATAATGGATCGGTATTTTTCCTTTAGTAAACTCAGTCAAGATTACTCCACCTAATTGACTCTTTGATACTATGTCTCACTTCATTCAGTCTCCTCTTCCTATTTATAGTATAAGATCGTGTACATATGTTCTTAGATCTTTTTATCGTGATTCCTTAAATAAATGTTCCGTCGTTACCTTTCACTTTTTCAATCGAATTTTGAGTCGTAAGTCTTTTGATTCTAGTACCGTAGACCAGGGTAGTGAAGTACCGTTCATCTACCCCATTGTTACCTTTGTCAATGTCTGATAAAACCCCCCCAAGGTTTTAGTGACGTCTACCACTGACGTCGGTACTTTAATTTTCTGTGAACGAGAAACCTTCTTTTCAATACTGGTTGGATCTGTCGTATAATTTTTCGTCTCTGTAATGAAAAGGTTGTTTTACTAACAGATCAGTTTCGATACCTAAAAGGTGGTCAGTACATACCTACACTCTCAACCTCATATTTCTTTCGACTCGTGGTTTCTTACCTATGAAAACTTGACACCACAACCTCTTCTGACAACTCTCAGGGAATCTGTCGTTCCTCTGGTTAGGTCAGGTAGGATTTCCTTTAGTCGGGACTTATAATTACCCTTCCTGACTACGACTTCGACTGAGAGGTTATGAAACCGGTGTACTACACTTCTTGTCTGGGACTACGGTCCTTTCTAACTTCCGTCCTCTTTTTCCCTTGCTACCTCGTACTCTATCAACCTACCGTAGTTGTTGAGCTACTTGTAATCAAACTCATCCGAGACGCTCACCCACTACTTGTCCCTTCGGACAGCATAAGGTCAGGTACCCCAGTGTTTCTCAGTCTGTGCTGATTTGACTTACCTCTTTGTCTGTATCTCTTGTCTGAATACCTGTATCCCTCTCCCCTCCTCTACCACTCTACATACCTTTCTCATTGTACCTTTGAATGTAATGGTATATATTTTATCTATAGGTTGCCCTTAAACGACATACCGAGTCCTTTGAGTTTGTCCCCGAGACTTAGTTGGATCTCCCCACCCTTCCCCTCCCTCTACGTTCCCTCCAAGTTTTCCCTCCCCTATATACATCTGGATACCGACTAAGTACGACTCCAAACTGTCTTTTGTCGTTTTAAGACATTTCGTTGATAGAAAGTTAATTTTTATATATTAAAAAATTTTTAGATGTTTGTTATTTATGACTTCTCCCAAACCCCTTTACCCTTTTCAAGAAGTGCTGGTGACACCTGTTACCATAACTCTAAGGAAATTTTTAATTTTTTCGATGGTATACTAGGTTGTTAGGGTGAGGATCCGTATATAGTTCTCCTTTGGTATCAAGTTTTTCTATGTACGAAGGTTCACAAGTAACATGTGATAAACGTTAAACGTCCTATACCTTTGTTGGATTTACGTGTAGTCACCTACTTACCCATTCTTTCTACACCACATATATATGTTACCTTATAATGAGTCGGTATTTTTACTTATTATTACGACAAACATCGTTGTACCTACCCGGATCCCTAATAGTATGATTCATTTCATTCAGACTGTTTATAGTATACTATACTAAAAATTCACCATGTTTACTTGAATAAATGTTTTGTCTTTATCTCAGTGTCTACATCTTTTATTTGAATACCAATGGTCATCCCCATCCACCCTCCCTATTTTTCCCTTTAACCCTAACTTTTACGTGTAATGATACCCTTTTTATCTATCGATAACATATCTAACATATGACATATGGTATATAACATAGTTAACCCTAGATAACATATCTAACCCTTTAAGACGAGTCATAAGACATTACTGGATATACCTTTTTATTTTATCTTAACTATATACACACACACACATATATATATATATAATATATATATAATATATATATATATATATATATATATATTTTGACTAAGTGAAACAATATGTCGTCTTTGATTGTGTTTAAAAATATAGTTGGTATAAGGTCCTTTTAAATTATGATTTTTTTTAGAAAAAATTTTGTATTTTCACAGAAAATGGTAAGTCAAATCAAGTCAAGTAAATGAGTCAGTACAGGCTGAGAAACGTTGTGGTACTTAGTGTCGTGCGGTCCGGAGGGACAAGTAGTTGGAGGCCTCAAGTGAGTCTGAGTACAGGTAACTCAGGCACTACGCTAGATTGGTAGAGTAGAAGACAAAAGGGGAAGAAGAGGACTGGGGTTAGGGAGAGTCGTAGTCTCAGAAAAGATTACTCAGTTGAGAAGTGTACTCCAACGGTTTCATAACCTTAAAGTCGAAATCGCAGTCACGAAGGTTACTTGTGGGTCCTGACTAGAGGAAATCTTACCTGACCAACCTAGAGGAACACCAGGTTCCCTCCGAGTTCTCAGAAGAGGTTGTGGTATCAAGTTTTCGTAGTTAAGAAGTCGCAAGTTAAAAGAAGTGTCAGGTTTAGGGTGTAGGTACGTACTGATGACCTTTTTATGTATGGGAACTGATCTGCCTGGCAACAACCTTTTCATTACAGAGACGAAAACTTATAAGATAGATCCAACCAGTATTGAAAGGAAGGTTCCTCACTTCTTCACTTCACTTCGGTGAGTCAGAACAGGCTGAGAAACGCTGGGGTACCAGACATCGGATGGTCCGAGGAGTCAGGCACCCTAAAAGGTCCGTTCTCATGACCTCACCCCACAGTAACGGAAGAGGTCTCCTAGAAGGGGTGGGTCCTTAGTTTGGACCGAGAGGGTGTCACATGCGTCTGTGAAATGGCAGACTCGATCCACTTAGGTTCCTCATTCGCAGAAAATTAAACTACCGACGTTAGTGGTAGACGACACTAAAACCTCGAGTTTTTTATTTCAGACTGTGACAAAGGTGACAAAGGTGACAAAGGTGTAGATAAAGGGTACTTCACTACCCTGGCCTACGGTACTAGAAGTAAAGGACTTACAACTCGAAATTCGGTTGAAAAAGTGAGAGGAGAAAGTGAAAGTAGTTCTCCGAAAAGTCAAAGATAAGTGAAAGAAGGTATTACTACCACAGTAGATGAATAGACTCAAATAACTGTAAAGAGGGGTATTAAACTAAGGTCGAACACGAAAAAGGTCGGGTCGCAAAGAGTACTACATGAGACGTATCTACAATTTATTCGTCCCACTGTTATCCGTCGGAACTGCATGAGGAAAAGGATAAACCTTCGTCAGACAACAAGGTACAGGTCAAGATTGACAACGAAGGACTGGACGTATGTCTAGAGAGTTCTCCGTCTAGTCCACCAGACCATAAGGGTAGAGAGTCTTAAAAGGTGTCAAAGAACACTAGGTGTGTTAGTTTCCGAAACCGTATCAGTTATTTCGTCTTTATCTACAAAAAGACCTTGAGAGAAGGAAAAAAGGTACTAGGTCGCCTACAACCGTTAAACTAGAGACCAAGGAGACGGAAAAGATTTTGGTCGAACTTGTAGACCTTCAAGTGTCAAGTGTATAACGACTTCGGACCGAACCCCTTAAAACTCGTAATGAATGATCACACACTCTACTCACGTTAACACACCATCAAACTCGTAAGAAACCGTAACGGAAAGAAACCCTAATCTTACTTTTGACTGGAAAGGATCAGGACACCGGTGACAACTCAAAAGGGTTAACCGACTGTATAACTTACGTCGTGAAAGTGTCGTAGTAGAAAGTCCTAAACTTTATCGAAGATGGTAATGGTTACTTAATACAGCATCTTGAGTTAAGAAACATGTAAACTCAACAAAATTCGTCCTTAAGGTCTTATATCTAAAAGGACCCTTTAGACGTAGTGTTTTAAGACCTGGAAGTTTTAAGTCTCATCTGAAGAGTAAGTTCCCGTTCGGGTTTGGTACGGTGTATGTCTCTTTCTGTGTTTACGTGAAAGGAAATCTTTTTTTACTTTCAGTAAGTCAGGATACGTTGAGAAACACTGGGGTACGTGGTATGTCAGGTACCTTAAGAAGTTCGGTCTTATGACCTTCACTATCGAAAAGGTAAGAGATCCCCTAGAAGGGTTGTATTCTTAGTCTGGGTCCAGAGGACGATACCACCGTTTAAGAAATGGTCTCCTCGGTGGTCACTTCTGGTTCTTGTGACCTCACCCATGACTAGTAAAGAGGTCGTCTAGAAGGACTCGGTCTTTAGCTGGTCTCAGAGGACTTAACGTCCATCTAAGAAATGGTCGACTTGATAGTCCCTTCAGGAAAGGAAATCTTGATCTACCAATTTTTTCTTTGCGATTTATATAATAGATCCGTCGAAATGTTATTGTGGTCTAATACGGAAGTAAATTGACAGATTTTTTACAACTAAGAGTTTTGTATAATAAGTTATGGATTTTTAATTTAAATTTCCGATATGTAAAAATAAGAAGGATTTAAAAAAAAGAGTTATAAGAAAATAAAGAGTAATTCTCCTTTGTTGAACCGTCGATTGATATAAACCGACTCTGAATCGTTGTTTTTTAACATGACCATAGATGGACATCCCCACTAAATCAACGATTCAGATTGGAAGTGTTTGGGTACCTGACATCTGGTGGTCAGAGGAGACAGGTACCCTGAAGGGTCCGTTCTTATGACCTTACCCAACGGTAAAGAAAGAGGTCCCATTAGAAGGACTGGGTCCTCAGCTTGAACACAGAGGACGTAACGTCCACATAAAAATAAAAAATGGTGACTCGGTGGTCCGTTCGGGGACATAGATTAAAGTCAATAATTGTTCCGTGTACATGTATCGGTTCATTATCCTTCTTTTTTTAGGTACAATGGTAGATAATGAAAATCTGACCTCTAGTAAAGTTTCTTGTACAAACAAAAACACTTCTCTTCTGGGTAAAGTAAGGAGATGGGGATGTTTACTGGAACTAATAGTTTCTCAAGTTTCTTCCATGGGTGGGTATCAAGAATCACGAAAGTTCCAGTAATAGATCCCCTATAATTATGAGACTGATGACTTATGAGGGTGTAGACACCCTAAGGTTTAATCCCGAAGGATCCACCGGGTCACCATTTTTTAGACGGATGTTAAGTCCACTGGACCAAAATTAGGGACACAGTCCTTCTAGGAGACCTCTTCTTTTACAGTTGGGTGAGGTTATAAGAACGGACCTCTTAGGGTACCTACCAACTCAGACCACCCGATGTCAGTTACCCCAGAACTTTCTCAACCTGTGTTAACTGACTGATTGTACCCTAAGATTAATAGGTTCGAAGTGTAGGTAACTAAAAAAAAAGTGGTATCACTTAAAGAAAGTCTAATAGATTAATATAATTCTATGTAGGTTGTTTATTAATATTATTAGATAATATATATCAGTGATATACACTTTCACTTCAGAGAGTGATCACAGGCTGTGAAACGCCGGGGTACCTGACATCGGATGGTCTGATGAAGAGGGAGTCACCCTAAAAGGTCCGTCCTCATGGTCTCACCCAACAGTAAAGGAAGAGGTCCCCTAGAAGGGCTGGGTCCCTAACTTGGACGTAACGTCACTCTATGAAATGGGAGACTTGGTGGTCTCTTCGTACTTCTAATTCTTTGGTGACGGGGAAGAAGGGACTTCCTTGAGTTATATCTAGATTTACTTTGTTCGTTACGTATTAATGGTTTTTTCTTTACGTACCATAAACAATCGATTGTGTTGTCTATTCTTTAACTAGACCGGTTGAGTCTCGTCAACGATGAATTGCTGTAGATGGAGGTTCTTTCGTAAACAAAACTAGGTCTTAATAAACTAGATAAAAAAATATTTGACGACTCATGTCCTTGTAAAACTACAAATAATGGGGTAACTTAAACAAGGAAATCTTTACACAGATACATTTACCACACGACCTTTTATATGAAATGAGAGATAAGTGAGTGACTTCATCAGTAAGTACCAAGTAAACTGGTGAGATCCCAAGTTCGAGAGAATAAACTTTTACTTTTACGTTTAGTGAAGTGTCTATATTTCGAACCGTAGTTACGATGAAAAATTTTAGAGTGCTAAGTAATTCTGTGAAGTATCAGAGACATAGGGTTTGGAGATAATCCGTGACTTCACGAAGGTTTCGAAATAGTCGTCCATGAGTCCGTGGTGAGTGTCCTTCGTGAGTGCGACACTTCCCGTACACGAGTAAATCATTTATGGCTTACATGTCTTGAAATTTATTACTGTTACCCGTGTGAATTTTGTCTAGGGGTAACAGTCTAAATCAATTCGTGGTGGTTAAAATTTACACGTGAATTGTAGATACGTGCATAAAAGGGACGTTTTGACTCTCGTAAAGATTTAATATAATTTTACAAAAGGTAATTTTAATACAAAGTGACTCTCCATTAATCTACCTTTCGTGTATTAAATTTTTACTTTATTTTTACGTTCGGATATTATCGATACGTAAAATTATGTTTTTTACGATATATATGTCAACCACCGACATATATACTAACAAAATTGATAATACAACTTATCAACTGGATAAACTAGGTGTTCCGAAGGAAACACCGAGTCGACCTTTTATTAGACGGACATTACACTCTTTGTACCCAAACTAGGGACCCAACACTTCTAGGAGACCTCTTCCTTTTTCGATGCGTGAGGTCATAAGACCGGTCCTCTTAAGGTACCTGAGATGTCGGATACCCCAGAGTTTCTCAGTTTGTGTTGAATTACTGAAAGTGATGATGATAACTTATAAACTTGATTCCACATTAGACTCATTTTTGTGGATGTTTCCTTGTTTTAAGAATGATCTTTGGTTATGTTTTAAGTTTTTCTTTGATTAACCTCTACACCTTATGCAATCTTTTCTAATTTCAAAGAATTTTGAAATTTATGGTAGATTTTGGTAGAACTTCAAAAGTACTTAAATTACGTGTACTTAACGATTAGGTGAATTAGAAAAGGTTGAGGATTTGATCCACTAAAATGAGGATGTACACGTTACCATCCTCTTGATGAATCTACTACTTACTTATGAAAAGATGTCTATATTTTTATAAAGACCAATAAAAAAAGGTTAATAGTCGTAGATGATTTCTTCATGTCCTACAATTTTATCGGACACACACTCACAAAAAAGGGGAGAAATAACATACTTCTTCTCTATGTCACTCAAAACAAGACGTTAATCTCCCTTCCCCCAGGTGTATAATTACTACATGTGTAGTGTCAGATAAATATTTAGTTCTATAACAAGTATATCCCCTTTTATATAATTTTACCTAAAGTTCACTAACTCTTTGATTGTAGTCAAGTCAAGTCAAGTGAGTGAATTAGCACAGACTGAGAAATACTGGGGGTACCTGACGTCGTACCGTCCTTTGACAACAGGTGACAGAGGGTTCAAACGAGTTTAATTACAGTAACTCAACCACTACGGTTGGGTGGTGGAGTAGAAGACAATAGGGGAACAGGACGACGGAAGTTAGAAAGGGTCGTAGTCCTAGAAAGGTTTTCTCAGTCAAGAAATGTAGTCCACCGGTTTTATAACCTCGAAGTCCAAGTCGTAGTTAGGAAGGTTACTTATAAGTACGGACTAAAAGAAATCCTAACTGACCAAACTAGAGGAACGTCAGGTTCTCTGAGAGTTCTCAGAAGAGGTTGTGACGTCAAATTTTCTTAGTTAAGCAACTGTAAGTCGAAAGGAATACCAGGTTGACAGTGTGCTGATAACCTCTTTTGTCGAAACTGATACCTGGAAACAACCGTTCTGGGTCTAATCGGTCAGGGTCGAAGGTATTCCTTCGAAGGTGTTCGGAGAATAGAAATTGGTAGTCTCCCGTCTGTCTTACTTTTAGTGTTATTTTCTTTTGATTAATTTGACTAGTGTACCCAGTGTCGGAACGGATTGAGTTACTTTGATACTCGGTACGACACAGTCCGGTTCGGTTCTGTCTGTCCAGTACCACCTCTCAAGACTGTTTTCCAATAGGGGACCTCTTCCCTTACTGTTTGGTGCAGTCATAAGAACGGAACTCTCACTCTTGGAGTACTTGTCATACTTTTCCGTTTTTTCTTTGGTCGTACGTTTTGAATTTTTTTTTTTTTTTTAGAACTTAAAATCTTTGTATATAATTTGACTGAACAGGTTTCATATACGTACATACCGGATACTTCTACTGTAAAATTTTTAATTAAATAAAGATAACCCCCTATTAATAAAACCCCCTATTAATAACACCGCCAAAAACGGTATGTAACTGTACTTAGTCGGTACCCACGTGTACGAAGGGGGGTAGGGTAAAACTTGGAGGGTTGCTGGAGGGAGAGGTGAGGTTAGAAGACCGAACAGGGTCTCGTGGTCGAAACTCACGGGACCAAGTACATAGTTTGAAAGTGAGCAGCAGATAAAATGTATACCATTATAAGAAAAAAGTTACGATAAGAGATTTTAGTAGGGTGGTAACGGAAGAGGGTGTCAGATTTTCAGACAAGAAATGTAGACACAGAGAAAACGACGAAACGTATATCCTAACAGTAATAGTAAAAAGATTTAAGATATATATACGTAATTATATGTCATAACCACAAAGAGAAAGACTGAATGAAGTGAGACATATAATCCGAGGTTGAAGTAGGTGGAGTAATCTTGACCGAGGTTACGCAAAGAAAGTTATTGACTCAATATAAGGTAACACATATACATTTTGAAGGAATAGGTAAGTAATAGGTTACCTGTAGATCCAACGAAAGTACAGAATCCGTAATATTTGTCACGACGTGACTTATAACCCCATGTACTCAAAGAAAGTTAAGACCAAAGGAGTCCCACATACGGGTCGTCCCGTTAGTGACCCAGTATACGTTAAGTCATGATCTTTCTACTTGTCAGGTTAGTTTTTCACTCCTTTTCTGGATTTGTCGGTAAAGAGGTTTCTGTATGTCCACCGATCATTTGTGTACTTTTATACGAGTTGTAGTGAGAAATAAGTCAAGTCAAGTCAAGTCAGTGAGTCAGCACAGGCTGAGAAACGTTGGGGTACTTAGCGTCGTGCGGTCCGGAGTGACAGGTAGTGGTTGAGGGCCTTAAGTGAGTCTGAGTGTAGGTAGTTCAGTCACTACGGTAGGTCGGCAGAATAGGAGACAGCAGGGGAAGAGGAGGACGGGGGTTAGGGAGGGTCGTGGTCTCAGAAAAGGTTACTCAGTTGAGAAGTGTACTCCACCGGTTGCATAACCTTAAAGTCGAAATCGTAGTAAGGTAGGTTTCTTTAGGGTCCCGACTAGAGGAAGTCTTACCTTACCAACCTAGAGGAACGTCAGGTTCCCTAAGAGTTCTCAGAAGAGGTTGTGGTGTCAAGTTTTCATAGTTAAGAAGCCACAAGTCGGAAGAAGTGTCAGGTGGAGAGCGTAGGTATGTACTGGTGACCTTTTTGGTATCGGAACTGATCTACCTGGAATCAGCCTTTTCATTACAGAGACGAAAAATTATACGATAGATCCAACCAGTATTGAAAAGAAGGCTCCTCCTTCGCAGAAAATTAAAGTACCGACGTTAGTGGTAGACGTCACTAAAACCTCGGGTTTTTTTATTTCAGACTGTGACAAAGATGACAAGGAGGTAGATAAAGCGTACTTAACTACCGTGGTCTACGGTACTAAAAGCAAAAGATTTACAACTTGAAATTCGGTTGTAAAAGTGAGAGGAGAAAGTGAAATTAGTTTTCCGAAAAATCATGGAGAAGTGAAAGACGGTATTCCCACCACAGTAGACGTATAGACTCCGATAACTATAAAGAGGACCGTTAGCACTAAGGTCGAACACAAAGAAGGTCAGGGCGCAAAAAGTACTACATGAGATATATATTCAATTTATTCGTCCCACTGTTATATGTTAGGACTTCATGAGGAAAAGAAGAAACCTTGGTCATACAATAGGTACAGGTCAAGATTGACAATGAAGGACTGGACGTATGTATGTCTAAAGAGTTCTCCGTCCAGTCCACCAGATCATAAAGGTGGAGAGAGTCTTAAAAGGTGTCAAATAACACTGGGTGTGTCAGTTTCCGAAACAGTATCAGTTATTTCGTCTTTATTTACAAAAAAGACCTCGAGAGAAGGAAAAAGGTACTAGGTCACCTACAACCGTTAAACTAGAGATCAAGAAGACGGAAAAGATTTTGGTCGAACTTGTAGACCTTCAAGTGCCAAGTGTATAACGACTTCGGACCGAACCTCTTAAAACTCGTAATGAAATTATCGTACACTCTACTAACGTTAATCCACCATCAAACTCGTAAGAAACCGTAACGGAAAGAAACCCTAACCTTACTTTTGACTGGAAAAGGTCAGGACACCGGTGAAGACTCAAAAGGTTTACACGACCGTATAACTCACATCGTGAAAGTGTCGTAGTAGAAAGTCCTAAACTTTCTCGAGTTGATCTTAAGGTAGTGGAGGTGATCGAAACAAGTATCACTACGAATGATTCCGGGTGAACTGAAACATAAGGTCCTATAGACCGAGATCCACTCACTGGTGTGGTAGTACTAATAAACCCAGTACTTGAAAAAAAGAAAAAAAACCATATCAAGAAGACACATAAGAACGGAGGAGAAGAATTATAGAAGAGAAAGACAAGCCAGGTCTGTTAAAGACGACAAATAGCTCGGGTAGAAACGTACTTTACAAGGGAACCATAGAGATTAAAAGGACTTCTCTAGAGAACAGAAAGGGTAAGACAAGAAAGGGAGATAAAGAAACGTAACTAGCAACTTCTTCAGAGAATAAAGAAGAACGATAAGAGACCTTGAGACGTAAGTCTACGAATATAGAAAGGAAAAGTGAAGAGAAGAAAAGTGTCGATAAACATTCCGGAGGGGTCTGTCAGTAAAACGAAGCGCCCCATCGAGGAGAGTCGAAGGTGGGGACTGGAGCCTACGCCCACAGAGAAGGGCCGGTGGTCACTGGAGCCTACACCCCATCGAGGAGGACCGACGGCGAGGACTGGATCCGGAACCCATCGAGGAGAGTCGGCAAGGACGCGACAGCGTCGGACCGTGAGAGTCGACGACGGGGACTGGAACCTGCAACCCATTGCGGAGAGCCGGCACGAACCACGAGGACCATCGTCGGTGGGCACGAATCACGCGTTTAGTTTTGGTTTACACCATAGTACTGTACGACCAGTTTTACCGTAAGTAGTTTTTCAGATGTTTATCATTTAAGACCTCTCCCAATTCGCGTCCGCCGACTTTGACCGTGTGATTCTCGGCCGCCGACGTTGGTCGTGTGATTCGTTCCGACTCTCCTCGATGGGGCGTAGGTTCCAGTCTCCGACGCCGGCCCTCTTTGATGGGGTACAGGATCCAGTCCCCCGTCGACCCTCCTCGGTGGGACACAGGCTCCGGTCCCCGTCCCCGACCCTCCTTGGTGGGGTACAGGTTCCTCGGTACCGACATGCCCGTGTCCTCCCGGATCTCCTCGATAGGGTGCAACTTCCAGTCCTCCCTGTCGTCACTCCTCTATGGGGAGTAGGTTCCATTCCTCGTCTCCGACGTGAAACGACCTCCCCGGCACTTCTCTATGGGGTGCGGGTTCTATTCTCTTTGGGTTCATTCTACATCCACAACTTCCTGTCGTAGTTTCCCGTCTGTGTGACCTTGGTATGAGTGTCTTTTGATCGGTCAGATTAGTGTGATCCTGGTGTCGGAACAGATTGAGTTACTTCGATTCGGTACGGGAGCCCATTTCGGTTCTGTCTTACACTCTCCAGACTGTCTTACACCAGGCGAACTCTTCCCTTACCGTTTGGTGAAGTCATAAGAACGGAACTCTTGGGGTACTTGTCTTACTTTTCCGTTTTACTATCCTATGACTTTCTCCTTGAGGGGTCCAGTCATCCATGGGTTATACGATGACCTCTAGTTACCTCTTTATTGAGGTCTTTCTTATTTTCCTACCTCGGTTCGTTTTTGTTCTGTGTCGACACCTACACTGACCACTATCTTCGTTCCAGACTACGACATTTCTCATTATAACGTATCCTTGAACCTTACAGTCCAGGTACTTAATCCGTTTAACATTCACCAGTTTGTCCTCTACCGTTCTCACTTGTAACTGTAAGATCCTTAGTCACTTGATTTTATCTGACCTTACCCACTTAAATTGAGTCTACTGGTAATATATATGATGACGCCCGTCCTTAGGGTCCTCTTTACCTCATCGGTAGTACCAGTTGTTTTCTCAGACTTTACGTCATGAACCTACGTTAGAGTTTTTACTGTCTTACTAGAGACAAGGAAAGGTTCCGTTTGGTAAGTCATAGTGTCATTAAGTTCAGATACGGGGTTGGTCATTAGGACTTCTTCGACTTCAACTTGCTAAAATACTTCTGGATGTTCTGGAAAATTTTGATTGTGGGATTTTTCTGCAGGAAAAGTAACATCCCCTGACCTTACGTTTTTATCCTTCAGTTCTTTGTGGACCTCGTTGTCCGTTTAAACCGGAACCTTACGTCTTACTTCGTCCCGTTTCTAATTAACTCAAAACGGTTCTTTTACGTGACCAGTATCGTTTGTAGGAGAATGTTGTTGTGTTCTCTTCTGAGATGTGTACCTGTAGTGGTCTACCAGTTGTGGTTATAGTCTAACTAATATAAGAAACGTCGGTTTCTACCTCTTCGAGATATGTCAGTTGTTTTTGTTCTGGTCTTCGACTGACACCGAGTCTAGTACTTGAGGAATAATGGTTTAAGTCTAAGTTTAACCTCTTTCATCCCTTTTGGTGATCTAGTAAGTCCATACTGGATTTAGTTTAGGGAATACTAATATGTCACCTTCACTCTTTATCTAAATTCCCGGATTTAGACTATCTATCTCACGAACTACTTGATACCTTATTCTAAGTACTGTAACATGTCCTCTGTCCCTAGTTCTGGTAGGAGTACCTTTTCTTTACGTTTTTTCGTTTTACCGACAGACCCCTCCGGAATGTTTATCGACACATTTCTTCTCTTCACTTTTCGTTTCCTCTTTTCCTTTCTATAAGGGTAAACTTAAGTCTCAACGTCTCTTATCGTTCTTCTCTATTCTTTCGGAAGAAGTCACTAGTTACGTTTCTTTATCTCCCTTTCTTGTCTTACCCTTTCTGATCTCTAGAGAAGTTCTTTTAATATCTATGGTTCTTTTGTAAAGTACGTTTCTACCCGTACTATTTCTCGTCTTTAACAGACCTGGATTGTCTTCGTCTTCTATAATTCTTCTCCTCCGTTCTTATGTGTCTTCTTGACATGTTTTTTTCTAGAAGTGCTGGGTCTATTAATACTACCACACTAGTGAGTAGATCACGGTCTGTAGGACCTTACACTACAGTTCACCCGGAATCTTTCGTAGTGATGCTTGTTTCGATCACCTCCACTACCTTAAGATCAACTCGAGAAAGTTTAGGACTTTCTACTACGACACTTTCACGACGTGAGTTATACGGTCGTGTAAACCTTTTGAGTCTTCACCGGTGTCCTGACCTTTTCCAGTCAAAAGTAAGGTTAGGGTTTCTTTCCGTTACGGTTTCTTACGAGTTTGATGGTGGATTAACGTTAGTAGAGTGTACGATCATTTCATTACGAGTTTTAAGAGGTTCGGTCCTAAGTCTTTATGTACTTGGCACTTGAGGGACTACAAGTTCGACCAAAATCTTTTCCGTCTCCTTGGTCTCTAGTTTAACGGTTGTAGGTGACCTAGTACCTTTTTTCCTTCTCTCAAGGTCTTTTTTTGTATATAAAGACGAAATGACTGATACGGTTTCGGAAACTGACACACCCAGTGTTATTTGACACCTTTTAAGACTCTCTCCACCTTTATGATCTGGTGGACTGGACGGAGAACACTTTAGACATACGTCCAGTCCTTCGTTGTCAATCTTGACCTGTACCCTTTTGTCTGACCAAGGTTTCTTCTTTTCCTCATGAAGCCCTAACATATAACAGTGGGACGAATAAATTGAATATATATCTCATGTAGTACTTTTTGCCCCCTGACCTTCTTTGTGTTCGACTTTAGTTCTAACGGTCCTCTTTATAGTTATCGGAGTCTATACGTCTACTGTGGTGGGAATACCGTTTTTCACTTCTCCTTGATTTTTCGCAAAACTAATTTCACTTTCTCCTCTCACTTTTACAACCGAATTATCAGTTGTAAGTCTTTTGCTTCTAGTACCGTAGCCCAGGGTAGTGAAGTACCTTTTATCTACGCCTTTGTCACCTTTGCCACAGTCTGAAATAAAAAAACCCGAGGTTTTAGTGACGTCTACCACTAATGTCGTTACTTTAACTTTCTGCGAAGGAGGAACCTTCTTTTCAATACTGGTTGGATCTATCGTATAATTTTTCGTCTCTGTAGTGAAAAGGCTGATTTCAGGTAGATCAGTTCCGATACGAAAAAGGTCATCAGTACATACCTACACTCTCAACCTGATACTTCTTCCGACTCTCGACTTTTTAACTGTGAAAACTTGAAACCACAACCTCTTTAAGAACTCTCAGGGAACCTGTCGTTCCTCTAGGTTCGTCAGGTAAGACTTCTAGTTGGGACCCTAAAGAAACCTTCCTTACTACGATTTCGACTTTGAGGTCATGAAACCGGTGGAGTACGCGTCACAACTGAGTAACTTTCTCTGAGTACGACCCTCCCTAACCCCTGTCCTCCTCTTCCCCTGTTGTTTGCTACTCTACCGACCTATTGTAGTGATTGAGTTACCTGAACTCAGACTCACTTGAGGCCCTCAACTACTACCTGTCCCTCCGGACCGTACGACGCTAAGTACTCCACCGTTTCTCAACCTGTCCTGACTCTCTGACTTGACTCGACTTGACCTCTCCCACACCTCCTTTCCCTTGGGAAAATATGATAACCACCCTTACGTTTGACTGTGTCAGTGATACCTCTTGTCACACTTCTAAGGAATGTTTTTGACCTTTATCTTGATTTTTACTATAAAAATTACAGACTGGACATCTTATGAAAGTGGTTTATAAGATCAGGTTGTGTTTTGTGTAGTAATGATTGTCTAGATCCTATCGAGAAACTCAGACGTAATGTTGACCAAAATGTCCTTCGATTACAAGTGACGTAACGAACAGATAAAAAAAAAAGTCTAAAGAACGGTAACAGAACAACGTACTTTTTGTTTTGGTGTTATAACATTCTAAACTTTAACTCAACTATTTAATTAACCGTTTAAATATTAAAACTCTTGTTTACAGATAAACTAACAATACATAATGAATTTATACAAGAGGATAAGTTGTACTTGGAGGAAAGGTCTTCGTCACGATATCTGTCAGTAAAACTAGAAGTTACGGGTTTAAAAAATCTCGTAAGTCATCAATTATTTTAACCGTAATTCCTTCTTTTGAACTACTTTTGTTTTCTATCTTCAAGATGTTTTATGATCTATCTATAGTAAGTTGTTTTAAGATTGAAATTTTTTATTAATAGAGTGCATACCAATAAGATTAAATTCAAAAGTACCTCAAAATAAGTAAACCCGAACAACTACAGAATAAGAAGAACACGGAATACCTTAGTTGTATTGAACCTACAGATAAGAAAGGATACCTGATAGTTCGAAAAAAGGGAAATGTGACAAATATTCTCAATGTAAATGTGTAAGGACAGACATCGTAAGAGGTGATTATTTTAAGAGTTTTTTTCTTCCATAAGTAACGAAATATTAAATTGTGAAAAGTGTAAACGTAAGGATTACGTTATAAAATTTGATAATAGAGTCTTAACCGACTTAGTTTAGGGAAATTTAAAAATTAAGTGTTTCATTCGAAACCTCGGTCATACCACGTAACGTAGTTTTGAACAATGTTAACATTTTATATCCCGGAATGAATGTAAACGAATTAATGTTTCCAACCACAGTTAGAAGGGACCCAGTTTAGTTGATACTTTTAAATAAAGTCCTAGTTTACTCTGTTTCGTACGGTCACACTAGAGTTCCTGTATAGGAACAGATGTATCAACGATTTCCAAACACGAACACTACTATCTGTGACTTTTAAAGTACTCGGAGAGAGTTTATACCGCTTACTGATGTTGTATACTGTCTTGTAGTATTCAGGACATTCTTTTACCAAATATAAATAGTACTTAGGACGACGACTCTTCTCTTTTCATAAAGATAGACTCTGTCATTTGAGATGACTCTTGAAAACCTTTTGTAAAAATTTTTAAGTGACTTGTTTAGTAAAAACGTTACCTATTAAAAAAAAAGTTTATTTGACTCATTAACGGATTAATACGTCCATTTTTATATAAAAGTTTCTTTAGACACTTTCAAAACCGACGAACGTCACACACTAATTAAAAGAATTAACTATTAATTTTAACACTTTTTACACGGTTTTGATTAGTCGTACTCTTCGTGTCAATTTCAGACAGTTTATCATCTTTTATAAGAGTGGAACAATATTCGTTACAGGTAGGAACAAACTCATTTTCTTTGGTATTTAAAAATAGTTAATTTGTTCATGAATAATTAATACGTTTCAGTAAGAGACTTCGGTGTATATTTCTCTCTATTGACTCAAGTAACACTGTTGTTATTTTCACGGTTGTCCTACTTAAAATATGGTTTCTGAGATACTATCTTGGGATTTGACGAAGAGATCAAAGGAAGTAAGGGATAAGGTGTATCGTGAACGGTGACAAACCCCCATGCTCTGATAAGATATAGAATAAGGAAAATAGGCATGACTTATGACACCGTTATAGGAAGAGGACCGAAGAAAGAAGGATAAAGGCCCAAATCTTAACGAACTAATAGAAAATTCTGTAATTAGTTATTTTTAGAGAGATACATAGAAAAGAGTGTTCAGTTCCGATTGTTGATAACATAACGATATATGGTCAAGTCAAGTCAGTAAGTCAGCACAGTTTGAGAAACTCCGGGTACCCGGACGGGGTGCGGTCCGGAGGTACAGGTAGTGGTTGAGGGTCTCTAACGAGTTTGAGTACAGGTAGCTCAGTCACTACGGTAGTTCGGTAGAGTAGGAGACAGCAGGGGAAGAGGAGGACGGAAGTTAGAAAGAGTCGTAGTCCCAGAAAAGATCACTGAGTCAATAAGCGTAGTTCACTGGTTTTACAACCTAAAAGTCGAAGTCGTAGTCAGTAAGTTTACTTATAGGTACTGACTAAAGGAAATCCTACCTGACCAACCTAGAGAAACGTCGGGTTCCCTGAGAGTTTTCAGAAGAGGTTGTGGTGTCAAATTTTCGTAGTTAAGAAGGTGTGAGCGAATTGAAAGAAAGATCAGGTCTAAAGTGTAGGTATACTCTGATGACCTTTTTTGAATCGAAACTTATCTGTCTATAAACAACCGTTTCATTTCAGACACGAAAAATTATACGACAGATCCAACCAGTATTGAAAAGAAGGTTCCTCATTCGTAGAAAATTAAAGTACCGACGTCAGTGGTAAACGTCACTGAAACCTCGTGGGCGGGGGGTCTTTTATTTATTTATTTATTTATCTTTTTCATACAGTACAAAGTGACAAAGGATAAATAAGCGGTACTTTACTACCCTGGTCTACAGTACTAGAAGCAAAAGACTTACAACTCAAAATTCGGTTTAAAAAGTGAGAGGAGAAAGTGAAAGTAGTTCTCCAATAATCGAGAAATAGCGAAAGATAGTATTCCCACCATAATAGGCGTATAGACTCCAATAACTATAAAGAGGGTCTTTAGAACTAAGGTCGAACACAAAAGAGGTCGGGTCGCAAAGAGTGTTACATGAGACGTATCTTCAATTTATTCGTCCCACTGTTATATGTCTGAACTACATGAGGAAAAGGATAAACCTTGGTCAGACGACATAGTACAGGTCAAGATTGACAACGAAGGACTGGACGTATGTCTAAAGAGTTCTCCGTTTATTCCACCAGACCATAAGGGTAGAGAAATTCTTAAAAGGTGTTAAACAACGCCAGGTGTGTCACTTTCCGAAACCGTATCAGTTACTTCGTCTTCATCTACGAAAAGACCTTGAGAAAACGAAAGAGTTACTAGGTCGTCTACAACCGTTAAATTAGAGACCAAGGAGACGGAAAAGATTTAGATCGAATTTGTAGACCTTCGAGTGTCAAGTACATGACAACTTCGGACCGAACCTCTTACGACTGGTAATGAAATGATCGTACAATCTACTCACGTTAACAAGTCATCAAACTTTTAAGAAACCGTAACGGAAAGAAACCCTAACCTTACTTTTAACTGGAAAGGGTCAGGACACCGGTGACGACTCAAAAGGTTTACACGACTGTATAACTCACGTCGTGAAAGTGTCGTAGTAGAAAGTCCTAAACTTTCTCGAGGTGACCTTAAGGTAGTGGAGGTGATCGAAACAAGTATCACTACGAAGGATTCCGGGTGAACTGAGACATAAGGTCCTATAGACCGGGATCCACTCACTGGTGTGGTAGTACTAATAAACCCAGTACTTGAAAAAAAAAAAAAAAACCATATCAAGAAGACACATAAGAACGGAGGAGAAGAATTATAGAAGACGAAGACAATCCAGGTATGGTAAAGAAGGGAAATAACATGGGTAAAAACGCACCTTACAAAGAAATCTTAGAGATTAAAAGGACTTCTCTAGAGATCAGAAAGGGTAAGATAACAAAAGGAGATAAAGAAACGTAACTAGTGACTTCTTCCGAAATAATACAGAGGAACGATAAGAAACCTTGAGACGTAAGTTTACCTATATAGAAAGGAAAAGAGGAAACGGAAAACAAAGAAAAGATAAGTGTCGATAAACATTCCGGAGGAGTCTGTTGGTATGTTGGTAAATCTAAAAAACGTAAGGAAAAGTAACTCCTACCAAAACTAGGTACGGAGGACATGTTACGGTGTTTGGAGACAGGTATCAAGTAGTCCGTGAGACAGATAGTCTAGATTAGGAAAGTTACATAACAGTGAAGATGACATATTAGTTTTCCCTAAACTAAATCCAGTATCGACTTACCAGATCACCAAAAGAAATGAAAGGAAAGTACTGATCCGTACTTCTATTTAAGGAGGTATATTGCAGAAAACAAAAATAGTGTATGGAGAATCGTTACTATCGTCGTTGTCTTTGTAGTCTGCAAATAACCCTGTACGGATCACGACACGTGAGACGATTATCGAATTATAGGTAATAAATAAAGTACATTACGAGTTTTATTAGGAGACTTCCCCCATATTAATAAAAAGGACAAAATTCTATTCCTTCATTTGTTTCTCTCTAGTGTGTGAATAGTTTACCATCACAGTGTTTTTTTTTTTTTGTTTTTGTTTTTGTGTCCAGTGGATTAAGGTCGTGAACGGTAAAACTTGTTTATCCTTTCTTTCAGGAATGTAAAAACTATACACTGGATTATTTTAAGAAATCGGTCACTGTATTTATTGTCGTAGACTTTTATTAAAAGATGATTGAGGTTTATATCCACTAAGAAGTAATCTTTCATAGGTGACGAAAGTAGAAAGGTTTTAAAGTAGTATCAATAATTATGTGATACTAACACTGTATGTCTCTAAGTTAATAAATGGGACCATAATAAGATAAATAAATACAGATTAAGTTATGACATATCTGAAATAAATAGTCAGTAGAATAGGAAATTTATAAAGAAAGTTACTTGTATAGGGTAAAATGAAGATTTTATGAAAAGTAAATAAGTCATCCAGGTTCCTTATATTTTTATGAACTTTTTAATTTAGACTGGGAATTTAATTGACTAAAAATATCTATCGAAATTAACAAAATTGAAAAATAAAATTTACACATTTTTAATACAACTAACAAACGTACACTTATATATATGTTCATATGTTTTTTTTCGATGACACGTAATTTTAAAGGAAACAAATATAATTGTGTATACTTTAGGTTAGTAATACTCAAAACACGAAGATTTAATTCTACTTTCTCCATTTAACACAATTTTAAGTTGTGTCTTTAGAGTAGTTACAGGTGGATACCCCGTACCTCTAACTGAACCAACTTATTAATCCTCTGTAAACTCTACTTCTTGTTTAAGATATAGAACTGAGTAAAGAACCAGAAGGTTTTTAGATAGAAATGTTGAATTAAAAAAAAGAAGAGAATAATATAACGTCAAATAAAAATTAAGAGGAACTTGACCTGAAGGAAACATGTTATATAAAAATCGTAATATAGAAATGGTTGAGACATAATGGATCAGACTTTATATAGAATCAACGAATAGAATTTTCTTAGGATATATGTTTAACATACAGGAATAATCTCTTCTATATTCGATTCCAGAGGGAAACCCGTTCTTAGTTAACAAAAAGTATCATAAAAATTTAATAAGGATATATAGTTCAAATGTATCTATCTTTTTATAAAACAACGTAGTCTATTCTTAGGTTCACCGATAGTATAAATATACTGACAGGTATTATGATCGTAACGACACAAGAAAACGAAAACCCTTCAAATTTCCATGTAGAAACTTTCTGTTATAAGACCTCAGAAGGAACGTCTTTTTCTTGAATTTTTTTTTTTTTTTCTTTGTATTAAACGAGGAAAAGGATGACACCCTTTGGAATGACGAGATATGTCCATAATATATCGTACGGATAATCGAGTAACTATTAAAATACTTTTAACGAATCTAGAGGTGACATATCGTCCACAACATACTCCGAGTCTTCGATGGGTCTGTTTGGGATATCTGGGGACGGGAGTCCTTAAAGTATAGATCGTCTTTTTTATTATTGGGATCCTATCGAAAAAGATGTTTTTACTTCAAAAAGTTTTTGATTCTGGTAAGACAACGACAACTCAGTGTGTCAACACGGACTGAGAAACGCTAGGGTACCTGACGTCGTGTGGTCCAAAGGGACAGGAAGTGGTAAAATGTCTAGAACGATATTGAGTACAGGTAACTCAACCACTACGGTAGGTTTGTAGAACAGGAGATAGTACAGGAAGAGGACTGAAGTTAGAAAGGGTCGTAGTCCCAGAAAAAATTACTCAGTCAAGAAACGTAGTCCACCGGTTTCATGACCTCAAAGTCGAAGTCATACTCAGGAAGGTTACTTATAAATCCTAACTGACCAAACCAGAGGAATGTCAGGTCCCCTGAAAGTTCTCAGAAAGGGTTGTGGTGTCATGTTTTCGTAGTTCTGAAGTCGAAAGTCTGAAATATCAGGTTGAAAGTGTAGGTATGAACTGATGATTTTTTTAGGATTGGCAACGACCGTTCCATTACAGACGAAAAATTGTACGACAGATCCAAACAGTATCCAAAAGAATTTGTCTCATTCGTAGAAAATTAAAGTACCGACGTCAGTGGTAGACGTCACTGAAACCTCGGGTTCTTTTATTTCAGACTGTGATAAAGGTAACAAAGGGGTGGATAAACGGTACTTCACTACCTTAATCTACGGTACTATAATCAAAAAACTTACAACTCGAAATTCGGTCGAACAAGTGAAAGGAGAAAGTAGTAGTAGTTCTCCGAGAACTGAAACAGAATTTAAAGACAGTAATACCACTACAGTAGATGTATAGACCCCAATATATATAAAGAGGACCGTTAGAACCAATGTCGAACACGAAGTAGATCGGATCGTAAAGTGTACTACATGAGACGTATATTCAATTTATTCGTCCTAATGTCATTTATCGGAACTGTATGAAGAAAGGGTTATACCTTGGTCAAGTAACAAGGTACAGTCCAAGATTGACGACAAAGAATCGGATGTATGTCCAAAAAGTCCTCCGTCCATTCCACTAGACCATAAGGGTAGAGAAATTCTTAAAAGGTGGCAAACAACACTAGGTGTATCAGTTTCCGAATCGTATCAGTGACTTTGTCTTAAGCTACAAAAAGAACTTAAGAGAACGAAATAAACACTAGGTTGTCTACAACCGTTAAAATAGAGAATAATCCTTAAAACATTTGAGTCTTGGAACTTATTGTAGTTAAAGACGTTCTAATAAAAAAAGAATTCTAAATATTCTGTAAAAAAAAGACGGTAGTCACTTATATATCAAAACACCTCTTCAAAGATTTTTGTTTATTAAAACGACACTGTACTATTTAGGATCTTATCCGGATTCACGGAAATTACTGAAAATATGTGTATCTGATTAAAATTACATTGTAAAAGAAATTTTTAATGGTGATTTTAACACAAAGGTGATTCATCGGAAATAACTGTAAATGTTCCATGAAGGACTTATGATATAGATATAGATATAGATAGATAGATAGATAGATAGATATTATATATATTTCTGAACTCAAAATTGAACAAAAAAAAAAGGGGGTTGTTATTGAGAAGACATATAGTATACTCACCTTATAGAAATAAATTTTGATATAGCTATATTTTACATTACGATTGAACGTTAAGTCCTATACTGTACGGTCCAAAGTAAGATTGTGAAACATATTAATAAAAGTTCACATAAAATCTACAATTTTACCTTGACAGGAAAGACTGTACTTAGGAACGGGTAGGGTTGAGACGGGTCGTCATCACATGACCAGTCGTATATGAAGTCGTACACGAAGATATTTTAGTATAAAAAAGATTTAAGGAGTCCTTTTTAGTTTGAGTTTTACCTAATTTCTAGATTTACATTCTAGTCTTTGATATTTTGAGGATCTCCTCTTGTATCCGTTTTGTGAGAGTCTGTATTTAGTGTCGTCCTAGGAGATACTAGGTGGAGGGTCTTAAGACCTTTATTTTCGTTTTTATTTGTTTACCCTAGATTAATTTTAATTTTCGAAGACGTGTTGTTTCCTTTTATATTCGTTCCACTTTTCTGTCGGAAGACTTACCCTCTTTTATTATCGTTTACTTCGTTGACTGTTTGTTGATTAGAGTTTTTATATGTTCGTTGAATACGTCGAGTTAAGGTCTTTTTATTTGCTGGGTTAGTTTTTTACCCGGTTTCTTGATTTATCTGTAAAGAGGTTTCTTCTGTATGCCTACCGGTTGTTTGTGTACTTTTCTACGAGTTGTAGTGAGTAACAATCTCTTTACGTTTAGTTTTGGTGTTACTCCATGGTGAAGTGTGGTCAGTCTTACCGACGCTAGGTTTTTAGACGTTCGTTATTTACGACCTCTCCCACACCTCTTTTCCCTTGGGAGGATGTGACAACCACCCTTACGTTTGATCATGTCGGTGATACCTCTTGTCACACCTCTAAGGAATTTTTTAACGTTTATCTTGATGGAATACTGGGTCGTTAGGGTGACGACGCGTATGTGTGACTCCTTTGGTCTTGACTTTCTCTGTGTACATGGGGTTACAAGTAGCGTCGTGACAAATATTATCGGTCCTGTACCTTCGTTGAATCTACAGGTAGTCGTCTACTTACCTATTCTTTCGACACCATGTATATGTGTTACCTCATAATGAGTCGGCAATTTTTCTTAAGTAAACTTAGTCAAGACTACTCTACCTACCTTGACCTCGGTTAATACGTCTCACTTCATTCGGTCTTTCTTTTTGTGGTTATGTCATATGTGTATATATACCTTAAATCCTTCTACCGTTACTGCTGGGACATTCTGCTGGTCTTTCTTTTTGTGGTTATGTCATATGATTGTGTATATATACCTTAAATCCTTCTGCCGTTACTGCTGGGACGTTCTGTCCTTTTTTCTATGTCTACACATATTGCCTGAAAACCTGAGTCTCCCTCTCCCTCTCCCACCCTACTAAACCCTCTTACCGTAAGAATTGTACATATGACAGTACATTCTTAACTTAGCGGTCAGGTACAGACTGCATCCCACGTCGAACGAACCCCGACCACGTACCCCTACTGGGTCTCTCTACAACACCCCTCCCTCCACCCTCCCCCCAAGTACAAACCCTTGCGTACATTCTTAATTTCTAAAATTTTAAATTTTTTAATTTTTTTTTTCTCTATACAGATATGACGTTTTTTTATTTTATTTATTTTATTTGATTTACCCTTTTCTTAAACTTCTTTTTATCTGTGTACATATACATTTTGACTTAGTAAAACGACATACGAACTTTGATTGTGTTGTGACAACTAGTTAATATAAGGTTATATTTTATTTTTAAATTTTTCTGTTTTTTTTTCCTCTTTTGTTAAAGAAGAACTTTAGGGAATAGAACTTATAGTATTAAAAGAGCACTAAATAAGTTTATAACTATAAAATAAAATCAACAAAGTAAGACTTAACTAAACTTAATAAAAGAACAAGACAAAAAAATGAAAATTAAAATAATTTTACAAGTAAAACAATTAGATTATAAAAACACCCATTTTGTAACAGAAAATTAAACTTTTCGTCTTAAACTTTAAATCATCGGAAATCGTTAATCGAGTAAAACAAGTCTAAAGTTTGTTTCTCTTACTTTTATCCATAATTTCTCTCTACACCTTCATGTACTCCCGTAGTCTGTCGAGAGTTAACTGTCAGGAGAAGTCCTGACGGAACGGACTTGGTGTAATAGGAGGTGTATTCAGTACCATGGAAGGTTTCTACCGGACTTTGGTAACCAACTAAGTACATACCAATATCGGTGGGTTTAGGAAAACAGAATAAGTGCAGTTAAAATTTCTATGTAAGGTCTAAATCTCTAGACTCACCTAGTACACTCCACCCTGTTATAGTCACTCGGTCGTAGTGTCTGATTAAGGTAGTAGAAGGACGTTGGAGGAATGAGGTAGTAGAGAGTTTGGACGTTGGAGGGACGATGATGACGCCGATTCAGCGAAGTCAGCACAGGCTGAGACACACTGGGGTATTTACCGTAGGGTGGTCCGAGGGGAAGGGACTCTAAAGGGTCCGTTCTTGTGTCCTCACCCAACGGTAAAGGAAGAGGTCACGTACTTTCACTTTTCACTTTCACTTCAGCGAGTCATCACAGACTGAGAATCGCTGTGGTACCTGACGTCGGGTGGTCCGAGGAGGGAGGTACCCTAAAAGGTCCGTTCTCATGACCTCACCCCACGGTAACAGGTTGAGAAGATTACAATTCAAGATCAGATATAAGATTTGAAGTAGGATGAACGGTTAGAGGAGGAATCAGAGAAGTCTCCCTTTACGACTCTCCTTGAGACAGGACACTTTAGATTCTCTCCTAGTCAACTGAAGTTTAAATAAACCTTTTTAGATTGAATAAGAAATTAACCTACGGAACCACTCCTTTGTTCGTGGTAAGAGACGGTTATTAAGGTGTGTCAGATTGTCGACCGATTTGTACACTTCCTTTAAGTAATAAGAGAATGAAACTTTTCACTTTCTTTCACTTCATCGAGTCAGCACAGTCTGAGAAACGTTGGGGCCCCTGACATCGGATGGTCCGAGGAGGTAGGTCCCCTGAGAGGTCCGTTCTTATGACCTCAACCAATGGTAAAGGAAACGGTCCCCTAGAAGGGGTGGGTCCCTAGTTGGGTCCAGAGGTCGTAACGTCCGTGTGTGAAAATTTGGAGACTCGATGGTCCCTTCGAGGAGAGAATGAAACTTCTAAAATGAATTAGTTTATTGCATCTTTCCTAGTCAAATCGTCGAAAAGGGACTTTATACCCTCTTTTAGTGCTAGTAAGTTTTGTTGTTATTAAAAATGTCTTAGACAGCTTGAGTCCAAGGATGATATTCTAGTAAGTCAAGTCTAGTCAAGTCAAGTCAATGAGTCAGTACAGGCTAAGAAACACTGGGGTACTTGACGTCGTGCGCTCCGGAGGGTCAGGTAATGGTCGAGGGCCTCAAGTGAGTTTGTGTACAGGTAACTCAATCACGACGGTAGGTCGGTAGAGTAGGAGATAACAGGGGAAGGGAAGGACGGGAGTTAGGGAGGGTCGTAGTCTCAGAAAAGGTTATTCAGTTGAGAAGTGTGGTCCACCGGTTTCATGACCTCAAAGTCGAAATCGTAGTAACGAAGGTTTCTTGGGGGTCCTGACTAGAGGAAATCTTACCTGATCAACCTAGAGGAACGTTATGTTCCCTGAGAGTTCTCAGATGAGGTTGTGGTGTCAAGTTTTCGTAGTCAAGAAGTCACGAGTCGAAAGAAGTGTCAGGTTGAAAGTGTAGGTATGTACTGGTGACCTTTTTGGTATCGGAACTGATCTACCTGCAAACAACCGTTTCATTACAGAGACGAAAATTTATACGATAGATGTAACCAGTATTAAAAGGAAGGTTCCTCATTCGCAGAAAATTAAAGTACCGACGTTAGTGGTAGACGTCACTAAAACCTCGGGGGGTTTTATTTCAGACTGTGACAAAGGTGACAAAGGGGAAGATAAAAGGTACTTCAATACCCTGGTCTACGGTACTAGAATCAAAAGAATTACAACTCGAAATTCGGTTGAAAAAGTAAAAGGAGAAAGTGAAAGTAGTTCTCCGAAAAATCAAGGAGAAGGAAAAGACGGTATTCCCACCACAGTAGACGTATAGACTCCACTGACTATAAAGAGGGTCGTTAGAACTGAGGTCGAGCACGAAGAAGGTCGGGTCTTAAAGAGTACTACATGAGACGTATATTCAATTTATTCGTCCCACTGTTATACGTCGGAACTATATGAGGAAAAGGATGAACCTTGGTCAGACAACAAGGTACAGGTCAAAATTGACACCGAAGGACTGGACGTATGTCTAAAGAGTTCTCCCTCCAGTCCACCAGACCATAAGGGTAGAGAAAGTCTTAAAAGGTGTCAAATAACACTAGGTGTGTCATTTTCCGAAACCGTATCAATTATTTCGTCTTTATCTATAAAAAGACCTTGAGAGAACGAAAAATGTACCAGGTCTCCTAAAACCGTTAAACTAGAGACCAAGGAGACGGAAAAGATTTTGGTCCAACTTGTAGACTTTCAAGTACTAAGTGTATAACGACTTCAGACCGAACCTAGTAACGTATAGGTGTTCAACTAGGCCACCCTTCTCAATACTACAACGAACACGAAAAAGAGGAGGTTTTATACTTTAATTAAAAACACAGAAAAGGTCTAAATAAATTATTTTTACTTCCTTCTAATCCGGAGTACATTCTAGTTAAGTGTTTTTAAATCTCTCCTTATATTAAAATCCCGAAGGGACAACCGACCGAATCACCATTTCTTAGACGAACGGTTACGTCATCTATACCCAAACTAGGGACTAAACCTTTCTAGGGTGTATGGTACCTCGTTAATTTGGATAGAGGGTGTTGATAATTCGGACACGAGGTCTCGGACCCTCCGTGTTGATGACTCGGGTACACGACGTTGATCACTTCGGGCGTGAGGGATCTCAGGCAGGAGACGTTGTTCTCTTGAGTGGTGTTACTCTTCGGACACGTGTTGATCTCTCATAGGGGACGACCAACGTTGATCTCTTTTCTGACGTCGTTACTTTTGGGTCGTGTGGGTTTTTGATTTACTTATTTAACATTTTTTTTTTGTTTTTCTATGAAAATAATTATATGAGGGATTCTTTATGTAAGACATCCATAATCGGTATATAAACCCTTAATTCTTATACAAAGGAGTCTAAATATATTGGTGAATGTTGAGTACAGTATAAATGTAACGGACGTCAACCGGATAATGTTTAGTACGTCGGGTATGGATAAGTCTTATATTAGGATCAGATACGTAAGTTCAAAGTCTCCTCCTCTGGGTCAAGTAACAAAGTAACTTTTAACTACACCGAAACATTACACAGTTGGACCAGACGTCTGGAATTGGAGGACATAACCTACACTTCTATTGTGAGAATCTATTAGAGAATTGGTCTAGTGTGTTAGTGTTTTCCAGTTGAGGGAATTATTTGAGACAAAGACAAACATTCGTACACAAACGTGTATATGTACTTTTCAAACGGAGAGACTGACTTGGAAGTGACTACGTTAAGAGGACCTGTTCAGTTCGTTTTTCTCAAAAAGGAGGTTCTTTTCCTTTTCTTTACGTTTTGTCGTGGTCGTCGTTATTTTGGGAAATGGTAAGAAAATGGACTTCAGTTAGTTTCTTTACAGGACTATTTGGATAGTGATTTGAAATTACTAATCGACGTTCCTATGAGTAATAGTGTATGTATATTGAAGTATCTATAAACAAAAGGATTTGGTTTTTTCGAAGTGTATAATGAAAAAACGAAATAAAATGACATTTGGGGATAGTCCTTTAGACTCAATATACCAACCTACTTCGCGTTCGACATTAATTCTAACGGCCAGTGTCTACTGTGGTGTGAATACCGTCTTTCGTTTCTTAATCTCGGAAAACTACTTGCACTTTCTCCTCTCACTTTTTCAACTGAATTTTGAGTTGTAAACTTTTTGCTTCTAGCACCGTAGTCCGTGGTAGTGAAGTACCGTTTATCCCTTTGTTACCTTTATCACTGTCAGAAAGGAAAGAACCCGAGGTTTTAGTGACGTCTACCACCTACGTCGGTACTTTAATTTTCTGTGAACGAGGAACCTTCTTTTCAATACTGACTAGATCTGTCGTATAATTCTTTGTCTCTGCAACGACTGTTTCCAGACAGATCAGTGTAGATACAAAAAAAAGGTCAACAGTACACACCTATACTGTCGAACTGATATTTTTTTTCAATTTGTGACTTCTTGACTATGAAGACTCGACACCGCAATCACTTATGAGAACTCTCAGACCACCTGATCTTCCTCTAGTTCAGTCAGTTAGAATTCCCTTTAGTCATGACTTATAAGTAAGATTTCTGACTACAACTTCGACTTTGAGGTTATAAAATTAGTGGACTACCCTTCTTGACTGAGTGACCTTTTACTGGACTACAACCCTTTCTAACTTCCGTGCTCCTCTTCCCCTACTGTCTCCTACTCTACCAACCTACCGTAGTGGCTAAGGTACCTGTACTTAAACTCGTTCAAACCTTCAACCACTACTTGTCCCTTCGGACCGTACGACGTCAGTTACCCCAGTGTATATACCATTTTATATGTATAAATAAGTGAAAATATTAATAAGTGTAAATATAATAAGACGTATAGTTATCACATTTCAAAAAAAAAAAGTGAAAATCGACATTTACTTGACTAGTATGACCTTTATTTATAAAGTGAAAATCATTTACCTTTAACTATAAGATATTAAAATTGACATGTAGTTTAAAAAGGAACTCTTGGGTTATGTTTATCCTACGTCAAACCCCGTTAATAGAAAATGTCTTAACAGAGACTTACTCATAGGGACAGGGGTTTGTTTAGGGTGATCAAGAAGGTGGATGGGTAACTCGTTGGTTTTACAAACGTATAAGTAAGTGATCCAACACAGGTTGAAATACACTGTGAAACCCGACCTTAGATACTTCAAGGAGACAGGTACCTTAAAAGATCCGTTCTTATTATTTCACCCAAAGGTAAGGGAGGAAGTCCCATTTAAGAGGTTGGGTCTCTAGTTTGAGTCTAGAGGACTTAGAGATTATTCCATGGTCTGTCTATGAAATGGTGGACCCTTCGTTTTGGTTTTACGAGAGGGTTGGAGGTACAGTTATACGAGGGACCCAATCTTCATGAGGTAGACCAACTCTACGATGGTGGTTGGCTTTCTAGGTGTCCTGTCTGACCATATCCAACAACTACCCTAACAAGGTCCACTATTCTAAAGAGGAAATAAGTGTCTTTAGAAGATTTGTTTTGTTTGGTTTTTGGGTCTGTGAAACGAAGTAAGTGACTGAATTAAATATAACAAATCAGTGATTCAGTATAGACTGAGAACGTTGGGATACCTGACATCGGGCGGTTTGAGGAAAAGGGTACCCTAAAGGTTCGTTCTTATGATCCAGTGATAAAGGGGAAGGTCCCGTAAAGGGTTGGGACCCTAACTTGGGTGTAGACGACTCAGAGGACGTAACACACACTTAAGAAATAGTAACTTAGTGGTCCTTTATGGGGGTCATTTTGTTCCTATTTGAAGTGAAAACTCAAACAAGATTCTAATATATATTCGTGGTTGAAATAAAGGTCATACTAGTCAAGTCAAGTTAAGTCAACGAGTCAGTACAGACTGAGAAACACTGGACTACCTGACGTTGTACGGTCCAAAGGGTCAGGTAGTGGTTGAGGACCTCTAACGAGTTTAAGTACAGGTAACTCAGACACTACACTATTTTGTTAAAGTAGGAGACATCCGGGAAAGAGGAGGGCGGAAGTTAGTAAGGGTTGCAGTCCCAGAAAAGGTTGTTCAGTCAAGAAGGGTAATCCACCGGTTTCGTGACCGTAAAGTCGAAGTCTAGTTAGGAAGGTTTCTTATAAGTCCTAACTAAGGGAAATCCTATTTGACCAACCTAGAAGGACATCAGGTTTTCTGAGATTTCTCAGAGGAGGTTGTTGTGTCAAGTTTTCGTAGTTAAGAAACCACGAGTCGAAAGAAATAGTAGGTTTAGAGTGTAAATATGTACTGATGATCTTTTTGGTATCGAAACTGATCTGTCTGGAGACACCCATTTCATTACAGAGACGAAAAATTATACGATAGTTCTAACCAGTATCAAAAAAGAAGGTTCCTCGTTCGTAGAAAATTAAAATACCGACGTCAGTGATAGACGTCACTAAAACCTCGGGTTCTTTTCTTTCAGACAGTGACAAAGGTAACAAAAGGGTAGATAAACGGTACTTCACTACCCCGGTCTACGGCACTAGAATCAAAAAACTTACAACTCAAAATTCGGTCGAAAAAGTGAGAGGAGAAAGTGAAAGTAGTTCTCCGGAAATCAAGAAGAAGTGAAAAGACGGTATTCCTACCACAGTAGACGTATAGACTCCAATGACTATAAAGAGGACCGTTAGAACTAGGGCCGAACACGAAGTAGGGTGTAAACCGTACTACATGAGACGTATGTTCAATTCATTCGTCACACTGTTATATGTCGGAACTACATGAGGAAAGGAACAAACCTTAGTCAGACAACAAGGTACAGGTCAAGATTGACAACGAAGAACTGGACGTATGTCTAAAGAGTCCTCCGTCCATTTCACTAGACAATAAAGTTAGAGAAATTTTTAAAAGGTGTCAAACAACACCAGGTTTGTCAGTTTCCGAAACCGTATCGAACATTTTGTCTTCATCTAAAAAAAGAGATTAACAGAACGAAAAAATCACTAGGTTACCTGGAACCGTTAAACTAGAGACGAAGGAGACGGAAAAGATTTAGGTCGAACTTGTAGAACTTCAAGTACCAAGAGTATGACAACTTCGGACCGAACCTCTTAAAACTCGTAATGAAACGATCACACACTCTACTTATGTTAACATGTCATCAAACTTGTAAAAACCGTAACGGAAAGAAACCCTAACCTTACTTTTGACTGGAAAAGGTCATACTATCCATTCGGTTAAGAAAAGTATTTAATTAGAAACGGTTTCCTACAGAACCATTTCAACGTTGTGTTTACTGAAAATATCGTTGGTGTAAGTCTAGGGTTATCGTATTATACCGGGTTTAAGACCCAACACTCACATACGAGTTAACACAGACTGAGACGGTGAGGTGCTTGACATCGGACGGACCGAGGAGACAAATACCTTAAAAGGTTCGTACTTATGACCCAGACCAACGGTATTGGATGAGATCCCCTAGAAGAGTTGGGTCTCAAACTTGGGTACAGAGAACTCAGAGGAAGTAACCGTCCGTCTAAGAAATGGGGACGTAGTGGACCTTTGGGGGTTTAAGATCCAATTCATATATGTTTTTAAATGATGATACAAACATTTTAATTGATCGTAAAAGGACAATTATACCTGTTTAGGATTCATTACCGATGACGAAAAGTTCCATCTGTCCTTGTTACGTATATATTAAGACCTAAGACACACACGCATCACACACACACGTGAGTCAGCACGGGTACCCGATATCGGGTGGTCAGATGAGAAAGGTGCCTTAAAAGGTCCGTTCTTATGACCTTGTTCTTATGAGGGAGTCCTATAAAAGAGATGGTTCCTGAGAGGATACAGAAAACGTAACAATCCGTCTAAGAAATGGAGATCCCGGGGGAGCCTTCGGATATATATATACACACACACACACACAAATATTAATAGGGTGTATTTATTAGTTAATTTTTTCTTCGATATATATACGTCCGAATTTTCCACTAATATAAAATGTTTCATCAAAGGACACCACGTTAAGTAAGTATAATGAGGACATATATATAAAAAACAACATTTACTCTGAAATGAGTAAATGTCTCCTCTTCTTTCTCTACCCCTGTTCTAAAGATTTGAACTCGAATTCTCAGTAAAGGTTCTATATAAAGATGACAGTTCCAAATAGTGGTTAAATGTATTAACTACAAAGTAGATGTTATAGTGTTGAAAAATATGTTATATCTATTAATCGATCAGAAGTGAAGGTCGAATAATAAAGATAGGAGACTCCTCGGAACACCATATTACCTGTTTTACAGTTCTTATTAATCCTTATTACTACCACCGTTGATACGATAGTTTACTACGTATAGAATCGGACTAAGAAAATACGGAACGGAAACTTCTTCTGTAAATCTACTAAATTACGAGAGAGGATCCGAAATTCACAAGAAATACGTTTTTTTTTTTTAAGACTTTTTCAAAGGGAAATACAAGTATATATACCGTGTGTTTCGGACCCAAACATATAAATAAAAGTATAAATTCTCTCATTTTAGTTCGCTAGAGTTTATGGGGGTGTTGAAAAATCTTAAAAATGTACACAATAGAAGGTGTATAAAACTTTCGGTTACTTTGATAAATAGTACCAAATACTTCAGTTGTCTTAAAAAAAAAGGGGAAACCTTAGACTATGTAAATAGAAACTACTATGGGTATGTATAAACAAATTAAGAATCCATTGGGTCATATACGAGTAAGATATGTAAGAGGTTCACACTAAGAAGTTTCACTGAATCGACTCTCTTCATAATATATGAGAGTGTACTAGTATAAACTGGATTAAATGTTTCAAATCCAGGTTATAATTTCTACCTGGATTTGAGTCTCCTATTCACTAAATACGATCAGTTTTTTGACAGTTCATTTACAGTCATCTATATCTTCGGTTACAAAAGACTTAAAATCAATATAACGGGTTCAGGAAAAGGTTAAGGAGATTTTCGTATAATAATATATTCTTTCGGTCTAACGATCGTAAAAGTCCAAAAAAAAATTAGTAAATTTGTTATTTTTACAGAAAATTCTATGTTTATCAATTATAGTATTTTACTTACAGATTTAAAATAAATTACATTATTTCGTAGTTCAACTATTAGGGTCAGATCTTTCCTAGGTGAATTTATCATGTTTCTTATATCTTCAAATTCTTTCTTATAAATTAAGAATATATATCGGAATTGAGGGTTTTAGAGTAGACAGTTGGTCGTAGTTTATTATAACTTGAATACTTCAGTTACAAGTGAAGGTATACGTCATTTCCCGTTTTTTACGTTGTCTTTGTATTATACATTCTTCTACTGGGAAATACCCAGAGAACCTAAGGACTTTCTAAACAGTATTTTGTTCCTTCGTTACCTCCTTTAGAATACATACCTCTATGACAAGTCACTACAAATGAAGACCCCGATCCGAAGATGTTTATACATTACAGGGACTTCTCTTCCGTTAAAGGACAGTAGTAGGTTTAGGTATGATTAGTATTTTTCGTCTTATTCGGAACTTTCTTTTCCTAGATTACGGAGTAAATTTCTCTTCGAAGGAGAACAAGGGTTACCCCAGTGAAGTACGTTATATTCTTTCGATGGTAGTCTAATTCGGATTACAGTGTTTTGTTCAACTGTTTTATTGATTTTAAGAATTCCTGAGTCTTTGTAAGTGTTCTCATCCTCTAATTATGTCTATGGAAATAAGAAACACAGACTTTTTTTTAAGTGTAGTGATGTGTACGACGTCCAATGGTGGTTCAATGTATACAAATACTTTAATCATCAACCTTTAGAAACTCCTACCTTAGAAATGGAGAGGAACTAAGAATTACTTCTGTTTTACATGAGGTCGTTACGATGTCTACGGTGTCAATTGACACTACTTATAAAGGTCACCAACTATTAAGATATAATCTTTTACATTTTTCAGTACTAAACTTTGAGGAATTTTATTATAAAAAATACATAAAATATACAAAATTTATGGAGGAACTGACTAGTTATAAATACTGAGATACATCTTCGATGGAACTACGACGTCAACCTTTCAATTATTAAATGTTTCTGACGAAACATGAGATTACTGTCGTGAACTGAAAACGATGACGGACTCCCGAACGTTGAAACTACAAAGGTAGAATTTAATTCTCTTTTCTTTCTGAGTCCATAGTCTAGAGTAAGTCAATGAAAAGACTCCCCAAGAAAATTGACTCAAGGTACTTCAGTATTACAGAAGATTGTTCTTATAACTAATGTTTTATTTTGGAACAAGGTAATAGAAGAATTTCCTTTGGATCTCTACACAAAATCTACAAACTCATCGTATTGAAGAAAACGTTTCACATTCACACGACAATGAAGAGACCCTTGTGTTTTTTACAAAAGTTTCCCCAAATGATACATTCGTTTATAAAAGAAGGAGGGGTTAAGTTTAATTAATTAAAAGGAACTGACACACACACGAAATTAAACCTCTTTTAGAGATCTGAGTATTTAAAATAAATAATCAAACTATTCTTGTCACATGTCACTTGTGATAACGAACTATGGAACTCCGGATCCTTAACTGTCCATTACCAAAAATTCCGTTCGTCATCACGGTTAATAGGTCGGAGTCACAGGTTACATCGACCGTCTGATTCCGAGTCGTTCAACCTAATCACGTATAATTTTTACGAATCGTTTTGGAGTCTCCTGGAAGGATAGGTCACTTACCTATGATAGAGACCAATAAGTAGTAGCGACTTCAACAATAAGGGTGTAAGGTTTGTATGATAATCTTAAGTAGTTGAGACGATGAAATATAATATTATTTAATATGTTTATTTTGATTTCAAACTTTACATGAATAAAATTACTAGACATTTTATTTTTGACTTTTTTACATAACTTGTTAGGTTTTTTCGAATGATAACTTTATACTTTGTAATTATTAGACTCTTTGTACTAAAGAAAACAACAACAAGTTAGTGAGTTAGTACAGACTGAAAAACGCTGGGGTCATACGGTTCGAAGGGACAGGAAGTGGTAAAGGGTCTGTCACGAGTTTAAGTACAGGTCTTAGGTAGGTCTTAAAGTAGGAGACAGTAGGGGAAGAGGAGGACGGAAGTTAAAACGGGTCGTAGTCCCAGAAAAGATTACTCAGCCGAGAAGTGGAGTCCACCGTCTTCATAACCTCGAAGTCGAAGCTGTAGTCAGGAAGGTCACTTATAGGTCCTAACTAAAGGAAATCCTAACTGACCGAACTAGAGGAACGTCAGGTTCCCTGAGAGTTCTGAAAAGAGGTTATCGTGTCAAGTTTTTGTAATTAAGAACCCGTGAGTCGGAAGAAATACTAGGTTGAGAGTGTAGGTATGTACTGATGACCTTTTTGGTACAGAACTAATCTACCTGGAAACAACCGTTTCATTACAGAGAAGAGAGAGGAGAGTGAAAGTAGTTCTCCGAAAACTTAAAGAGAAGTGAAAGACGGTCATCCTGTTTTTATTAGTACTAAAGACTAATGGTTCGTCTTGATTTGAACAACAGACTCAAAAACACTGGGGTACCTGACAACGGAGGGTCTGAGGAGACAGGTACTCTAAAGAGTCCGTTCTGATGACCTCGCTCAACGGCAAAGGAAGAGGCCCTTCCCACCCCCACCATAAGTACTAGGTTCCTAGCTTGGATCCAGAGGACGTAACTTGTGTTTAATAAAAGAAATGACGACTCGGTAGACCCTTCGGGTTTTTATTTAACTTTGATTAGTTTACAAAATTTGAATAAGCGATTCCTAAAGATAAAACATCTGATGTAATCTGAGTGGTGTAATTTTTTTCGTTTGTATCACTATGTTAATAAAGACTGTGGTTCTTTCTGTCTTTGGATTAAGACACGACGAATGAGTGATGTCCATTGATTTATCATTGATCCAAATACACCAACCATTTTCGAACTTTCTTGATGTCTTCAAAATTAATCAAATTCTTGATCAAAAGTCATAGAAACGACGACGGACCACCCTTAAGGTCTTTATTCGCTCTACAAAGACACAACACGAATCAACGTAAACTGAGAAACGCTAAAGTACCTTACATCGGGTGGTCCGAGGAGACAGGTACCTCTAAGAGGTCCGTTCTTATAACTTCACCCAACGGTACGGGAAGAGGTCCCCTAGAAAGGTTGAGTCCCTACCTTGGGTCAATAGGGTGTAACGTCCGCCTAAAAATTGTAGATTCGGTGGTCCCTTCGGGTACGATTTTTGGTTAGTATAGTGTTATCCAGATTTTAGTAAGTTTCTTGAATTTACTGCAAAAAATACGACGATACACTTGTGAAACGACTCTTTAAACAATTCGTGAAATTTTAAACTACTCTAAAGTGTGTAAACTAATAAAGTTCTTTTAAGACTCATAAATTATACAACAAATAAGATTAATCAGGAAAGTTCGTCGTACATGTTAATCAAGAACTTAAGAGTAAAATTCGTAAGAATTGATCAACTTTATTCGGTATAGGACCTATGGGATATATATATAACACACGAAGATCTTTTCTATAACAAAATATGAACTTTAAAGGACCTCAAAAAGGAACCCAGAAAAAATGTTTAATTTAAAGACAAGAAACCATTTCGTAGAGTCCGTTCAGAAAGATTTGGGACTGATATGTTATGATTACTAGACAGTTTAAATGAAAAAAAAAAGAAGAAGAATGTCGAAAACTCAATATACTAAACATTTTTGGTTAGATATATATAAATAGTAGGTTAGATCGTAGAAGATGGACTTATACACATATCTATGTACAGATATCTATCTAAAACAGGTAAGCATAAATAAAGTGGAATGGTTTAAGGACACTATTACAGTCTTGAAGATTTCTCGAACGGAATAAAGAACTACGAGAAAGTAACTAAACAAGATGTCCCCTAGTCATTACTAGGTCTCTATACGGAATCCTAGAAATGATGGACCATCTCTAATCTCTTCCTTACCTCACACAATTACTATTCTTCTTATGGAATTTGTTAGGGTCTTTGTCATACTTATTCAAGTTTATTTACCTCTTTTTTATGACCTCTTTTTTTTAACGGTCAGAACCAACCTACGTCCAATGTCCTACGAGCCCCGACCACGTGATCCTACTGGGTCTCTCTACCATACCCCTCCCTCCACCCTCCCCACGAGTCCTAACCCTTGAGTACATGTGGACACCACCTAAGTACAACTACATGCCGTTTTGGTTATGTCATAACATTTCATTTTATTTCATTTTAAATTTTTTTATGTAGAATGGATTATAAAAGTTTTAATAAAACAACATAAAATAACGATACTTTTATTTTTATTTTAAAGTTTTAACTTCAAAACATGTTTAATCGTGTTTTAAAGAAGGAACACCGGTGTTCAGGATACAAGAGTAACTAAGACCAGACCGTAAATTCTTTGTATCTAATGTGAAGATCTTTTTCCGTTTATTAAACGGGATTAAAATACAAAAGTATTCGTTTCACTAAAATCTATTAATGTGTTAAGTTCGTCTCACCCAAACTTCAATGTAATATGTCTAACATATTATCACATTACGAAATCGTCTCGTGACGGTTCTTCAAACCTGAAAATAAAGATCATAATGGAGAATAAGATTAATCTAAACACTTCAACTTGATTGGTGTCACAGTGAAACAGAGTTAAAAGATATATAAAGTTATTTTACTTTGTGAATCGGATTTGTTACAGTCAAAAAGAAATAAGATTATAAAACGTAAATGGAGTCAAGGATCCAGTATCGGAAGTTTAAAGACTGGGAAAATAAGTAATCTTTCGCGAACGTATAAACATTCTAACACTTTCACGTTCAGCATAGACTGAGAAACGTTGGGATACTTGACTGACATCGGGTGGTCCGAGGAGACTGGTACCTACAGAGGTCTATTCATATAACTTCACCCATCGAAAGACAAGGGGTCCCATAGAAGGGTTAGTCCCTAGTTTGGCCCAGAGGGTGTATCGTCAGTCTAAGAAATGGTAGACTCGGTGGTCTCTTTGGGTATTCTGAGATTCTCCTCATAGTTTAGATGAAAAAAACTTGATATCAAATTTCTATAATAGAAGCCTGTTTTAAAGGTTACTTTTCATATATATTTTACAATATTTTATTAAATTTATCGGTAAATTAAACTAAGTAAATTTCCTGTCTGACTTTTGTTATAAGGACACTATTTTATGTTGAAACTCCTGATTTGTACTTGACTGAAAGTTCATCAACCTTACTCTTTCTTAAAAATATGTCTCCATTAGATATGAAAACCACAAAGACAACACTCTTCATTTATGAATAAGATTACGTAAATTCGTTCACCATAGTTACTAATTACTGTAAAAACTAAGACATTGATCTGAATGTTTAAGAACTTATTAATTATTTCATGAGATATGACGTTTCATATAGGTAGACGATTCTTTAATATACACATATGTTCGATAATTATAACTTTTGGAATATGTTTTAGTACTCCTTCTCTGAAACCCCAACTTCGTTATTATAGATAATTTCATGTGTCCAAAAATTAAAGAATAAAAATTACAAGAACAAATTATGGTTCACAAGTTACAAATGATATTTTTTTAGTATTACATCAGTATTTTCTCCATTAATAATAGATTATCATGTTTACTGTTAAAAAAAAAGGAGTTAATACAGAAGAGGACACTGTTATTACTTATCGATGACTCCTTGAACACAATTTGACATCAGTAACAAGATCTAAAATTCTTTTTATACTGTCTCTTTTATACATGTTAGGTTTTTCCGTATGAAGACATATAATGAAGTCAAGTCCAGTCAAGTCAGCGAGTCAGCACAGACTGAGAAACGTTGGGGTACCTGACGTCGTACGATCCGGAGGGACAGGTAGTGGTTGAAACTCTCAAATGAGTTTGACTACATGTAACTCAGCCACTACGGTAGGTTAGTAGAGTAAGAGACGGTAGGGGAAAAGGAGGACGGAGGGTAGGAAGGGTCGTAGTCCCAGAAAAGTTTTAACAGTCAAGAAACGTAGTCCACCGGTTTATTAACCTAAAATTCAAAGTCGTAGTCAAGAAGGTTACTTATAAGTCCTGACTAAAGGAAATCCTACCTGACCAACCTAGAGAAACTCCAAGTTACCTCAGAGTTCTCAGAGGTGGTTATAGTATCAAGTTTTCGTAGTTAAGAAGACGTGAGTCGAAATAAAAAAAATTAGGTAAATAAAATTAACCTCCGATTAATAAAATATTATAATATCACCAAAACAGTGTGTAAATGTACTTAGTCGTTACCCACATGTACACAAGGGGTAGGAATATAATCTTGAGAGTATAGGTATGTACTGATGATCTTTTTGGTATCGAAACTGATCTACGTGGGTACACCCGTTTCATTACACAGACAAAAAATTATACGACAGATTCAACCAGTATTGAAAAGAAGGTTCCTCGTTCACGGAAAATTAAAGTACCGACGTCAGTGTTATACGTCACTAAAACCTCGGGTTCTTTATTTCAGAGAGTGACAAAGGTAACAAAGGGATAGATAAACGGTACTTCATTACCCTGTTCTAAGGTACTAGAGTCAAAAGACTTACAACTCAAAATTCGGTTGAAAAAGTGAGAGGAGAAAGTGAAAGAAGTTCTCCGAGAAATCAAGAAGAAGTGAAAGGTGGTATTCCAACCACTGTAGACGTATAGACTCCAATAACTATAAAGAGGGTCGTTAGAACTAAGGTGGAACACGAAGTAGGTCAGGTCGTATAGAGTATTATATGGGACGTATATTCAATTTATTCATCCCACAATTATATGTCGGAACTTTATGAGGAGAGGTCTAAACCTCGGTCAGACAATCAGGTAAAGGTCAAGATTGACAACGAAGGACCGGACGTATATTTAAAGAGTCCTCCGTCCAGTTTACCAGACCATAAGTGTAGAGAATGTCTTAAAAGGTGTTAAACAACACTAGGTTTCTCATTATACACTCTTTTAATAAGTGTCACTCCATAGTAAGTGTCATTCAACACTCTTTTAATTCAACTCTCTTTTAATAAGTTACCCGGTAAAAATTGTATAATGAACACGTAGGTTATCTCTATAGAAACTCTGTATATAGTCTTTTTCAAAAGAGTTTTAGTAATAGTAGAGTAGGATTGACAAAATTTTTATTTGAGTAAGAAGTATAAAGTATAGTATAAGAAAATCAAACTGAAGAAATTTTTTTTGAAACTATTTTGTTGTCTTTATATCTCTGTATACATTTAATTTTTAAATTCTACTGAATTGAGTTAAAGATATAAAATTTTTATTGTTTAGACTTCGATTCTGTGTAAATCGAGTCAAGTCAAGTCAGCGATTCAGTACAGGCTGAGAAACACTGGGGTACTTAGCGTCGTGTGGTCCGGAGGGACAGGTAGTGGTAGAGGGCCTCAAGTGAGTCTGAGTGCAGGTAGTTCAGGCACTAAGGTAGGTCGGTAGAGTAGGAGCCAGCAGGGGAAGAGGAGGACGGGGGTTAGGGAGGGTCGTAGTCTCAGAAAAGGTTACTCAGTTGAAAAGCGTACTCCACCGGTTTCATGATCTCAAAGTCGAAGTCGTAGTAAGGAAGGTTTCTTTAGGGTCCCGACTAGAGGAAGTCTTACCTGTCCAACCTAGAGGAACGTCAGGTTCCCTAAGAGTTCTCAGAAGAGGTTGTGGTGGCAAGTTTTCGTAGTTAAGAAGTCACAAGTCGGAAGAAGTGTCAGGTTGAGAGTGTAGGTATGTACTGGTGACCTTTTTGGTATCGGAACTGACCTACCTGGAATCAGTCGTTTCATTACAGAGACGAAAACTTATGTGATAGATCCAACCAGTATTGAAAAGAAGGTTCCTCATTCTCAGAAAATTAAAGTACCGACGTTAGTGGTATACGTCACTAAAACCTCGGGTATTTTTATTGTAGTCGGTGACAAAGGTGACAAAGGGTAGATAAAGGTTATTTCACTACTCTGGCCTACGGTACTAGAAGTAAAAGACTTATAACTCGAAATTCGGTTAAAAAATCGAGAGAAGAAAGTGAAAGTAGTCTCCGAAAAATCAAGGAGAAGTGAAAGACGGTATTCCCACCACAGTAGACGTATAGACTCCAATAACTATAAAGAGGACCGTTAGAACTAAGGTCGAACACAAAGAGGGTCGGATCGCAAAGAGTACTACATAAGACGTATATTCAATTTATTCGTCCCACTGTTATATGTCGGAACTACATGAGGAAAGGGATAAACCTTGTTCAGACAACAAGGTACAGGTCAAGATTGACAACGAAGGACTGAACGTATGTCTAAAGAGTTCTCCGTCCAGTCCACCAGACCATAAGGATAGAGAAAGTCTTAAAAGGTGTCAAATAACACTAGGTGTGTCAGTTTCCGAAACCGTATCAGTTATTTCGTCTTTATCTATAAAAAGACCTTGAGAGAACGAAAAGGGTACTAGGTCACCTACAACCGTTAAACTAGAGACTAAGGAGACGGAAAAGATTTTGGTCGAACTTGTAGTCTCCCGTCTGTGTGACTTAGGTATGAGTGTCTTTTCGTCAGTTAGATTAGTGTGATCCTGGTGTCGGAACAGATTGAGTTACTTTGGTTCGGTACGGACGTCCCGTTGGGTTCTACTCACTCAGTACCACCTCTCCAGACTGTCTCGGACCAGGTGACCTCTTTCCTTACCGTTCGGTGAAGTCATAAGAACGGAACTCTTGGGGTACTTGTCATCCTTTTCCGTTTTACTACCCTATGGTTTTCTCCTTGAGGGGTCCAGTAATCCACGGGTTATACGATGACCTCTAGTCACCTCTTTATTGAGGTCTTTCTTACTTCCCTACCTCGGTTTCGTTTTTGGTATGGGTCAACACCTACACTGACCACTATCTTCGTTTAGGCTACGACATTTCTCGTTATAACGTATCCTTGAACCTTACAGTCCAGGTACTTAGTTCTGTTTAACCTGCACCAGTTTGTTCTCTACCGTTCCCACTTGTAGTTGTAAGATCCTTAGTCACTTTATTTTACCTGACCTTACCCACTTAAATTGAGTCTACTGGTAATATAGATGATGACACCCGTCCTTAGGGAGTCTTCTTTACCTCATCGGTAGTACCAGTTGTTTTCTCAAACTTTACGTCATGAACCTACGTTAGAGTTTTTGTTGTCTTACTAGAGACAAGTAGAGGTTCCGTTCGGTAAGTTATAGTGTCAATAGGCTGAGATACGGGGTTGATCTTTGCGACTTCGTCGACTTCGACTTGCCAAGATACTTCTGGATGTTCTGACAAATGTTGATTGTGTTTTTTTTCTACAGGAAAAGTAACATCCCCTGACCTTACGTTTTTATCCTTCAGTTATTTGTGGACATCATTGTCCGTTTAAACAGGAACCTTACGTCTTACTTCGTCCCGTTTCTGATTATATCAAAACGGTTCTTTTACGTGACCAGTATCGTTTGTGGGAGAAGGTTGTTGTGGTCTCGTTTGAGATGTGTACCTGTAGTGGTCTACCAGTTGTGGTTATAGTCTAACTAATATAAGAAACGTCGGTTCCTACCTCTTCGAGATATGTCAGTTGTTTTTGTTCTGGTCCTCGACTGACACCGAGTCTAGTACTTGAGGAATAATGGTTGAAGTCTAAATTTGACTTCTTTCATCCCTTTTGGTGATCTGGTAAGTCCATACTGTCTTTAGTTTAGAGAATACTAATATGTCACCTTCACTTTTTATCTAAATTCCCTGATCTAGACTATCTATCTCACGGACTACTTGATACCTTACTCCAAGTACTGTAACATGTCCTCTGTCCCTAGTTCTGGTAGGAGTACCTTTTCTTTACGTTTTTTCGTTTTACCGACAGACCCCTCCGGAACGTTTATCGACACTTTTCTTCTCTCCGCTTTTTGTTTCCTCTTTTCCTTTCTATATGGGTAGACTTACGTCTCAAGGTTTCTTATCGTTCTTCTCTATTCTTTCGGAAGAAGACGCTAGTTACGTTTCTTTATCTCCTGTTGTTGTCTTACCCTTTCTGATCTCTAGAGAAGTTCTTTTAATCTCTATGGTTCATTGTAAATTACGTTTCTACCCAATCTATTTCCTGTCTTTACCATACCTGGATTGTCTTCGTCTTCTATAATTCTTCTCCAGCGTTCTTATGTACCTTCTTGACATGTTTTTTCTAGAAGTGCTGGGTCTATTAGTACTACTACACTAGTGATTCTGTGTAATACTATGAGTCCTTAAAGGAAATCCGGGTACTGTAAGGTAAGACAGAGAGAATCCACTTTTGTAGTAACATTTCAATGACCGCTACTCCAAAGAGAGACCAGATTACATCAGTGGTCCTAACGGATGTACCGTCTCTTTACTTTCCATCAATTTATAAATTTCCCTGGTAATTCAAGTTACTATCATAAAGGTAAAAATAATTCATTTTTTACTATCTTTTTAATACGATTGTTATGTGTTATATACGGGTAAACTGAGACAAGTCACAACTGGTACATCGTGTATAGTTTAATGTGAGTAATTTCGGGTGGACAAAGTAATTCGCTTATGACACTACGTGATAGTTCGTGTAGGTAAGTCATATCTATTCTCTTCGTATGTCAACTCATCAACGTTAGGAAATTTACAAAATGAGAAGACCCTTAGTCTCCGTAAACTTCAATTCAACGTCCCTTAAATAGAAGGATTGAAAATTTACTTCTGTGAAAACTATCGGTTTTACGAAGTCAATTAGAGACTTTTATCTTAGGACCCCTAGAGTATTAGATAGAAGTAAATTTTTTTGTACAGTCAGTGATCCTTATCCGATTTTTCGTTCTATTTGTGTTATAAACTTAAAATTTACACTTCTCCGATTTTATTAATGTTATATTATGTTATATAAAATTATGTTTTTTTTCACACAGTGTCATCTTTTATTCAGTTCTTATCTAATTTAATCATGTGTACCTTGACACAAAAATTTAGTGAAAGTCAAGTCAGTGAACCAGCACAGACTGAGAAACATTTGGTTACCTAACGTCATACGACCCGAAGGGACAAGTAGTAGTTGACGGTTCGAACGAGTTTGAGTACGGGTAGGTCAGTCACTACGGTAGGTTACTAGAGTACGAGACATAAGGGTAAGAGAAGGACGCAAGTCAGAAAGGGTCATAGTCCCAGAAAACGTGACTCAGTCAAGCAGAGTAGTCCACTAGTATTATAACGTCGAAGTCGAAGTCGTAGTCAGGAAAGTTACTTATAAGTCCTGACTAAAGACTATCCTAACTGACCAACCTATAGAAACGTCAGGTTCCTTGTGGGTTCTCAGAAGAGGTTAAGGTATCAAGTTTTCATAGTTAAGAAACCACGATTTAAAAGAAATACTAGTTAGAGATTGTAAGTATGTACTGATGACTTTTTTTGGTATCGAAACTGATCTACCTGGACAAAACACCCGTTTCATTACTGAGAATAAATTTTAAGAACGAGATCCAACCAGTATCGAAAAGAAGGTTCCTCGTTCGTAGAAAATGAAAGTACCGACGTCAGTGGTAGACGTCACTAAAGTCTCGGGAATTTTTATTACAAAGAATGACAAGGGTAACAAAGGCGTAGATAAACGGTACTTCACTACCCTGGTCTACGGTTCTAAAAGTAAAAAACTTACAACTCAAAATTCAGGCAAAAAAGTGAGAGGAGAAAGTAAAGTAGTTCTCCGAGAACTCATGGAGAAACCAAAGACGGTATTCTCACCACAGTGGACGTATAGACTCCAATAACTATAAAAAGGACCTTTAGAACTAAGGTCGAACAGGAAGTACGTCGGATCAAAAAGGGTACTACATAAGACGTATATTTAATTTATTCGTCATACTGTCATATATCGGAACTGTATGTGGAAAGGGTTTAACGTTGGTCATAGACAAGGTACAGACCAAGATTGATAACGAAGAACTGGACGTATCTCTAAGAGTCCTCCGTCTATTCCACCAGACTATAAGATTAGAGATTCTTAACAGGTGTCAAACAAAACTAGACGTGTTACTTTCCAAACCGTATCAGTTATTTCGTCTTCATCTACGAAAAGACCTAAAAAGGACGAAAAATATACTGGGTTATCTACAACCGTTAAACTAGAGACCAAGGGAGACCGAAAAGATTTTGATCGAACTTGTAGATGTTCAAGAACCAAGTGTATGACAACTTCAGACTGAACCTCTTAAAACTCGTAATGAAACAACGACACACTCTACTCACATTAACACACCATCAAACTCGTCAGAAACAATAACGGAAAGAATCATTAACCTTACTTTTGACTGGAAAAGGTCAGGACACCGGTGACGACTCAAAAGGTTTAAACGACCGTATAACTCACGTCGTCAAAGTGTCGTAGTAGAAAATCCCAAACTTTATCGAGTTGACCCTAAGGTCGTAGAGACGAACGAAACATGTATCACTACGAAGGATTCCGGGTGAACTGAAGTGTAAGGTCCTACAGACCGAGATCCACTCACTGGTACGGTAGCTCTAATAGACCCAGTACTTCTATAAAACACGTATAGAAGACACATAAGAACGGTGGAGAAAAATTAGACAAGACCAAGACAATCCAGGTATGGTAAAGACAGGAAATAACACGGGTAGAAACATAATTTATAAGGGAACTATGTAGATTAAAAGAACTTCTCTAGAGAGTAGAAAGAGTAAGATAACAAAAGGAGATAAAGAAACGTAACTAGGAACTCTTTCCGAAAGAATAAAGAGGAACGATATGAAACCTTGAGACATAGGTTTACCCATATAGAAGGGATAAGAGGAAATGGAAATCGAAGAGAAGAAAAGAGTCGATAAACATTCTTGAAGAGTTAGTTGGTAAAACGGAAAAAAGTAAAGAAAGAGAACCCCTACCAGAACTAGTGACGGAGGACATTTTATAGTGTTTGGAGACAGGTATCAAGAAGTCCGTGAGACAGATGGGTTAGATTAGAAACTGAGATAAACAGTGAAGGTGACATATTAGTTTTCCCTAAACTAAATACATGGTGGACTTACCAGATCTCTAAAAGGGATGAAAGAAGTTTAATTCAGACTTAAAACGTTTTCCCTCAAGTACTACACTCGGTGTCAGTCGGGGACCAGAACAAAAACGACTGACATATCACAAAGAGATAGAAGTCGATGTTTCTTGTATTAGTTAGATTAAAACTATAACTGGTAGACCACTACAGGTACACATCTCAACAGACAACACAACAACCTTCTCCCACAAATGATACTAGTCACGTAAGAGGATCGTTTTGATAAAATCGGAAACGGAACGAAGTAAGGCGTAAGGTTCCGGTTTAAACGGACAATGAGGTCCATAAAGAACTGAAGGATGAAAACGTAAGGTCAGGAGATACTACTTTTACTGTAGAGCCCCAAACAAACAAACAAACAAACAAACAAAAACAAAAACCATAAGATCTTCCAGAACATCCAGAAATATCTTACCAATTTGAAGTTAAACAAGCCGTAATCACCAACCCCGTATCTGAACCTAGTGACTCTATAATTTACTAAACGGAACCTTTGTCTCTAGTCACAGTAAAAACTCTAATGTGGGTTCATGACGTAAAACTTGAGAAAACAAGAGATGTTCCCGATGAGGTAAAGAAGATTCCCTAAAAACGGGTGTCATCATCTACATTACCAGTAGACTTAATTTAAGTGGGTAAGGTCCGGGAAAATCAAGTGACTAAGGATTTTACAACTACAAGTGAGATCGGTAGAGGACTACTGTTGAAGGTTAAACGGAACTAAACACCTGAATTTTAAGGTCGAAGGATAGGTTAAAACAAGAAATGTCGTAACCTGAAAAAGATAGTGGACAGTATAGGTGTTGACCCACAACAAAAACGAAACCGAGACAGAGAAGTAAGAAAGATATCAATACAGAGGTGAGAAGAGGTCATCGTATAACCCGTGGATGACTTAACCCCTCAAATATAAAGTCACAATATATAAAAACGGAAAAGTATGACAAGTACCTCAAGAGTTCCTTTCTGATAACTTCACCAAGTGGTAAGGTAAGAGGTCATCTGGTGTGAAACAGTCTTGAGAGGTGGACAGATTCTATTAGGTAGGTAGAACTCTCCGGGATATCCTGTACCGAGTATCGAAGAAACTCAATCTGTTCCGATAAAAGGTACAATAGTCAAACCAATCAAAAAACATTAACACCAAAAGTAAGACAGACGGGAGACTACTCATTCCTATTCTGCTAATACCTTCGAAGGACTACCCTCTCTGACTGACCACCCCTAAGACACAGAACAAGACTACGCGTCCTGGTATAAGTTATTTAAAATTAGGTTAAAAGACAAGTTCCTGTCCCGATACAAGGGAGGGGTAACAAACTGGACTCCGGTTTGACCTCGACCCGGAGGTGGGGACCTGTAAGTGTCCGTTCAGACCGAGTTGGAGAAAACCCATGTAACAAGGAAAGAGGACCGAGGACCACGTTTATTCCGAAACAAACACGGGAGGTTCTCAGACAAAGGGATCAGGACACAGTCAAGACATTAGTATAGGGTGACCGGAGGTTTCAGTTTAAGGAACCCCCAAGAATCAGGGAAACTGTATAGGGGTCCAACCCTTTAGACCACACCCAGGATCTTGAAAGAAACACGTTCTTTAAAAAACCATATTAACAAGACGTCAAACACCAAACAGATGAACCACTGAGATACCACCCCGATTACCGTTAGAGATGGTACTTCCGAATACAGTGTACGACGTACTGGGTCCAGACGACGTTGGCCTCAGAGACAGGGATACCGTCCGGTCATGACTGGGCACGGAGGTGTTCTTGTGAGTTTGTGAATTTCCATCCAGACCGAGTCAGAGACACCCGGAGACCCGGGACCACTTGTGTTCCAAAGTAAACCCAGGAGGTTCGTAGAGACCGCCCATACCCCGAACTAAGATTTACACTAAAGTGGGGAGGATGGTAGAACAACCCCGAAAAGGAAACGGGAACGTGAACCCCATAGAAAAAACCACACTGGGTTGTAAAACGTCAGTTACCAACAAGTCGTCGCTCAACGTTAAAAAGTTAATAGAGTCCTCTTCAACTCACGTACAGGAAGATGAGACGGTAGAACATACGTAAAAAGTAACCAGATATTAAATGTACATATTTTTACACGGGTAAAATTACATATCAAACTACTTTAACTGTTTATGTATATAGGTACATTGGTGATAGGGTTGTGACAAAAATAGTAGGTTTCTCAAAAGAGCACGGAAAGAGTCTAATAGGAAGGGGATTTACAGGGACTTCCGTTTCTAGTAAGACTAAATTTACTGATGATTAAGTAAGACACATTATTTCTACGGTATTATCCTAGTACGAATGTAGAAAACCGACACTAAGGTTTAGGACCTCAAATTTCAAGAATCTAATTCCAAACATTCTCCTTCTTATCTCCATCTTATAGTTCAAGTATTATATTAATTTAAGTCGAAATCCGGCACCCTGTAATAAGTAATGAGATACGTTCGTAAGAGAACACAAGAACATGACGTAGAAACATAATGAAAAAAAAAAAAAAAAAAAAAAAAATCACTTGTGTTGGTAGTGAAATAAAAAAAATAATAAATAAATAAAAAATCAAAAAATAAAAAATTTAAAATTTTAGAAATTAAGAATGTACGTAAGGGTTTGTACTTGGGGGGAAGGTGGAGGGAGGGGTATTGTAGAGAGACCCAATAGGGGTACGTGGTCGGGGTTCGTACGACATAGGACGCAGTCTGTATCTGACCGCTAAGTTAAGAATGTACTATCATATGTACAATCTTACGGTAAGAGGGTTTAGTAGGGTGGGAGAGGGAGAGGGAGACTCAGGTTTTCAAGCAATATGTGTAGACACAGACAAAACGACAGAACGTATGTCCCAGCAGTAACGGTAGAAAGATTTAAGGTATATATACACAATCATATGACATAACCACAAAAAGAAAGACCGAATGAAGTGAGACATATTAGCCGAGGTCAAAGTAGGTAGAGTAGTTTTGACTAAGTTTACTCAAGAAAAATTGTCGACTCATTATGAGGTAACACATATATATGGCGTCGAAAGAATAGGTAAGTAGACGACTACCTGTAGATCCAAAAATACAATGTAAATACTCGAAATGTGTGTATTATGAGAATGTAACAATTTTTATAATTCAAATAACATAGTGAAAGATTCAAAATATTTGTTGACCCAAAAAAATTAGAATTCTATAAACAGTCAAAACATTTATGGATCTAAATAAACAGAGAGTACAAGAAACTAATTACAGTTTTAAGATTGGGTGAGAACCGTTTCTGTAACTTATATACGACAGATAAAAATATTATTGGAGTAAAGATTGAGGTAAAACACATATCTAAACAACTTAAAGAAATCGTGTAGATATATATATACGTGTATATAAATAGAAAACGAGATCATATATTCAGCCTTACTCGAGTTATGTAGTTTATTTTAATACAAGTTATAAAATTAATACCAGTTTAAATACATTTAACATTAGTAAATCGTTAATCAAGTTTCCCGTTGGGTTTGAATAACAGAAATGGAGTTTAAATAAGAAAAATTTTTTACATTTTACAGGAAACAATAGAACACTTTTATTAGACATAATCTTGAGACTCGTTGTCGGAATCTACATAATGTTTCACTAAAACGATATACGACCTATATATATGGGGAAGCAACAATCATAAATACACTTAGTGTGAAGGTTCTCCGATTCAGGTTTAGGATGGTCGACAATATCGTTAAGTCAGAATCGGGTAATGAGATTAATTTGATTCGAACAATAGTCACGAAGGTAAAAGGACGTTTCTCTTTTAGTTTCTCCTATATGTTAGTTACTTGAAAGACTCTAATTAATCCTCTTTTTCTTCGGAAATTTGTAAAGATTTTTGTATGTAAACTTTTTTTTTCGAATTTCTGTATCTTTAATACGAGTATTATATTTAATAACAACTTAGATCGGTCGAAGGAAAAGTAAGTTTTATTTAACGACAAGATAGTACATGTATGTCGTACATTTATAATATTTTTACATTTTTAACTCTGAGAAAATACAATGACTTTTATTTTTACGAAAGTTGTATTCCTTCTTTATTTAAGGGATGTACGTTTTATATTTATTAAACGTGTATATCGAATTAATGGAGTTCTGTCCTTCTTATACTAACTCTTTCAACGTACCAGGATTAAGTCCTACTTGTAAAACGAAATATTATACTTATATTTGAAAATATAAATTTACTTTACATTTTCTGGTGTTTTGATTCAACTCTAACACATAATAACAACCAATAATAAAACGAACACCGGAATTATAAATTTAAAGATTGTTTATTTCATCCTTGAAGACTTTAAGGTTATCCGAACACAAATTTCCATTTTATCAAAGACTGAGAGATACACCCTTTATCGAAAGATTTAGATTTGATTTATTTAGTTTCTTTAGGAGAGATTACGTCCATTCAATCGTGGTCTCCATACTAAGAGTTCGTTGGTACAGATGGTTACCATTGAAGGTCCCTTAATTTAATTCCTGTTCAAGGGGAAGAAAAGTTTATGTGTCTTAAGTAGTAGTAGGAGTTTACGATCTTGAAAGAGTCTTACTTTAAATACCTCTTTAAGTCTCCACACCGTACAAACCGGTTTTACCTTCACTCCGCCACACCTCACGTACGTCTGGACTCGGGACAACACGATTCAACGTTAGTTCCTGAACTTCCAGAAGACCGAAGTCCATTCGACAGTAATTCCGGAATTTCCAGAAGACAAAAGTCCTATCTAAATGTCCCAGAGTCGACTGTTTCGTCAAAACGTTTCTTTACCCGGTAACAGAGAAATTTGGGAAGTCGTAAATAGGAAGGTAGAAGTGAGTAGTCGTCCCGGTAAAGTTAGGATACAAAAGAGAAATGTCGTAGTAACATTTACTAAGGACTAAATAGTGAGTGGATCGGGTAAAAGTTGGGATAGAGTGAATAACTCTTTTACAAGAAGGATTTTATGTATGGACTAATATCATAAATAGATTTATTTTGTTAAGATTCAAAAGTATGTTGGATGCCTTATTTTAGGTATTGACACAAATAACTTTATATTCTATAGGTTATGGACAGGGATTTTGATAATGACTTTTACTGACGTAAGTCATTGGATTTAAATTGAAAAGAGGTGGTTTGTTCTATAAAGACCACAGTGTCCTTCGGAATGTTTATCGACTCTTTTCTTTTCTTCACTTTCCGTTACCTCTTTTCCTTTCTATAAGGATAGACTTACATGTCGAGGTTTCTTGTCTTTCCTCTGTATTCGGAAGGTTTCAATTTTTATGTTTCTTTATCTTCTTTTGTTATCTTTCCTTTTCTGATCTTTAGAGAAGTTCTTTGGATCTCTATGGTTCTCTCATAAAGTACGTTTCTACCCGTGTTTTTTTCCTGTCTTTGTCATACCTCGAATGTCTTTGTCTTATATAATTCTTCTCCACCGTTCCTAATGTGTCTTCTTGATATGTTTTTTCTAGAATTACTGGGTCTATTGGTGTTACCACACTAGTGAGTGGATCTCAATCTGTAGGACTTTAGATTTCAGTTCACCGGGAATCCTTCGTAATCATGGTTGTTTCGATCACCTCCACTACCTTAAGGTTTATTTAATAAAGCTTAGGATTTTCTACTACGAAACTTTTATAACGTGAGTTATACCGTTGTTTAAATCTTTTGAGTCGTCACCGGCGTCCTGACCTTATACAGTAAAAAGTAAGGTTAGTTTGTCTTCCTGTTGTAGTTTCTTACAAGTTTATGGTGTTTTGACGTCAGTAAAAGGTACGATCATTGTATTACGAGTTTGGAAGTTCAATTCGATATTGTGATACACTTTACTCTTGAACGTATACATGTTAGACCTAAATCTTTTCCGTCTTCTTACTCTTTAGTTTGAAGGTTGTAGACAACCTAGTATATTTTTAGTTCTCTTAAGGTCTTTTCGTAGATGAAGAGGAAGTAACTGATGTAATTTCGGAAACTAACACACCTAGTGCTGTTTGACACCCTTTAAGAAGTTCACTACCTTTATTGTCTGGTGGAATGGACGGAGGACTCTTTAGACATACGTCCAGTTCTTCGTTGTCAATCTTGGTCTGTACCTTGACCAAGGTTTAACCCTTTCCTCATGCAGTTCCGACATATAACAGTGGGACGAATAAACCGAAGATACGTCTCATGTAGTACACTTTACGGTCCGACCTACTTTGTGTGTGATCTTCGTTCCAACGACCCTCTTTATAGTTATTGGAGTCTATACGTCTACTGTGGTAGGAATACCGTCTTTCACTTCTCCTTGATTTTTCGGAGAACTTCTTTCACTTTCTCCTCTCACTTTTTCGACCCAATTTTGAGTCACGAGTTTTTTGATTCTAGTATCGTAGGTCAGAAAAGTGAACTACCGTTTATCTACACCTTTGTTACATTTGTCACTCTCTCAAGTTAAAGAACCGGAGGTCTTTGTGACACCTCCCACTGTCGTCGGTACTTTAATTTTCTGTGAGTAACCCTCCTTTCACCACTCTTAGGATCTGTCGTATAAATTTTCGTTTCTGGAATGAAACGGTCCATCGAGTCGACCATCTCTTAGGTGGACGTTACGTCCTATGGGGTCAAACTAGGGACCCAACCCTTCTAGGCTACCTCTTCCCTATCCGATGGGTGAGTTCACAAGAACCCGAAGAGACCACTTAGAAAACCATTTCTTAGTCGGAAGTTACTCGTTCTGAATCCGAACTAGGGACCCAACCCTTCTAGGGAACCTCTTTCCTTGCTCATGACTGAGGTCATAAGATCGGAGTTCTTAAGGTACCTGGAATACCCCAACGTTTCTCAGTCTGCGTTGACTCGTTGAAAGTGAAAGAAAGTGAAATGAAACGATTGTTTACAGTTTCTAAACCAAAAAGGTCGTCAGTACATGTCTACATTCTAAACCTGGTATTTTACCGACTCGTGACTTTTTAACAACGAAAACTTGACACCACTATCTCTTCTGAGAACTCTCAGGAAACCTACCGTTCCTCTATTTTGGTCAGTTAGGATTTCCTCTAGTTCGCACTTACAAGTAACCTCCGACACGAAGGACCACCTACGTGTAGTAACTGAGTTACATGTACTCGAACTTGTTTGAGGTCCTCTACCACTTTTTGTCCCATCGGGTCGTACGACTTCAGGCAACCAGTGTTACTCAACTTGTACTGACTCGTTGACTTGTCGTTGTAAGTAACCTTACTGAGTACGACTTCGACTTCAAGGTTATGAAACCGGTGGACTGAGTAATCTTTTCTGGGTTCTAACTTCCGTCCTCCTTTTCCCCTATTGTCTTCTGCTCAACCAACCTATCGTAGTGGTTGAGGTACCTGTACTTAAACTAGTTCGAGGTCCTCTAATACTTCCTTTCCCTTCGGACCGAACAACATTAGGTTCCCGAACGTTTCTCAGTCTGTACTGACTCACTGGCGTTGTTGTTGTAATTTTATATATTATCTCAAAGAAAACCGTATACAAGAAATTAAAACTTTTCGAGAAAGTGGATGGATTACTGGACCCTTTACCGGTGAATTGAGACTGAACAGCTCGTACAATTAACATATTTTTATAGAGACTTAGGGATAAAAAAAAACAACAATAGAGGAACACAGGGGTAATATATAAAATGTGATAGAATAGTAATCATGAGAAATAGTATTAGACTTTAATAAAGAAATATACTCTGTTCAATTGATAAAGTTCTAAAAAAAAAAAAAAAAAAAATGACAATGATGATTTCTTTTGAGTCGTCACCGGTATCCTAACCTTTTCCAGTCAAAAGTAAGGTTAAGGTTTCTTTCCGTTACGGTTTCTTACTCGTTTTATGGCGTGTTAACGTGAGTAGAGTGTACGATCATTCATTACAAGTTTTAAGAGGTTCGGTCCGAAGTCGTTATGCTCTTGACACTTGAAGGTCTAGGAGTTTGACCAAAGTCATTTCCGTCTCCTTGGTCTTTATTAACGGTTATAGACGACCTAGTACCTTTTTCGTTCTCTCAAGTCTTTTTTTTTTTTTTTTTTGCAGATAAAGACGAAATGACTGATACGGTTTCGTATAAACCGACACACCTAGTGTTATTTGACACCTTCTAAGACTCTCTCTACCCTTATGGTCTGGTGGACTGGACGGAGAACTCTTTGGATATACGTCCAGTCCTTCGTTGTCAATTTTGACCTGTACCTTGTTGTCTGACCGAGGTTTATCCTTTTCCTCAATTTTAAATTTTTTATTTTTTTATTTATTTTAAATTTTTTTTTATTTATTTTCATACTATGTTTTTTTTTTTTTTTTTCCCCTCATGCAGTTCCGACATATAACAATGGGACGAATAAATTGAATAACACTCTTTGTGACCCGACCTTCTTCGTGTTCGACCTTAGTGCTAACGACCCTCTTTATAGTTATTGGAGACTATACGTCTACTGTGGTGGGAATACCGTCTTTCATTTCTCCTTGATTTTTCGGAGAACTACTTTCACTTTCTCCTTTCACTTTTTCAACCGAATTTCGAGTTGTAAGTGTTTTGCTTCTAGTACAGTAGACCAGGGTAGTAAAATACACTTTATCCACCCCTTTGCCACCTGTCACAGTCTGCAATAAGACCCCCGAGATGTTAGTGACGTCTACCACTAACGTCGGTACTATAATTTTCTGTGAATGAGAAACCTTCTTTTCAATACTGGTTGCATCTATCGTATAAGTTTTCGTCTCTGTAATGAAACGGTTGTTTCCAGACAGATCAGTTCCGATACCAAAAAGGTCACCAGTACATACCTCCACTCTCAACATGACACTTCTTTCGACTCACGGTTTCTTAACTACACAAACTTGACACCACAACCTCTTCTGAGAACTCTCAGGGAACCTGACGTTCCTCTAGGTCGGTCAGGTAAGATTTCCTTTAGTCAGCACCTACAAGTAACCTTCCTGACTACGATTTCGACTTTGAGGTTATGAAAACGGTGGAGTACACTTCTCAACTGAGTAACCTTTTCTGAGACTACGACCCTCCGTAACCCCCACTCTCCTCCTCCCCTACTGTCTCCTACTCTACCGACCTACTGTAGTGACTGAGTTACCTGTACCCAAACACACCTAAGACCTTCAACCACTACCTGTCCCTCTGAACCGAACAACACTAAGTACCTAAACGTTTCTCAGTCTGTACTGACTCGGTGACTTGACTTGATTTCTTTTCAGATATTTGTCAGTATAAAAATTAGTGAACTGAAGACGGAGGAATTCGGTCTCTATCAAGTCTCGTACCTACTCGTGGTTCAGGTTCTAATAGACAAGGATGTCTCCCGACTATTTATGTGTATTTTTTTCTACTCCATAATGAAGTGTGAGAGTGTATACAGTCTTACCAGTAGGAATTTTTTTTTTTTTTTTTTTTTTTTTTTCGATGTTATTATNTTTTTTTTTTTTCTCGATGTTATTATGTACAACCTCTCCTACATCTCTTTTCCCTTAGGAGGACGTAACAAACACCCTCACGTTTAACTATATTAGTGATACACTTTGTCATACCTCTAAGGAAATTTTTGATTTTGATGGTATACTGGGTGTTAGACTGCTGACACGTATATGGGACTCCTTTGGTATTAGCTTTTTGTATGTACACAAAAAGTGGTCACAAGTAGTGTCGTGACAAATGTCAACGATCCAGTACCTTCGTTGGATCTACAGGTACTTGTCTAATAACTTATTTCTTTATATGATGTACATGTGTTACCATATAATAAGTCAGTATTTTTCCCTGTATAAACTGAGTCAAGATTATTCCACCTACTTGGATTTCGGAGAGTATGTCTTACTTCAGTCTATTAAGGATTTGTCTATTATAAAACCCCACTTAAAATTTTAATAGAACTCTACTTCGACAATTTGTTACTGATTGACTCCTGTAAAGGGTTGAAAGCACCATATCCTGTATAATTCCATCGTCTATAGGATCTGAAATCTCTTACTAGTAGGATAAGTCTTATTGATATTCCAAGACCTATCATATAAATACATAAGAGAACCCACTTTTAATAATAAAAAATTAAGAATTTCTCACTTCCTATTGTGTCATAACGTAGAGCAAATTTTTCCTTAAACGAATTAGAACCGTGACGACATTAAAATTTCGGATCTTTTAACAGATATTGTACGATTTATATTTTTTATTTTTATAAACAACTCACTTAATTACTTATTCGTATTTATTTAAAAATCGATTCCTCTTTTCTTGAAGCTGGATCTATTTGAAAGGATATGACGTCTACTACTTTGACAAGATTTTTTTTTAGGGAGAGTTTTGGAATTTAGAGTTCTTTATCTTAATTTTATTCTCTAGGTTATCGGTTCCTGTCACGATTAAGGCAATATAGTCGTAACGGTGGTATAAATATTAGTTCAACAGGATCATTGACGATAACCTATCCCGTACTTTAACGGAAAGGATATCCTGTTTACTCGTTTTATAGTAATTAAAATATACCAATTTGTACATACTTAGATCTTTCTTTCTATTTCCTCTATCTATATAAATCTATGTAAACGTCTATATAAATACCTACATAGAAATATTTATCTGTAATACATCGATATGTATGTGTATATTTATGTGTGTGTATACGTGTATAAACGTGTATAAAGTATCTTCGTATAAATGGTAAACTCAATCCCTCCAAATCTCATGTGTACATTTCATACAATGAAAAAAACACAAAGGACGTAGAAAACAAGATGAATTATCATTTTTTTTTTTTTTTCTTTTCTCTTCTTTTCTTTGTTCTCCTTCTTCTTCTTTCTGAAGAAATAAGTTTAACTCCGTCTAGTTCAACAAACGTGGTAAAACACAGAGGGAAGTTCTTTGGAAGATAGAAGATCTACTACGAAAAAAAGAAAAAGGTTTTAGGAAGGTAGACTTCAGAAAGGATCCTTTGAGTCTTATTATCTTATAAGATAATCTTGATAATCTTATAAGTATAAACTTTAAACAGAAAGTTCCTCTGTAAACTTTTATAATTAGACGTAACAAGTACATCTTATAAAAGAAATTGTAGGAAGTTAAGGATCCCCTTTTCAAACTCGAATCATCTCTTTTTAATACTTTACTATAATCATAAAATCCGAAAACTGGTGGTAATTTTACCGTTTAATTAATCACATAAACAGAACCTCCAAAAAAGGTCACGACACTTTTTACCATTTTCTCCCGTAGTCCGTCGGTAATTTTGTCAGTCAAATACAATTGTATTAATAATTTTAGTTGTATTTTTAGGGGGGATAAAAAATACGATAACCTTAAAAATATCTTTGAGGTGAAACGAGGAGAAGACAGAGAACTGTCCATTCCCAGTATTTTCGGGTAATTCGAATTCTTCTTAAAAGACCGTTTATTAAACTACCTAAAGTTTCCGGTATTCGATATATACTCAAAGACCTCCTGTGTCTGAAACAACCTTTGTTACATCTCTATGACCTTTTCCAACTTTTTACCTTTAACAACCTCTAAGGATTCCTTTGAAGTTTTATTTATTTTTTGTACATTAAAGAGTTTTTTTTTTTTTTCATTCCGAACCATCAACTTAATTATGTACTTAATATATTCAAAAGTAGTCCTGAAATTTTTTTGTTATTAGAGTCCCAATAGAGACCGGTTAGTAATAAAAAAATTGAAAAATAAAATATAATCTTATATCAGTTAATATGTAAATACCTGTACTGGAATTCGTTAGAGGTCCGTCACTTCTGTTCCTCCGGACCACACGATGTTAGGTACCCTAGTGTTTTTCAGTCTGTGTTGAATCACTGACTTGTTATTGTTATCTTTGTATCAGTTAATTGTTACAACACTATCATAACCCACCTGTCGTTTCCCTGAGTTGGTATGGATTATGTACATAAATAAGAGGGGATTTAAGGGAAGGGAAGTTCCGACGGTATATTGTAAATCGTCTCTAGGAATGTTGTAAATGAAGTAACAAAGTATGTGAATACTTGACATTATAACCAATAGGTAAAATTTATATCGTCACACATGTACAGCTAAGGTTTGAGGGATTGATGGGGAAAGGAGGTAGGAAGGTGGGACTTCTGGTATTTAAGTAAGAGATTCAGACACTCAGACATGGACAAAACATTTATTCAAGTAAACATAACAAATAAAAATCTAAGGTGCACATTCCCTACAGTATACTGTAGGAGAAAGAGACAAAGAGACAGACTGAATTAAGTGAGTCATACTTTTAGAGATCCAGGTAGGTACAACGTCGTTTGCCGTACTAAAGTAATAAAATTATCGATTCATTGTAAGGTAACGTATGTACATGGTGAAAAAGGAATAGGTAAGGAGACAATTACCTGTAAATTCAACAAAGAACCAGTAACACTTGTCACAACGTTACTTGAAACCACACGTACGTAGGAAAAGTGGTACAAAAAGAGGAATATATACAGGTCCTCAACCTAACGTCCTAGTGTCCTTTCTAGAAAAAAATCTAAAAATTCCTTTGAAATATATAAGAAGTATCACCGAGATGGTCAAATGTGATTGTCACATTCCTAAGGGAAGAGAAGTGTAGGAGAGGTCGTAAATAACAGACACCTACAAAACTATTACCGATAAACCTGGACATATTCTACTATGAAGTAACATGAAAATTAAACGGAAAGATGTTATTAATCACTACAATCCCAGAAACTATATCCTCACCACCACTCCTCCCTTACTTAGACTACGAGGTAGAGTTGGGAAGTAGAGGTGCAATGGACCTTCAAGAGACTCACGATGGATCGTAGGTATAGTATATCTATGGACAGAAAGGGTACAAACTCATCTCCTACCCCGGTTGTTAGGTGGAATAAGGTGGTCCCCAGGGACCTGTCTTAGTGTTAATGTCACACTCTAAATTGTACCAATACCCTTTTAATTGTTCTACTGTAGTCAGTCCGAGAGAACGGGGTACGAGAGTACGACAGAATAGGGTACAAGACATTTGTTACTGAAACGTACCAATACATTGTCGACTATAGTGAATATCGTGACACGCACACCTAAAGCTCCATGAGTGAAACAGTACCCGACAAACTTCATGTTGACACTCGAAGTGGTACTTTCGGGACAGATATCGACGTGACCCCAATGTCACCTTACTGTAGCACCACTACAATATCTTCCAATACAATACCAAGGTAATACCGATACAATACCGGTACAATACTGTCGACGATACCGACGACACAGTCGGTCCTCTCTCCGACACAATACCGACGGTATGGTCGGTCCTCTCTTATTTACGAAGACGTAAAGGGTACCGAGGAGCTAAGAAGAAGGTAGGAGAACCGAGTACGGAACGAATGGGACCCAAGTCTCTTGTCACATGTGTCGTTCTGTTAACCGTAGCACTCGTCCTACGTACTTTGTTATCATTTTTGTCAAGTATTCGTATTCTTATTAACAAGATTCTTGTCCGATCTACATATTACGTTTACAACCACGTGAATTATAACACGATCACCAGAGAATCCGATAGAAGTAAAAAAAGAAAAAAAAAAAAAAAAAAAAACGTCGTCATCGTTCACATTCAGTGAGGTAGTACAGGTTGAGAAACTCTGGGGTATCTAATACGTTAGGGACCGTAAGAGGTCCGGTCTTATGACCTCACCCATCGGAAAGGGAAGAGGTCCACTAGAAGGTTTGGGTCTCTAGTTTTGGTCCAGAGGGCGTAACGTCCACCTAAGAAATGGTCAACTCGGTGTCCCTTCGGGTTTAACGTCGTCACTAAAGGTGATAAAAGAGAAGGTCTTATGAATAGGTAAGAAGACAGAGTAAATAGGATCATTAAACATGATCACATAAAAACTAAAGCCAATAACATAACAAGTAGAGACAGACAAGAAATCGAGAAGATTCAGAAACAATTTATAGAGAACATAGCAAAGTTAGAAACGGAGGTAAGCAAAGGACTCTAGGTCCTAGTAGAAGTGATAGTAACAGACTTAAGGGAATGACCTTCTAACGGATAGAAGTGAAGTAAATCAAAACAAACAAACAAATCAACAAACAAAGAACAAGAAAGTAGAACCTTTATTAGGACATTAAAAAGTAATTCTTTTTTATTTTTGAAAGATATTAACATAAAAAGTAAGACTATCAACGTCCTAACATCAAGATCCAAGACGACAGACGGAAAAGTATCTACTTCGAAAGATTCTCTGACCACGTTCGAAAGGTTACCCTCCCTGACCACCACTTATATTGACCCAGAACGAGACAGACCACCCGTCCCGACACGAGTCATTTTGAACTGAGGTAAAAACAGACGACTACACCCCCGACGTAAGGGAGAAACAATCAAAAAACTGGTCACCGTTGGATCAGGACATCGGGGGTCCGAGACACCACCCCGAGAACCACCGGGAGTCCTCTCGAATACGGTTACCCACAAAGGATCGTGAACACGACGGTCACGGGAACTGGGGTTTCACTCGGTGTCGACGAAGTGTGGAGATGTCCTCTAGGAGGTTGTGATCGTCCATCCGAACCAAGTCAGAGGATGTCCCAGTGCTGAGAAAAGGGGACCTAGAACTACGTGTGTTCTAACACACACACGGGAGGTTATCAGAGACAAAGAGGATAAGGGTTCCTTCATGACTTTAGTCTAAGGTAATCGGAAGTTTCAGTCTAAAGAACCATAAGAATCAAGGAAACTACATGGAGATCCGTTCCTTTGTACTTGACCCCGAGTCTTGGAAGTGTTGTCACCCGTTTTAGGACACCAAATTAACAAAAGGTCAAACACCCGACTGGTGGAACGACCATACCCCAAACTAAAATAGTAATAACGCGGGGAGGATGGTATAGTAACACCATAGAAAACAGAAAGTGCACCCCACAAAAGACCCCACTCAAGTTCACATAAGGTCAGTTACCAACAAGTGGACAATCAACACTAAAACCACGAGAATGTCCTCCTCAACTCATGTACAGGAAGTGGAGACGGTAGAAGTAGTCTTGAAAATGACACATTGAAATTTTCTTACCTTTTTGGATTCGTTTAAATATACGTTCGACGGGTTTTGTCTCCCATAGGTTTACAGTATTATTATTTATCGTCCATGTTTACGGTATCGAGATTATTTGTATAAAAATTGAATATATATCGAAACGTATATATAGTTAGTTCTTCGAGTTTTTAAGATGTCTAATCATTGAAAATGAGACCTTTTATAAGTGAACATTTACCAATAAGGAAGTCTGATCGTTGTACGTAACAAACATTGTTAAAAGAGGTTAGTGGTATAATGGATACTTGATACTGATTAATTACTAATATCGTAAAACTTATAAGTTTTACAATATAAATACGATTCATGGTTACTATTGTTATTACAGTCTATACATCATGTAGTTACTTGGGAATGTTTTTTATTTGTTTATTTTTTGTATTAACAGAGTAAGGGTTTTGATAATAAACGGGTTTTAATTTTGGAAACGTAAGTGTAAAATGGTTAGATCTCTGATATTATTCAATAAATAAATAAGGTCAAAATAGATCTTCAGTGTATGACTCTTTATAAAGTGTCCAACCCGATACTCTTTTGACTCGTCGTTTTACACTAAAAACATAAGTTTTAAATTTTAGAAATTCAAAACCTCTGTTTTCAATATGTGGACTGAAGTGTTAGATGAGTACCTTGGTACATAAAGAAATTAAGTCTCATTGGTATAATAACCATTATTGTTAGTTTTAACAATACAAAAGTCACAAGAGTGAGAGAATTTTATTAACGTATTGATCATATACTGTTCTAAACTAAAACTTTAATACACTAGATGACTAGTAATTCAATATCAATTTTTTATGTACCTAGTATAAGTGACTTATTATTTACCTTGTATATACTCTTGACTATGGAGTGTCTTATAATTATCATTTCCGTCTTTTTGTACGAAGATTTATACAGACCCGTATCTTGTAAACGATATACTGGTACATAAAGGAAGAAGACTTATTAAAGGTACAAAAGGAAACCCATAAGTATCCGGATGGGTCCGAAGGGACCATCGAGTATACTATTGTTTAGGTGAATGTTACACCCTTTGGACCCAAACTAGAGAATCAACCCTTTTTAGGGGACCTCTTCCATTATCGATGGGTGAGGTCATAAGACCGGACCTCTTAAGGTACCTGTCTCCTTCTACAGTCCGTTATCAGGTGACCCAGTTTTCTCAGCTTGTGTTGACTCGCTTAAAGTAAAAGTGAAAAAGTCCAGATGAGTGAGGTCTTAAGAACGAACCTCTTAAGGTGTCTGTTTCCTTTGAAAGTCCGATGTCAGGCACCCCAGTGTTTCTCAGTCTGTTCTGACTCCCTGATAGTGCAAGTGAAAGTCCGGATCGTATATCAGGAACACGAACTCTTTGTTTAACTGGTCGTCTACCTCAACTCCTCCACCTACGACTCTCATTCTCACCCACCATTTTGAGACAATTTGGTTCGTTGTTTAAAGTAGGGGAATGAGTTTTCCTAGTCAATTTAACACTCTCTTAACTTCATGATAGGAAGTTTATTTTGACAATAAGAGGTAATGGACAATAGCACTCCTTTAGTCGGATTCCTGTTTCCTTCTCCTGTACTTCTTCAGAATTTCTTTGTCTTAACTTATAGAAAAGTCTGGTCCAAAGTTTGAAAAGAATATAGATGTAATGAGTCTACTTACTTGGTCTCTTAGTGGAGACAATAAACTCTACCTAAAGTATGATCTATATAACATAATTGGAAGGGTCAAACGTTCATTTTAAAACACGAATAGAGAACGGTATAATCGACCTTTAGACGAGATTTTAATATACTTATCGTGCTACCATACTTACCGTGTCTTATAAACAAGATGTAACCATATCTAAGTACTGGAGTGGTTTAAGGAATTTTATATATGTATAAATACGTATACACAACAATCAGTGAGTCAGCACCAGGTTGAGAAACATTGGGGTACCTGACATCGGGTCGTCCCAGGAGACAGGTACCCCTAAGAAGTCCGTTCTTATGACCTCACCCAACAGTACGGGAGGTCGTCTAGAAGAGTTGGGTCCCTAGTTTTGGACTAGAGGACGTACCATCTACTTAAGAAATGGTAGACTCATTGGTTACATACGTATAACACATACGTCTCATGTAGTACTCTTTGCGACCCAACCTTCTTCGTGTTCGACCTTAGTTCTAACGGTCCTCTTTATAGTTATTAGAGTCTGTACGTCTACTGTGGTGGGAATATCGTCTTTCACTTCTCCTTGGTTTTTCGGAGAACTACTTTCACTTTCTCCTGTCACTTTTTCAACCGAACTTCGAGTTGAAAGTCTTTTGATTCTAGTACTGTAGGCCAGGGTAGTGAAGAACCCTTTATCCATCCCTTTGTCATAGTCTGAATTAAAAAAAAAAAAACCGCCCCCCCGAGGTTTTAGTGACGTCTACCACTAACGTCGGTACTTTGATTTCTACGAATGAGGAACCTTCCTTCAATACCGGTTGGATCTCTCATATAAGTTTTCGTCTCTGTAATGAAACGGTTGTTTACAGGGAGATTAGTTCCGATACCAAAAATGACACCAGTATATACCTACATTCTTAACCTGACACTTCTTTCCCCTCACGGTTTCTTAACTGTGAAAACTTGACACCACAACCTCTTCTGAGAACACTCAGGGAATCTGACGTTCCTCTAGGTTGGTCAGGTAGAATTTCCTCTGGTCAGGACCCATAAGTAACCTTCCTGACTACGACTCCGACTTTGAGGTTATGAAACCCGTGAAGTACGTTTATCACCTGAGTGACCTTTTCTGAGACTACGACCCTCCCTAACCCCCGTCCTCCTCTTCCCCTGTTGTCCCCTACTCTACCGACTTACCGTAATGGGTCATCTACGTGTAATCAAACCCACTCAAGGTCCTCGACCACTACCTGTTCCTAAGTACCCCACGACGCTAAGTACCCCAGTGTTTCTCAGCCTGTGTTGACTCGTTGAATTGACTTGACTTGACTTGACTATGTACGTATATATAAAGTTCATAGTTCACATAAAACCAACACTTTTTAAAAAAATTGTAAAAAAAAATTAAAAGGGAACGATCAACCAAGATTTATTGGGTGTTTAGACAAAACATACTGACGAAAATATTTAATATATGTCGAGGATTTTCAAAGGAAATATCGAGAAAACTATATCTACATACGTTGGGTCTCTTATAAAAGACAAGGACTTAAGGTAATACTTAAAAGAAGGAAAAGAAAAGGCATCACAAAAAGAAAAGTAAGATAAGATACCAAAGATTTTATATCAACTAAATTGTTCCAAAGTACACTCAAACTTTTTAGTGGTAGAAGATTTTATACTGATAAAGAGAAACCCAGAGACCTCAAGTAGGGATGGTGACTTCACACATGTTGAATCTTTCGTTTTCAAAAAACAAAAAAAAAAAGTCTATAACTATTTTACGTATTTATTTAATCCATCTATAAACTTTTATGTACAATATACCGATACGGTTATGTAGATATAATAGTAATATTGTAAAATGTCATAGGGTTTATTCTTAAGATAGGACCATTAGTGATGACAATTTTGTGATACATCTTTTTAAGACAAGAATTCACACCTAACTTATCACTGAACAAAGGTTTCTTATGTGAAACTTTTCTCTTTCTTTCTTTTTTTTTTCTTTTTTTTTCTTATTGAAGTATCATCTCTTTGTACCGTTTGTAAGGGAGTAAAAACACTAGTATTAATTATAGTTGTTATCTAGTACAACTACATGCATGAGGACTATACTAGATTACTCTTATCTTGGACAGAGACCAAGAGGTTGGTTTTGAAGTGTTGGAGTCAGGTTGTTTTTCTTTGTGTACCCTGTTTGAGATCAACTCCTTGTCAGATTTTTTACGGACTCGTCATGAGGATTTTTGACGGTTCTAATAAGTTTTGTTTCATTCACACTCTCTCAGATATCAGTTTTTCTTGGATTTACCCTGTACTACTGATTAGTGTTACACTGTAAATCCTACTCCAAGACCTTATCTATTTTCCGTAATCTACTTTTGGTTCCTTTATACCTCCCTCCCCATACTCAAAATCAACGATTCTTCACGTTATCGTCGAGTAATCCACACTGTCATATAATTACAACTACATTTATTAAACCCTTGACTGACACCGAGTCTAGTTCTTGAGGAAAAACGGTTTAGGTGTGAATTTAACTTCTTTCATCCCTTTTGGTGATCTGGTAAGTCCATACTGGATTTAGTTTAGGGAATACTAATATGTCACCTTCACTGTTTATCTCAGTTCCTTATCTAGACTATATGTCACACGGACTTTTTGATACCTACCTCCATGCACTGTGACGTGTCGTTCGTCACTAGTTCTAGTAGGTGTTCGTTTCTTTGAGTTTTTCCGTTTTACCACCTGACTCCTCTGGAATGTTTATAGACTCTTTTCTTCTCTTCACTTTTCGTTTCCTCTTTTCTTTCCTATGTGAGTTAACTTACTTCTCGAGGTTTCTTATCGTATCTCTCTATTCTTTCGGAAGGAACCCCTAGTTATGTTTCTTTATCCTTTTTTTTTTTCTTCCCTTTCTAATCTCTAGAGAAGTTCTTTTGATTACTATGGTTCCCTTGTAAAGTATATTTCTACCTGTGTTTTTCCTGTATATACCATACCTGGATTCTCTTCGTCTTTTATAATTCTTCTCCCTTTTTATTATGTGTGTTCTTGATATTTTTTTCTAGAATTACTGGGTCTTTTGACGTTACCACACTGGTAGATTTCGGTCTATAAGATCTTACACTTCAGTTCACCCGGAATCCTTCGTAGTAATACTTGTTTCGTTCACCTCCACTGCCTTAAGGTGGACTCGGTGTAGTTTAGGATTTTCAACTACGACATTTTGACAACGTGACTTATACGGTCATTTACACTTTTTGAGTCGTCACCGGTTTTCAGACCTTTTCCAGTCTTTTCGTTACGGTTTCTTACAAGTTTGATAGTGTGTTAACGTGAGTAGAGTGTCCGATCGTTTTATTACCAGTTTTAAGAGGTTCGGTCCGAAGTTGTTAAACACTTGACACTTGAAGGTCTACAAGTTCGACCTGAATCTTTTCCGTCTCCTTGGTCTCTAGTTTAAACGGTTGTAGGGAACCTAGTAACATTTTCATTCTCTCAAGGTCTTTTTGTAGATGAAGACGAAATAACTGATGTGGTTTCGGAGCTGACACACCTAGAGTTGTTTGACACCTTTTAAGAAGTTCACTATCCTTATGGTCTGGTGGAATCGACGGAGGACTCTTTAAACATATGTCCAATTCTTCGTTGCCAATCTTGGTCTACACCATGTTGTCTGACCAAGGTTTATCCCTTTCCTCATACAGTTCCAACATATAACAGTAAGGCGAATAAATTTAATATACGTCTTACATAATATGCTTTACGACCTGACCTACTTCGTGTTGGACCTTAGTTCTAACGGTCCTCTCTATAGTCATTGGAGTCTACGTGTCATACTATGGTAGGAACACCGTCTTTGGTTCTTAATTTCTCGGAGAACTACTTTTACTTTCTCCTCTCACTTTTTCAACCGAATTTGGAGTTATAAGTCTTTTGTTTCTAGTATCGAAGACCAAAGTAGTGAAGTACATTTTATCTACCCCTTTGTTACCTTTGTGTGAAATAAAACCCCCCGAAGTTTTAGTGACGTCTACCACTGACGTCGGTACTTTAATTTTCTGTGAACGAAGAACCTTATTTTTGATACTAGTTGGATCTGTCGTATAATTTTTCGTCTCTGTAATGGAACGGTTGTTTCCAGGTAGATCAGTTTCGATACTAAAAAGTCATCAGTACGTACCTACACTCTCAACCTGGTTGTTCTTTCGACTCGTGGTTTCTTAATTACGAAAGTTTGATACCACAACCTCTTCTGGTAACTCTCAGGGAACCTGACGTTCCTCTACTTTAGTCAGGTATGATTTCCTTTAGTTAGGATTTATAAGTAACCTTCTGACTACGACTCAGACTTTGAGGTTATGAAACCGGTGGACTACACTTCTAGACTGAGTAAACTTTTCTGGGACTACGACCTTTTCTAATTTCTACCCTCCTCTTCCCCTGTTGTCTACTACTATACCAACCTACCGTAGTGACTGAGTTATCTGTACTTAAACTCTTCCGAAACCCCCAACCATATCCTGTCCCTTCGGGACGTACAACGTCAGGTACCCCAACGTTTCTTAGTATGTCATGACTCGTTGACTTAACTTGAATTTATTAAACCTTTTACTAAAACCTCATATATCGTTGGTAGACAAAATATCAGTATGAGTAGACATTTGGTTTTTATAAGATTTTATTTTACAATAATTTTCTTTATGATGTAAAACCTAGGAACTTGACTGGATGGAATATACAAAAGATGAAAACTGGGTGATTGTATTTCGGATTTTAATTTTGTCCACTTCACTGTTAGGACCTGGGATAAGGGTACGGGTATGGTGACCCGAGAAAGTAAATCCATCTCTTTTTAGTGTTTTTAATTTTCTCTTTGTTCCCCCTTTTTTCAGGACGAAGTCCTAAACCTAGTCCAAGAGTTGAAGTACACGAACAGTTTTCGTCGTTTTATTTCGGTAACATTCCCCTGTCAATATTCTTTAAACCTCTTATTTTCAGTTTGGGATCTCTCATAAGTGACTTGGGTAAAGAAAATATCAGGGAATTAAAAGGGGGATGTAAAGGGGTTACTAGTTTCTTAGTAGTCACAAGAAGTATACTTGCTATGGAAGAATTGGACACTCATCTTGTTCCTTTATGATTTTCCGGTTATATTGTAAATGACACTCAGTGACTTTGTTATTTATTTAAAATTTATCTTATATATAATTTTACCGTTGAAATTTTCTAGTTTATCTTACACTAGTACTCAAACCATATACAGTCAATATAAACAGTATTAGAAATCGTTATCGAGAATAAAAATCGAAATTATTTTTAGTGTCACACACGGTATGAGAACAGTAAATCAATGATTCACCATAGATTGAGAAACACTGGGGTGTTTGTCGTCGTACGGTTCGAAGGGTCAGAAAGTGATAGAGGACCTCAAATAAGTTAACGTACAGGTAACTCAGTCACTACAATAGATTGGTTGAGTAGGAGACGACGGAGGAAGAGGAGAACGGGAGTTAGAAAGGGTCGTACTTCCAGAAAAGGTTACTAAGATGAGAAGTGTACTCCACCGGTTTCATGACCTTGAAGTCGTAGTCAGGTAGGTTACTTATAAGTCCCAACTAAAGGAAATCCTAACTGTCCAAAATAGAGGAACGACAGGTTCCCTGAGAGTTCTCAGAAGAGGTCCTGGTGTTAAGTTTACGTAATTAAGAAGTCACTAGTTGGAAAAAATACCAGGTTGTAAGTGTAGACATGTACTCATGACCTTTTGTTGTTGTTGTTGTTGTTGTTGTATATAAACTGATATACCTGGAAACAACCGTTTTATTGTAGTGACGAAAAATTATATGTCAGATCCAAATAGTATCGAAATAAGGTTCCTAATACATACGTAAATACTCTGTATAAATAAGAATAAATATCGAAGTAACGGGAGTATACAACTGTAAATATGTTCTTTCTGGTATAATATGACAAAACTTCACTCTTCTATATAGAACAGTGGTTACTCGTTCATAACACAAAATAGTGAATTATGTCTGATTATATAGGACAATTATTAGAAATAGAGAGTACAATTTACTATAAGTAGAAGTAAGGTGTGAAAGTAGAGTAGAGTAACAAGTAACCGTGTGCAGAGTTACACTTATATGTACACATATCACCAGACGATGATCAATTGTTCAAATAACAGAGTACACATACCCAATCTTTAGGTCCGTACTAAGTCGACCTAGAAGACTTATCCCAGGGTGTTCCGAAGTACACCCACTAACTGTTCGGAAAAGTATTCCAACAGACAGACTAATCCTTATAGAGTGAAGGTTCAACAAAGTAAAAGGGTAGTCTAGTAACCATCTTAAACAAAAGAACTCATACATTCTGACTCTCCGACCGAAGTCCTAGTGACAACCAACATCCTACAGGAGTTTAGACTCTCCGACGACCGTCTAAGAAGGGTATACACGAAAGGATTATATCGATGAAAGGAGTAGTTTGGTCGTTTCTTTTAGAGATCTTGTTTAATCGATTCTTCTACATAAGAATGTGTCCATTGTATTAGTGTCCTCCTTGTTCGATAATTGTAAATGTTACGATGACGAATCTCCGTTTAGTGAATAGGAAGGGATGTGAGGTCCCTTCCCCGAATGTGTATCCACATTTGTAACCTTCAGATCCTTATATCACATATACAAGTACGATTCAGTGAAGTCAGTACAGAGAAAAACTGGGGTACCTTACCACGAACGGTTCGAGGAGACAGGTACCCTAAGAGGTCAGTTCTTATGATCTCACCCAACGGTACGGGAGGTAGGTCCCTTCCCTTGTATCACCTTGTAGAATTTCAAATAGATGGTGTTACCGGAACAACTGTGTGGTATCAAGTGTCAATACTTAAACAACGTGAAAAGTTTTATACAGTACTCCGTATAAATAACAATATACTTAACATATAACTTTTGATATTAACGTTAATATCATACTTATTTTATTATAGTTTTAAGTACCTTACAAAATATATTATCACGGTAAATACCATTTATCAACTGAAGTCAATAAAGAAAAGTATACAAATAATTAAAGGTTTCTTAAATAAACTTTCTAGTGGGTACCTTTATTATGTCATAGTCATCAAAGGATACTCCTTTCGTTGACTCATTTAAAAATTTTACTGATGGATAGGTTGTTAAATTAACTCTTAAAATTTTAAAGTGTATATATTGACGTTTATCGGTGTTTTATCGGTTATTCGTTAAAACTTCTCCCAATTTTGATCCTTGGTAGGAATAAGAAAGACATTAATAATCACTATTACGAACATTGTGTTTGAAGATCGATTTCTCGATCATTTACACCCGAAATTCTTTTATTGAAGATAATTTGTGAGACTGTGGATTTTGATAAAATTTGAAAGTGCAAGAAAAAACAACCAGGTGTTCTCTTGATTTTTTTCCTTTCATCATATGTATTTATATTGGGTTTCCCACGACCGTTCTCTTCATGAATGTCCGTCTGGGGACACTGTTTTCATTTCTAGAGGAATCGTAGTTGTATTTTACAACTGTAGTAAAATCCATACAATTATGGATAAAAAAATTCTATCGGTATAATCTTAAACTACTAAAATCGACGACCTATAGTTTCATACTAAACTCGAGATACCAATAGTGTTTTCGGTTAGAACGTGTAAAAAGTAACAACTTTGATTGTCACACCTTAACATTTTCTTTCTTTTTCATTCTCGTCACAAATACTCGAATGTTAAAAATTCCGTTCACGGAAATTCTCAGGAGTCTTACTTCAGTGACTCGTTATAATTTTGGTATAAAACTTTTGGAAAATTTATCGAGAAACGTTACCAGAGTATTTACGAGAGAAGGTTCGAGTTGGTAAAGACAAAAGAAAGACGGGCACTCAAACTTACAAAGGGACCTCTGATTCCCTATAGTCAATCTCATGACCATTGGCGTCAGTCTGATGTCGGTCTTGTCTATGTCTACATGTTTAATTAGAGAGAGGTAAACTTGTCAGACGATTTAAGAAGTACGTCGAAAACCGGGACTTACCAAAAATTGAGAAGGTATTATATATAAGACTTTACAATTAATATATAATGAAAGTGAGATAGAGGACCAGAAATAAAAGATACAAAAAAAGTGAAACCTACATTTTAAACCTATATTACATAGACTACTAATGTAACTTAGGGGCATTTTACACAGAGGTTCTTCTAATACCAGAGTCCTGTAGACACAGACAAGAAACTAATATGTTTATTACATGTTACTTTGTCTTGTATCTGGTCCTTATGTCTTATTTCAAGAGAGTTTCGACGTCGAACTTTTTTTTTTCTATTCTTTGACCTACTACCTTACTATACCCAGTATAAAAGAGGGGAAGTGAAAGAGGGGAATTGAAGTAGCGAAGCCATCAAAGTAGTGAAAGGTTGATACAGAGAAGTAAGAAGACAAGTGACAATTGATAAAGTCTACTAAACCGAATCGACATCATTTACTTGTATAGGTCGTCTCAGTCAAAAATTGTCTTTTGACTTTAACCCGTTAAAAGGGTGAATATAGGTGTGTGTTTACAATTCACTTATATAGACGTTTCGTTAGTACATATTTAAGGGAGAACGACATTTACTTGTAGAAGATCTTTACACAACGGTTTCCGTCAAGTCAAGACGAAAATTTGTCTTGGGTAGGATGAACACTTACGTCTGTAGATAAAAACAAGAATAGTCTTACGTCTGGTAATCATGACTTATTCAAATCTCGGTGTCGATGTGAATCTTTTACTCTTGTCACTCACAAAAAGATGATTCATTGGTCGCTGTGTTATGTGTAAGTAAGTACAATATACCAGGACCGTAGATGGTAGACATCGTGTGTTCGTTTAAGGGGATTAATGACTGTAGAGGGATCCTTCTACACACACAGAGGACACAAGAGAGACACATAAAACGTGAAAGGAAAAGTAGTCGAGGGAACATCTGGTTTTCAATGTTAAGACGGTCCACTCGAATTGTCTACGGTAAAAGACTGGGTCGGTCCCTTTCCAGACAATGAAACAAAGACCGACCTTTATAAATAAAAACATGACACGTTCCAAACACAAATAGTTTACCCTCGTGGTCGAACGTCAAGTACACGGTCCAATATTAGGAATAGTTTTAATCTAGTAAATAAGGACCATGTGGATTCCATATAGTTAGTTTCCGTACATTACGTACGGTTTTTAGATTAGGTACTTTTGTTCGACTCACTCTTTACACTACCTCAGTCCATTTTTCTCTTTGATCCCTTTCGTCGAGAGTCACAATCACTCGTGGTTGTTCGTGATTGTTGACCTGTGTTCGGTCCTAGATCTCTATGTAGGTTCCAGTTTCGGTTTACTATACTACTTCTTTCGTTTTCTACACTTGAGTCTTCTATATTTTGGAAAGATATGTCAGACCAATAAAGACTTTTTAAAGACACTTTTAAGGCAACGATTGGGACGAAATTGTAGAGAAAAAATTTCTAGAATTTTATGTTCGGGTGACAAAAACAGTAGAACTATCAAAAGGTGATAAATAAAGGGGTTTAATGAGGTTAGAAAACTGAAAGTCGATAAAAAAAAAATGACCGTAAAGAAAGGACAAAAAATCTTAAGTAACTAAGGGAAGTAAACGTGTGGTAGTAACACAAATACTAGAAATAGAATGTTTCGATTTGAAATGAATCGGTAAGGTGTTTATAAATATTCCACAAGTAGTACGGGGTCAACAGTAACTCAATATAAAGGAAAAAAAAGAAAGATGACTCTATATTTTTAGGGTTCCTATCCGTAAATCACTATATTTAAATAAAAATATACGGGATATAGGAGATCATATCCTATCCTATGTTTTACTCTTAAATCATTCTTGAAAAGTTAATTCCTTTTAAATTCTACCTTAATATTCGGCTATTCTCACTCTATTCATAATGTTAAATTTGGTTTATATATCTTTCATAAAACATATAATCTTCAGATATATATTATCGTCGTTATATAAAGAACCATCTTAACGTTCCGTTCAAGATTTGATCCTGTTATCGTAAACTATACGATACCTTCTCCTGTCTTAATCTCGGTCTCTTCTTGATGGTCTTGGTACTGATTAACCTGTGTTCTTTATTTAATCTCCGAAAATAACTTACTAAAGATCCGAATCCCTACCTACCGTCTTGTTTACGAACATAGTACTTAGTTGAAAAATAAAAACGATACGGGACAGAAAGTTTGTGTGTCTACTTTAAAGTCGTAGTGACTCAAAATAAGGGAAAGTCGAAGTGATCGGTTCTACCTATTTGAAAAGTAAGTCGTGAATAAATCGTTGATAAATGATTTACTTACTATTCTTTGGTTTGAGTGTTTCTACGTAGTCTGGATCCACCGTTAAATCAGTCTACGTATTATAAATTTGGTCCCTTTGACCGTGTGCATGCATAAGTGTTTCACGATACTTTTGTGAAAATTCCAAAATGTTTTCCTCCTCACTATAAACGTAAACTGGTGACTACTTGTTCATCGTCACTCGACTCATCACCTGTAAGATCGATTTCCTTTGACGGAGACAATCGTCGAGTCTTTCTCGTAGGATGTAAATCCGTTTAAGGGTCCAAGGTCGGAAAGGATCGAGAAGGAAGAAGAGGATTGTTTTCCTGTTACAAGTCGATTCAGTATTCTAATAATACGAAACATGTCCTTCAGTTCGATTCTTTATATGACTTAAATTTATTTTAGTTGAATGTTATAATTTGGAGGGTTTCAGTTTTACTACAGTATTAAACGTGAACTCAAAACTGAAGTAAAGAGTTAAAATGTGGCACACATATCTATCATATGTTATTATTGTATCTTGAAAGTGAAAAAGTTTCAGGAAACTCTTTGATATGGTGTTTTCACCCAGTTTTTTCAAACTGTTTTTAACGAATTTCAAAAAGTTTTATTTCAAGTGAATAGGGGTTTGTTACAAATTTATATATAAAAAATTTATATAACTTATCAACATATAGTAGTGTCCCTGTAAGATTACCACTTAATTGACAAAATGTACTGTTAAAAGGAGTTTTTACGTTTAAATGTCCCTGTTACTTCTTTAACTTTGTGTGTATTTTATTCTAGAGATAGAATAACTATATAACACAATATGAAAACTTCTAAAACAGGTTACATTTTGTTTGTTTTTTTTAAAGGATTCTGATTTAAAATCGAAGAACGATCTAAAGATGAATTGTAAGTAAGGTGTACTTTACTTCCATCCCTTCCCTGATATGATTTAAACTCGATATCATCGGATTTAAGAAGTTTAAAACTCTTCAGAATTCGATTTTCTCTACACATTAGTGTAACTTAAAGGACAAAGGTGGCTCATGTCTCGAGGAGGGTAAGTACTTCTTCAACATTGTTGGATTAGAAACACGACTCATAACTTAATGTACTATTGGTTTCCATTTAACTCTTTCTTAACCCTTTTAACCGTTGATTTGTTAGTTTCGATAATGAGAGAAAGAAGAACTTTTTGAGAAGTTTCCCATCTTACATATTCTTTAAAAGAATTCGAAATACTAAAAGAAAAGAAAATGTAAGAGAAGTACTGTTGAGAGATGACAGGAACGTGATCCTGAAAGTTTTACTTACACTAGTTCGTTTAGAAATTCCTCCGTCTTTCTTTCGTCTTATGGTCAAAAGACGAAGTGTAGCGGGTGGTCTAAGGGAGGAACAATAGATGGAAATAATGTTATAGAATGGTCGACTCGTCCATCCCCTTACCAAAATGGGACTCCCAGTAACTAGAGTGAATCGTGTTACACTTTTACAGAGAGATTGGACAATTCCGTTCAATAGACCATTGTTAGGGTCGAGTCCGTAGTGACCATGTTGATCTTAGTTATGTCGACAGTCTGTGTTGACTCTCTTCGACAAAAGATGTGCGTAAGTGACACAAGTGTACCAACCAACACAAGTAAACACAAGTAGATAAAGGTAAAATTGTTGCGAACTTGTGTCAGGAAAGTATTTATTCCATTCACTCTCGGTGGTTTTGTCCGTGACCTTTTAATTCGATATATAAGAGATACAACTATTAATGTTATACGTGTCGTTAACACTAAAAATAAATAATTATCGTTAGTAAAGGTTTAGTTACCCCACTATTTATAAAGTACCAATCTCTTTTATAAAGTCATGACTGTGACATGCGAACCCCAGTAGAAATAAGAGAAAGAAAAGGTCAATAGATGTTTATTTCATCTTCCTAAAAGTTTTCGAAGGACGGATGATCAGAGACTGTACAAGGTGTCACTGAATTTAGGTTTTGTAGACGGTTGTTGGTTCTAAAGAAGAAGGGTTACCTCCATTGATTTCTACCGTCACAAAAGACACTAAACAAAAGTGAATGACTAACCCTTTGCAGGGAGTGAGTGAGAAACCCAAACGTACCAAGTGACACGACATAATACGTAATACGTGACTTCGATGTCAGAGTACCAGAAAAAATAACGTAGTAGTAAGAATCCGACGAGTCGTTGGTGGAAAGTCAAACACAAGACTAAAGGATTAAATAGAGAGATAGAGACGACTAGGGTGTCAGAGTTACTAGGCAGACGAAAGACGGGATTCGTGTAGTACTTATCTATGAACAGAACGACAGTAGTAAAACTCACGTTTAATCTTATTACCGACATAAAAAAAATCTGAAAAGATGTACGGTCTATGACACTATTCATGAACTGTATGTAATAGATTACGTTAGGAGTTTTTATTTTTACATACTTCCTCCATGACTTTAAACGGAGAAAATCTCCACTCTTTTGTTCTAGTCTCTTTTATAAATGTAATTTTTGTCAATGTCTAGATTATTTACCGAGTTCGGACAGCCTGTGGTCTTAGATGTGAGGACGAACAATTAGAGTTGTTACAATCCTTATCAAGGATCCATTTCACTCTGATCCTTGTATATAGGGTAAGAGACTTATAAAAGACTGAAGAAATTTTTGAACGGTTGGATGGGATATAGATTTCTTTATTATCATACGGATTATTCGTTGTTACACCGAGAACCCGTTTAATAATTATAACTATCCCTTAAGTTTTAACATAAAATCGTAAAATTTTATAAAATAAAGAAGGAAGAGTAGATAACCGAATATGACGTAAATATCAATAAAAAAAAAAGTTTCTTTTGGATCAACATAAGAAATAATAACTTTAATATCTTCCGGGTAGTGGTGAGGGGAGATCTCAAACCTGATAAAGTGTCTAATTTTGTCCTCAAGATGTCTATCTCGAATTTTATGTTCGTGACGATGACTGTCTCAAGGACAGTCTAAGACGACCCAATCAATCTTAATCCGACTCAGAAGGTAAGTTAGACCCTGTCACCAGGGACACTTCGGAGTTCATTTCATTTCATTTCATTTCATTTCATTTTATTTCAGTGAGTCAGCACAGACTGAGAAAGAATGGGGCACCTGACGTCGGGTGGTCCGAGGAGTTAGGTACCCTAAGAGGTCCGTTCTTATGACCTCACCTAACGGTAAAGGAAGAGGTCCCCTAGAAGGGTTGGGTCCCTAACTTGGGCCCAGAGGACGTAACCTCCGTTTGTGAAATTGGAGACTCGGTGGTCCCTTCGGAGTTTCGTCACCAAAAGGTAATCATCACTAGGAGGAGAGACCGTTATAGACATCTTTCGAAGACCAGTAGTGTTCAACTTTTCTCAGTGACCGTAGATCACCCATTTTATTCGGTTCCTATAACGAATTGTAATATGTTACGTGTTCTGTTGCCCGGATTGTTTTTTATAATATACAATTTTTACAGTCCCCACCAACTGTTTGAGACTCACTTCAAATACTTTCCCTGACCGTATCTCATGTTATGTAAAAGAGACCTCCTTCCGTCTAGGTATTCCCATCCTTCTCACTACTATGATTGAAGTAAATTGGATCAAGGACGAAATGTTTCATAGTAGCTAATCTTTTAAGTGTGTAGAACGGAACCATTCCTTCTTCCCTTCTTCGATTTTCCCAGTTTGACAATGTGATTAAAAACAGGAGTTGTCTCTTTACGATTGAGATTGTGGACAATTTTATTACACTAAACAAGTGTAAAAGATTTGTCTAAGATTACCGTACTTGGTTCTATTACATTTCCATCAAACTGAAATATAGTATCTAGACAAATTAGGTACGAGTCTTCTTATTACTTGTAAAATAAGTATAAATCCAGACAGTATGACCTTTCGTTACTGATTAACGTTACCCATAAAAATAGATACGATAGATAGAAAAATTCGAGATGTATTCATGTATGTATTGTGATAAGAATACACCTTCTTTTTTCTTTTTGATTATATCAAACTTCTTACGTATAAACGAAATAACTAATTTGTTAAGTGTAACTTAAACCGATCAATGACATTACAAGGTTTTCGTGTATTAATTGGGATAACAATCTACATTTATTCCCTCCTCTTGGTTTTTTCCTCCCGTCTATCCGTCAGTAAATTTTGGTGTTTTTAACTCCGAGTCAAACGATCTCGTTTTAATATCTACGGAGATTTAAATGAGTTAAGAAGATAAAGAGACTGGGAAGAGGGTGAAAATATTAGACTTCGTACAGCCGAAAAGGAAAGGAATAGAAGGAAGAAACACAGACTTTTCTCTGTCACGAGACTAACAAAATCACATGACAGCCTACGATCTATACAAAGAGAAGAGGTAAGAAAACTGTAGACATATTTTATTAGATCGTTTAATCGATGTTGTTCATTTGTAATTTTACCCTTGGACAGGAACTACGGTGGTCCAGTGTAGTCTTTGTAAACGATAAGAACTTCCTTCTTATTATCGTATTAAAAAGTAAAATTTTGATATTGTTTTTCTGGTTTAGGGTTTCGTCTCCATGTAAGATTATTATTGTCAACTACGAAAACTTGACACCACGACCTCTTCTGAGGTTCCTCTAGATCAGTCAGGTAAGATTTCCTCTAGTCAGGACCCACAAGTAACCTTCCTGACTACAACTTCAACTTTGAAGTTATGAAACCGGTGGACTACACTTCTCGATTGAGTAAACTTTTCTAGGACTACGACTCTTTCTAACTCCCGTCCTTTCCTTCCCCTACTGTCTCCTACTCTACTAACCTACCGTAGTAACTGAGTTACCTGTACTCAAACCCATTTGAGGTCTTTGACCACTACCTGTTCCTCCGAACCGTACGACGTCAAGTGCCCCAGTGTCTCAGCTTGTGTTGACTCGATGACTTCACTTCACTTGACTTGACTTGACTTACAAATTGTAATAATTAATTTGTCAATCGTACTCGGTCTATAATACATCTAGTTTAAAATATGTAACACAGTAACATAGGAATATAGTATAGAGACTCATTTCAAGACTTAACAGAGGTAAAATATCTATTTCTTTGAACAGGTTACTGTTTGTCTCATGGGACCCTAGGTCTGAGTTTAAACAACTGACATATAAGATAGTAAAATTGGTGAATTACTTTTGTTTAAGTAATTTCTTATTAGTATTCTTGTTTATAAACCCCTTAATTAAGTAGGGATTTACATTCCTTTGGTCATCATTGACCAAGGAACAACACAATATTCGGAATTAATGTGGATCAAAAGTAGTTAAATTAATTTAAAGTTAGTTAAATTAAAATTCAATTATATTTAATAAAAGAGGTTGACTTTCCTTTGTCAGAAATACAGAGAACCATAGATCATTGAGGGTCTACTAGACGAACCCGTTGTCTTTTTTTCCCCCTCAGTGACTTATTCTTTATTACATTTCTTCCTATTAAGATGAAAATCTCTTTCTACTTAAGTCAAATCTTTACGACTGAGTTCATGTAACACATATTTATAATAAAAACTCCTAAACCCTTGTGGAAAGGAAAGTTTTGTCTTGGACAAAAAGTTTTCACTTAGAGTATAATGTATCAAAATCTTCCCAGTGGGTAAGAAGTGGCGAACGTCTTCCCACCTGTGTACTTACTCCGAAGTAGTTCGTGTCATGTTCTAGAGAGACGAATATCGTTAAGCAAACTTCTATTATACATTGCGTCATCCCGGTCCACTTCAATAGGGAAAATAAAAATAACCATAATAGACTCTTTTCATTTACCATATTGATTCATGATACATCTGGAGTTCGGCGGGGTTTTAATGGAAACGGTAATACAATCTCTCAGAAGACCAATAAAGTGAAAGTGTTTTGTTTCTCTTTCTATCTGACTGAGTAGTGAACTTTGGTCTTGATTTTTTACGAGTTTTCATCTAAAATTTAATACTATTAGTTCTTTAAGGAAAATTTTTTTATTAAACTTAACATATGAACACTGAACGTCAGCTTTCACGATTGTGTATTTTCGACCCTATTGTGTTTTCAATGTTATAATAGTGAGAGTGAGAAGAGGTGAGTCTACTTCTACTTCAACATGGGTGAAACGGGTATACGACCCCATGTTTAAGGTCTGACAAGTTGATGAAGATGGAGTGTGACTTTGTAGTCGACAGGACGAAAGTTGAATCAATAGTACCAAATAAACTTCCGTACGGTATAGTGAAACGTTGAGAGGGTTTTACTAGTTGTGTTAAGAAGGTAGAAAGAACTACCGAAGTTGTGGACAGAGTGGACGAAGAAGGAAAGTCCGAATTAGTAAATATCAAGGAAATTATTGGTACAGTTACTAAATAATTTGAGGAGTTAGATCAGTGGTAATAGTACGTTAAGACAGGAAAAGTTGGTTGACTGAAAATTGAAATGTAGTGAGGTGAAAGGACCGTCTTAAAAGTGTAAACAGTACCAGTAGGGGACTACTGTACGCACACGTATACGGGTCAGTACAGACGGTCCGAGAAGGCAGGTACCGTAAAGGGTCTGTTCTTATGACCTCACACAACGGTAAAGGAAGAGGTCCTATAGAAGGGCTGTCTCCCTAGTTAGGGTATAAACAAAGAAAGTCAAGAATGATACTTGAAGAAGAGTAGTTGTCAGAAGTTTAATATGAACTAAAGTAAAAAGTTTGAGTTTAAAGATGATTTTATAAGGTTATAATGATAATAATAAGAATGGTATCATACATAAGGAAAAATTAAAATGGTGGAGTAAGTAAATAAGTAAGGAAATAAGAAAAGGATAAGACTGACCTTTTATCGAGTTATAAATTGGACAACTGACCGTCAAAGAGGGAGTGAGTACCGTACGTAGAGAGTAATTACTATGACTAAAATGAAAAAGAAGGATTATAAACAAAGGAACAGAGATATACGTAATAAAGGTGGGACCATACTGATACAATCAACAACAAACTGAAGAATCAGAGGGGTATAAATAAGAACGAAGTAATAATAATATAAGGAGTGTGAATCCAACAAAAAAATTACTTCATAAAACTACAGTAGAGGACAAATTCTGAATAATTAAAGAAGAGTAATGAAGATCTTTTTTTTGGTATTTAGAAATGATACTGGTGGTCCGGAGTAATTAAACTGGTGATGGAGATATGGAAAAAAAGGAGATTAGAACCCGAAGGGACCACCGAGTCGTCATTTCTTAGACGGACGTTACGTCTTCCACTTTCTCTTCATCCAAGCTAGGAACCCAGTCCCTCTAGGGGACCTCCTCCCGTACAGTAGGGTGAGGTCATGAGAACGGACCTCTTAAGGTACCTGTCTCCTCGGACCGCCCGATGTCAGGTATCACATCGCTTCTCAGCACGGAGATCAGAATATGGTGTATAAGCAAGAAAAAACAAAAAAAAAAAATTATCTGTTCCTAATGTCGGTACGTGACACAAAATAACCTTATTTTGTAAAGTAGTAGTGGTAGTAGTCATTTTAAAATCATGAGTACGTTTGATGTTTCAGACGATTCTTGTTTCTTGGGAGTACCATCAGTGTCTAATTTTTTTTTCTTTTGATTAACTTCATCTATTGCTACATTTATTTAGAAAAAACAGGGGAAAAGGTAAAAATAGAGGGATTAGAACCGAGGTCAAAAAAGGTAAAATATTACGTGGAATAAAAATAAACATAGGAGAAATTCTGAGTTTGTATGACAGTAAGGAAGAATGATGACGAAGAAACACATCATAAAAAAAAAAAAGATAAACCTTACGGAAGAGGAGACGGGATCAATTAGATCAATTAAAAGCGATGAATTGAGACTAAGTTGTAAACATAAAAAGAGGATGAATCTATGAATTCTTTAGGATTTTAACAATGGGTTCGATACAGTCCAAAAACAGAATGTACTTGAGGATATTCAAAAAAAAAAAAAAGGAAGACGAACGAACAGAGTCAAACATAGTAATATTTGTGACAGCTACTAAAAAATTATAAATAGATGGGTTGAGTCATCTTTAAGGATTCATTTATTAACGATTTATTTATCAATCTTCTTACCTTTTTAATCAAACTTTTGTAAAACAGGATCCGTGACATGATATATGACCTATACATTTTTTGATGTTCCTTTGATACCCGTGTATTTACATATAAACACTGGTGCAGTTACACTATCAAGTCCAGGTCGAATCAATTCGACTCCGATTATACGTAGGTCTTCTCCTAGAGAATTGTGTTAGACTCCTGTTTACATTACCCCTTTTCTGATCTTGACCTCTATTATGAATCCTTTACCTCTCCATAACGACATGATTAGGGGTGTCGAATATGGAAAAGTAAGACCAGAGGGACCCTACTTAACAAGACTACCTTTTCTATTAAGTCACTAAGAGGTATTAGTTAGAAATAAATTAAGTAATTCTTCTAAAAGTAACTGACGAATGACACACGGTGAGTCACACGATTTAACTTTTACATCTTTACTTACTTTAACTGACAGAAACAAAAGTTTATAAAGGGTCAAGTCGGACCATCTCAGAAAATAATATGTTATACGATTTTTATATACTTTCTCACGGTCTATTATACCTTCGTGACATCCCCTGGTAAATTTGTCGGACGATCTAAACCCCTCGAAAATGAGTAAAAACACTTTGGACTCCACTCAGACTTCTATGTGTATTCTAATTTTTCAATCTATTTTCGTAAGGTTCGTCTTTTTACTAATTTTCTACTCGAACTCCTATACACTGTTTTCATCAAAGTGAAATACTGTATCCCATAGAATTCCTTATAAATCTTTATTCAGATTTTTTAAGTGTAAACAGTGTAAAAAATCCCTTTTAATTAAGTATATATACCATTCTGATATAACCTTCTGACTCATAAAGTTCTTCTCCACAATCAGAATGATTAGTACATCTTAAGATGAGTCTTACAAAGACTCTATTACACAAGGAATGCAAACGAGGACGTCGTAGGACACGAACGGAGGTATATTATGCGACGTTCCACAAATAGTTCGGACTTTTTGAACCGAATTTCTAGTTGTAAGTCTTTTGATTCTACTACCGTAGACCAGGGTAGTGAAGTACCGTTTATCTAACCCTTTGTCATCTTTGTCACAGTCTGAAATAAGACCCCCCCCCCCCCGAGGTTTTAGTGAAGTCTTCCACTACTGTCGGTACTTTATTTTTGTTGTTGTTGTTTTTTACGAATGAGAAACCTTCCTTTCAAGACTGGTTGGATCTCTCGTACAATTTTTCGTCTCTGAGATGAAACAGTTGTTTCCAGGTAGATCAGTTCCGATACCAAAAAGGTCACCAGTACATACCTACAGTCTCAACCTGACACTTCTTTGGACTCGCGACTTCTTAACTACGAAAACTTGATACCACAACCTCTTCTGAGAACTCTCAGGGAACTTGACGTTCCTCTAGGTTGATCAGGTAGGATTTCCTCTAGTCAGGACCCACAAGTGACCTTTCTGACTAAAACAACTTCGACTTGGAGGTAATGAAACCGGACGACTACCCTTCAAGACTGAGTAAACTTTTTGGGACTACGACCCTCCCTAACCTCCGTCCTCCTCTTTCCCTGCTGTGTCCTACTCTACCAACCTACCGTAACGACTGAGTTACCGTACCCAAACTCACCTGAGGCCCTCAACCACTACCTATCCCTCCGGACCGCACGACACCAAGTTCCCCAGTGTTTCTTAACCTGTGTTGACTTGCTGACTTGACTTGACTTTTTCTTTACTTTTCATCGGGTTATCACTTTTACACACGTCTTGTAAAAATATCATTTTAATGAAAAAAAATAGTACATACATAAAATTGGACCTTCTATATCCTCTTACCTAAAGGACCTATATAAGTCTTATGGGTTTTGTTTCTTCTTCCCTCTCGTCCTTTTTCTTCTTCGACCCCTTTTCACATACACTCGACCTGAATTAGGGTCTCGAATAGACCGTGGGAGTTGTAGTCAGATAGTTGGCGGGAGAAGAAGGGTCGGAGGTTTTGGGTGACGGAAAATATAGAGGAGAAAAACAACTCCCGTGTCCGTTTCTTTTGTAGTATAGTCATAGTTCTCCCTGAAGAAATTCCTGTTTTTAGTTGGACTGTCTCTATAAACCTGACACAGTCGTACTTTTGGTCTCGTCCCAGAAACCTTAGACAACCTCGTCGAAGGAGAAGGAGTCGGGACGAGAAGTCAAAGTATCCTTTTCGACACGACAATAAAGTCAAGTCAGTAAGTCAACAGGTCGACAAACACTGGGTTACCTGACGTCGTACGGTCCGAAGAGACAGGTAGTGGTTCAGGACTTCGAACGAGTTTGAGTACAGGTAGCTCAGTCACTACGGTAGGTTAGTAGAGTAGGAGACAACAGAAGAGGAGGATAGAAGTTAGAAAAGGTCGTAGTCCTAGAAAAGGTTAATCAGTCAAGAAGTATTGTCCATCACTTTCATAACTTCTAAATCGAAGTCGTAGACAGAAAGGTTACTTATAAGTCCTGACTAAAGGAAATCCTAACTGACCAAACTAGAGGAACGTCAGGTTCCCTGAGAGTTCTCAGAAGAGGTTGTAGTGTCAAGTTTTCCTAGTTATGAAGTCGGGAGTCGAAAGAAATACCAGGTTGAGAGTGTAGGTATGTATTGATGACCTTTTTGGTATCGAAACTGTCTCGAAACAGTCATTACAGAGACGAAAAAATATACAAAGGATCCAAACAGTAACAAAAAGAAGGTTCCTCGTTCGTAGAAAATTAGAGTATTGACAAGAAATGAAAACATAAATGGAAGATCTACAACTAGGACCTATGGACTCGATGACGGGTCCCAACGTCCATAGTACAAGATCTCATTCTTTAACGATGTTTCTCGGATGATACCCAGTCACTGTTATCCTTCCTTCCGTCTTTTCCAAAAGATGAGTCTTTAAATATTAAATCACCCGTTTTGTCTGATTTTTGGTTTATTTACGTTATCGTTCAATTTTTATTCCCAATGTTTTCTTTACTCGATAATTTTATATTTTACTACTACGTAAGGATTAAAGAGATGAACCTATGAAGGTACTAAAACTGATTCGTTTTAAATATTGTGATTAAAATAAGGAATGTATGAATTGACATAACTCCACATATTAAAAATTACCAAAAGAAAATTTTAAAATAAATAAATTAACCTCCTATTAATGAAATATTATAGTAAGACCAAAAATGGTATATCGTTATACTTAACCGGAATCATTATGTACACAGGAGAGATAGGTCTTAAGGAGAGGATGGGAGGAGGGGTGAGACCACTGTTGGATTACGTATATTGAATAAAGGGACTTCTTAGATTAAACTTACAGGTCCCTCTCTTTGTCTAGGTTTTCAAAAAGAAAAATTTTTTTTTAAAATTAAATTTAAATAAATAAAATTAACCTCCGATTAATGAAATGTTATAACATAAGCAAAACGGTATGTAGTTGTACTTAGGTGGTACTCACATGTACACAGGAGTTAGGACTTAGGGGGAGGTTGGAGGGAGGGGTATACTGGGGACATCCAGTAGGGTCAAGTAGTCGGGATTCGTAGGACATAGGACGTAATTTGGATCTGTCATCACCATACTTCGAAGGAGAAAACCACTACTTTTGACAAAGGTGCACATAAATTTGTTTATGTCTTTCGTCGTCCAGGACACTTGAATGTTGTTAGATAATAAGTAATCCTTCACAGACCTTTCGACTACCACGGTCTGGTTTGTAAAGTTCTTTGAGTTTCGGATTCAAACTTAAAGTTGAGAACAGTGAATGTCTGACCAATAAAAAATGTTCAATGATTTGTTCAATGATTTGGAACGAATAAAGATCACAGAAGAAGTTACCAAATCAAGTCAAGTCAGTGAGTCAGCACAGGCTGAAAAACGCTGGGGTACTTAGCGTCGTGCAGTCCGGAGGGACAGATAGTGATTAGGGGCCTCAAATGAGTTTGAGTATAGGTAGCTCAACCACTACGGTAGGTCGGTAGAGTAGGAGACAGCAGTGGAAGAGAAGGACAGGGATTAGGGAGGGTCGTAGTCCTAGAAAAGGTTACTCAGTTGAGAAGGGTACTCTACCGGTTTCATAACCCCAAAGTCAAAGTCGTAGTCAGGAAGGTTACTTATGGGTCCTGACTAGAGAAAATCTTACCTGACCAACCTAGAGGAAAGTCAGGTTCCCTGAGAGTTCTCAGAAGAGGTTGTGGTGTCGGGTTTTCGTATTTAAGAAACCACGAGTCGAAAGAAGTGTCAGGTTGAGAGTATACGTATGTACTGGTGACCTTTTTGGTATTGGAACTGATCTGCCTGGAAACAACCGTTTCATTACAGAGACCAAAAGTTATACGATAGATCCACCCAACATTGAAAGGAAGGTTCCTCATTCACAGAAAACTAAAGTACCGACGTCAGTGGTAGACGTCACTAAAACCTCGGGGTTTTTTATTTCAGACTGTGACAAAGGTGACAAAGGGGTAGATAAAGGGTACTTCACTACCCTGGTCTACGGTACTAGAAGCAAAAGACTTACAACTCGAAATTCGGTTGAAAAAGTGAGAGGAGAAAGTGAAAGAAGTTCTCCGAAAAATCAAGGAGAAGTGAAAGACGGTATTCCCACCACAGTAGACGTATAGACTCCAATAACTATAAAGAGGACCGTGAGAAATAAGGTAGAACACGAAAAAGGTCGGGTCACAAAGAGTACTACATGAAAAGTTACCAATCTTACCTAAAATATCATCATGAATAAGGTGTCCTGACTCTTAATTCATTCCGATCGGTATATTTCGTGGATCAAGAAATTAACAAGTATTTATAGTCGATTAAAATGATTATAATTTACAAAACTACTGATGTCATCATTTTACAAAATACAGGTATTTATATATAGAGAGATATATATACTTATATATGTATAGGTATCTCTCATACTATTTTACAACCCGTTTATTAAACTAAAATTTTTGTTTGTGTAACGATTTACATATAGTTTTTATATTCAGTTAAAAATAACTAATAAAAACGAGAAAAAGAAACTTCAGAAAAAGAAAAAAAAACTGGTAGTGTGAATTAAAAGAAACAACGACCGTATGTTACAGCAGAACCCTGTATCATTCGTGGTTCTTTGAGGAACAACTTACTTACTTATCTTCTTACTTAGTAATTACATACTCTGTCACTAGTAGTGACCGTATCTTTATATCGTTTCCTTATTTAAGGTTTAAGATATTAGATCTTATTATTAACCGTATGCATCCCCATAGATCTGTTCGTGTAAAAAAGTACTGTAAAGAGTGTGAAGTCATTGTAGTAGTAAGTACCTTATCCATCAATAAACACAGGAACACGTGTTTCAATATAAGTTAAGTTGTTTTCTTAGAGTAGACAATAGGTATCTACTTACTTATTTATTTTACACCACATGTGTATATATAACTTTATGATGTGTCGGTATTTTCCTTCCTTTAGAACGGTTAAACTCTTTTGTACTTACCTGGAGTTCCAGTAATACGATTCACTTTATTTAGTTAATCAGTCTGTCTGTCTCCGTTTATGGTTTAATAGAGTGAATATACATTTTAAATTTTTTTGTTTGGTGGGGGGGGGTTTTTTTTTTTCTTTTTTTTTCGTCTCGAGTATTTATGTCTCTTATCTAACCACCATTGGTCTCCATCCATATACTACCCACTGTAGTCACTTCCAGTTTTCTATGTCTGAAGGGCAATATTTTATACAACACTCACATGTTACATATCGTACCACTGATACAAGTATTATGACGTAATTTATAAACTTCAACAACTCTCTCATTTAGAATTTTCAAGAATAGTGTTCTTTTTTATAAAAATTTATTCCTTCTGCTACCTACAATTGATCTGTAAAACTACGAGTAAAGTGTTACACTTTTATAATTTAGTAATATAACATACAGTCTTTGATTATATTATAAAATATAGTTAATACGGATATAAAATTTTGACTTTCTCAATTTTCTTGAATAAGTGTTGAAGTATTTATGTGTATTAATACTTTTAACATATATATTAAGTGTGACTCTATCTAACTAATGTTTTACTGTAGTTAAACAATTAGAAAGGATACAGGTACGTCAAACGTTACAGTGAAATGACAAGGAGAGTTGTTTTTCCTCAGATATAGGGGTACATGGGTAAACCCTGTTTGAAGTAGAAACGAAAAACTTTATTTCTTTATTTATTCATACATCTCTTACTAGAACACGATCCAGGTTCGGATCCGGAACTCACCGAAACGTCTAAGGAAACAAAACATTGGGACCGTCATCGTACACCAGTCCGGGTAAGATTGGAGGTCTTACTAATTTTTACATACTTAGTACGGTCCGTGTAGACTCCTGACAGTCAATTAGTGGTCTAGTCACTCGGAGGGTCACTTGATGATCGACTACCGTCTTCGTTTTGGTCTGTTTTAGTCGGTTCGGACATAATGTAGTCGGTTCAACAGACCGACTAAATATTTGTCTCTAAGTTATCATCCACGAATATTAAAATTATGTGATTTAAAACCACACAAAACAATATGTCGTTATATATTGACTAAGTACATACGTGAATATATTAGTTAATATATTATATACGTACGAATAAGTGTGCAATATGTTCTTTATAAATATGTTGAAAAGATACCTATATATGTAAATAGACGTAAATATCTTTGCATAAATATATCTGTCTCTTCTTCTTTCTCTCTCCCTTCCTTAAACCTCTTGAGTAAAAAAAAATAGAGAGGAAGTTGTTAAGGTAACTGTTGTCTCTCCTAAGATTGAGATCGAAACTTTATGTCGTCCTAGGATACTCCGAAAGGGTCCTGTCTGAGAAGGTGGAAGGTCCAGGAGTCAGACGAAAAACAGACATCTTTTTTTGAATTCGGTTTCTTATTTAATTTAGTTTTTTCACTATTGTATGTCTTCGTTTCTTTTTATCTTTTTGTTTTAGTTTATTGTTATCAAATGAGTAATTTATTTTAAACCGGGAAATCCAAATAGATAGTTACCGGTATCTATTATAAGACTCGGTATAGGAAACTCGACGAAATATTTAAGATTTTGAGAATGGTACACCTTTCTCAATTAAGATACTATTGGTTGGCATCAGTACAGTATTAGTAGGTTTGCGACTCTTAACCAGAGGTTTATCACCCTTGTCCTTCAGTAGTCTTAGTTACGTGGTTGGGTGTTAATTACAAACTATACCTACACCTTTCTTGACAGTGTCAGAAACTATCAAAAAGAAAAACTTTACAGTTTCAAGTTTAATTTATAAACCAATAACCAGTTCTGTAACGTTCTACTCAGTCCCTTCTCTATTCTTGGATTCATCTTAATTTGTGGTTAACTAGGTCTAAACATTTGAAACAAACACTAAGTTAAGTCAAGTCAAGTCAGTGAGTCTGTACAGACTGAGAAAAGTTGGGGTATTTGACGTCGTATGGTCCGGAGGGACAGGTAGCGGTTGAGGGTCTCAGGTGGTTTTGGGTACAGGTAGTTCAGCTACTACGGTAGGTTGGTAGAGTAGGAGACAGTAGGTGGAGAGGAGGACGGGAGTTAGAAAGGGTCGTAGTTCCATAAAAGGTTACTCAGTCAAGAAGAATAGTCCTCCGGTTTCATAACCTCAAAGTCGAAGTTGTAGTAGGAGGGTTACTGTGGTTCCCAACTAGAGGAAATCCTACCTGACAAACCTAGAGGAACGTCAGGTTCCCTGAGAGTTCTCAGAAGAGGTTGTGGTGTCGGGTTTTCGTATTTACGAAACTACGAGTCGGAAGAAGTGTCAGGTTGAGAGTGTAGGTATGTACTGGTGACCTTTTTGGTATCGGAACTGATCCGCCTGGAAACAACCGTTTCATTACAGAGACTAAAAGTTATACAATAGATCCACCCAACATTTAAAGGAAGGTTCCTCATTCACAGAAAACTAAAGTACCGACGTCAGTGATAGACGTCATTAAAACCTCGGGGTTTTTTATTTCAGACTGTGACAAAGGTTACAAAGGGGTAGATAAAAGGTACTTCACTACCCTGGTCTACGGTACTAGAAACAAAAGACTTACAACTCGAAATTCGGTAAAAAAAGTGAGAGGAGAACGTGAGAGTAGTTCTCCGAAAAATCAAGGAGAAGTGAAAAACGGTATTCCCACCACAGTAGACGTATAGACTCCAATAACTATAAAGAGGGTCTTTAGAACTAAGGTCGAACGCGAAGGAGGTCGGGTCACAAAGAGTACTACACGAGACCTATATTCAATTTATTCGTGCCACTGTTATATGTCGGAACTGTATGAGGAAAAGGATAAACCTTTATCAGACAACAAGGTACACGTCAAGATTAACAACGAAGGACTGAACGTATATTCAAAGAGTTCTCCATCCAGTCCACTAGACAATAAGGGTAGACAAAGTCTTCAAAGGTGTCAAATAACACTAGGTGTGTCAGGTTCCGAAACCATATCAGTTATTTCGTCTTTATCTACAAAAAGACACTGAGAGAACGAAAAAGGTACTGGGTCGTCTACAACCGTTAAACTAAAGACCAAGGAGACGGAAAAGATTTTGGTCGAACTTGTATGCCTTCGAGTGCCAAGTACATAACGACTTCGGACCGAACTTCTTAAAGTTTGTAATGAAATGATCGTACACTCCACTCAGTTAACACTCCATCAAAGAGTGTGGTCTGGTGGATTGGAAGGAGAACTCTTTAGACATACGTCCAGTCCTTCGTTGTCAATCTTGACCTGTACCTTGTTGTCTGACCAAGGTGGATCCTTTTCTTCATGAAGTTACGACATATAACAGCGGGACGAATAAATTGAATATAGGTCTCGTGTAGTACTCTTTGCGACCCGACCTCCTTCGTGTTCGACCTTAGTTCTAACGACCCTCTTTATAGTTATTGGAGTCTATACGTCTACTGTGGTGGGAATACCGTCTTTCACTTCTCCTTGATTTTTTGGAGAACTTCTTTCACTTTCTCCTCTCACTTTTTCAACCGAATTTCGAGTTGTAAGTCTTTTGCTTCTAGTACCGTAGACCAGGGTAGTGAAGTACCCTTTATCTACCCCTTTGTCACCTTTGTCACAGTCTGAAATAAACCCCCCCCGAGGTTTTAGTGACGTCTACCACTGACGTCGGTACTTTAATTTTCTACGAATGAGGAACCTTCTTTTCAATACTAGTTAGATCTGTCATATAAGTTTTCGTCTCTGTAATGGAACGGCTGATTCAAGACAGATCAGTTCCCATACCGAAAAGGATACCGGTACATACCTACACTCTCAACCTGACACTTCTTCTGACTCGTGGCTTCTTAACTACGAAAACCCGACACCACAACCTCTTCTGAGAACTCTCAGGGAACCTGACGTTCCTCTAGGTTGGTCAGGTAAGACTTCTAGTTGGGACCCTAAAGAAACCTTCCTTACTACGACTTCGACTTCGAGGTCATAAAACCGGTGGAGTACCCTTCTCAACTGAGTAACCTTTTCTGACACTACGACCCTCCCTAACCCTCGTCCTCCTCTTCCCCTGCTGGCTCCTACTCTACCGACCTACCGTAGTGCCTGAGCTACCTGGACTCAGACTCACTTGAGGTCCTCTACCACTACCTGTCCCGCCGGACCGCACGACGTTAAGTACCCCAGTGTTTCTCAGCCTGTGTTGACTCGCTGACTTGACTTGACTTGACTTGAAGAGTGAGGTCACAAGAACGAACCTTTTAGGGTACCTACCTCCTCGGACCATCCGATGTCAGGTACCCCAACGTTCCTCAGCCTGTACCGACTCGCCGATGTGGTGTGAAGAACACTCATAAGAAACACTAACGGAAGGAAACCCTAACCTTACTTTTGACTGGAAAAGGGTAGGACACCGGTGACACCCCAAAAGGTATGAACGACACGTCATAACTCACGTCGTGAAAGTATCATAGTAGAAAGTACTAAACTTTATTGAGTGGACCTTAAGGTAGTGGAGGTGATCGAAACATCGCTACGAAGGATTCCGGATGAACTGAAGTGTAAGGTCCAACAGACCGAGATCCACTCACTAGTGTGGTTACAGTAATAGACCCATCACTTCTAGAAAAAACATGTCAAGAAGAACCATATAACGGTGGAGAAGAATTATAGAAGACGAAGACAATCCAGACATAGTAAAGACAGACAATAACTCTGGTAGAAACGTACTTTATAAGGGAACCATAGAGATTAAGAGAACTTCTCTAGAGATCAGAAAGAGTAAGACAATAAAAATTAGATAAAGAAACGTAACTAGGGACTCCTTCCGAAAGAATAGAGAGGAACGATAAGAAACCTTGAGACGTAAGTCTACCCATATAGAAAGAAAAAGACGAAACGTAAAACTAAAGACAGAAAAGTGTCCATAAACATTCCGGAGGAGTCTGTTGGTAAAACGATAAAAGGTAAAGAAAAAGAGTCTCTACTAGAACTTAGGACAGAGGATATTTTACAGTCCTTAGAGACAGGTGTCAAGTAGTCCGTGAGACAGATAGTCTAGATCAGGGAATTTAGATAAAAAGTGAAGGTGACATATTAGTATTCCCTAAACTAAATCCAGTATGGACTTACCAGATCACCAAAAGAGGTGAAAGAAGTTAAATTCAGACTTAAACCGTTATTCCTCAAGTACTAGACTCGGTGTCAGTCCAGGGTCAGAACAAAAACGACTGACACATATAGAAGAGGTAGGAACCCACGTTACTTATATTAGTCAGACTAAAACCACAACTAGTAGACCACTACAGGTACACATCTCAGAAGAGAACACAACAACCTTGTCCCACAAACCATATTGTTCAATTAAGAGAACCGTCTTGAGATAATCGGAAACAGGACGAAGTAAGACATGAGGTTCCGGGTTAAAAGGACAATGAGGTCCACAAAGAACTGAAGGATGAAAACATAAGGCCAGGGGATATTACTTTTCCTGTAGAGAAAACCCACGATCAAGATCTTCCAAAGCATCCAGAAGTATCTTGACAAATTGAAGTCGAAGAAGTCGTAATGACCAACCCCTTATCTGAACTTAATGACACTATAACTTACAAAAAGGAACCTTTGTTTCTCTATTAGACAGCAAAAACTCTGACGTAGGTTCATGACGTAAAACCTGTGAAAACAACTGGTACTACCGATGAGGTAAAGAAAATTCCCCTAATGACGGGTGTCATCATATATATTACCAGTAGACTCAATTTAGGTGGGTAAGGTCAGGGAGAATCAAGTGACTAAGGATCTTACAGTTACAAGTGAGAACGGTAGAGGACGAACTGGTGCAGGTTAAACGGAACTAAGTACCTGGATTGAAGGTCCAGGGATACGTTATAACGAGAGATCTCGTAACTTAGAACGAAGATAGTACTCAGGGTAAGTGTTGACCCACAACAAAAACGAAACTGAGGTAGGGAAGTAAGAAAGACCTCAATAAAGAGATGACTAGAGAGCATCGTATAACCAGTGGATGACTGGACCCCTCAAGCAGAAAGTCACAGGATAGAAAAACGGAAAAGTATGAGAAGTACCCCAAGAGTTCCGTTCTTATGACTTCATCAAACAGTAAGGGAAGAGGTCACCTGGTGTAAGACAGTCTAGAGAGGTGGTACTGGACAAGCAGAACCCACCGGGGTATACCCCGTACCGAATTAAAGTGACTCAATCTGTTCCCACACCACATACACTAGTCTAACCGATCAACAGGTACTGACATCAAAGTCAGACAAACGGGGGACTAGTGGAGAGAGTTACGGATGGTAGAATAGACCCAAAGAGAATGGAACCTGAGTCACAGAGAAAAATGCCGACGAGGTCGTTTCACTTCGACGACGAGGAATGGAGCCGCACCACATCGAGGAGAGACGGTACCACCAGCACACGGTAGTGTCGACGGCGTGAGCACACCACAAACACTAATACATGGAATTTTTTACTTCTAAATTTTTACACTGACCTGTCTTTCTCTTTCTGTTTATGGTGGACTCTAGTGAATGTAGACCTTAGATTTTATACTGTGTTCATGGATTACATTCTTAGTCTTTGTCTGAGGAGTGTTATCTCTTGTCTGACCGTCAACGGTCACCACCCTACCCCCTCACCTTCTCCCTACCTAATTTTCATACCCTAATCGTCTACATTTGACATTAGATATCCTACTTATTTGTTGTTCCAGGATGACATCTCGTGTCCCTTAATATAAGTTATAAGACACTATTTGGAGTTACCTTTTCTTACACTTCTGTTTATATACGTATACATTTTGACTTAGTAAAACAACACGTCGTCTTTAATCGTCTTTATAACATTTCGTTGATATGAAGTTATTTCATTTATCTTTTGTTTGTTTGTTTTTGTATCCTTGTTTGGTGGTGACCTTGACTTCAAATTGACATGAGTTTTGTTAATTCTACTATGATTGGTCTGGTGAATACTGGTTAAAATTCTACTCACAGTCTTTTAGAACCAGCAGAGACAGTTGTTATACGTTGGGGTTTAAATGTAGTGATTACACCAGATCCTTTGATAGAATATCATTTAACACAAATTTCATTAAGACAGGAGCAGTAGACCGTTATTTGTTTCCTTCATGATTGGGTTTTACCTTTTCCATATAGATAACATCTGGGGGTCTTTATGGACGTCTTTATAAAGGTATTGTCATTTATCGTATCGCTACCTCTACAAAATTTCCAAGGTAACTTTTCACATGTATATTCTTGGCGTCCTTCTTTCTCTTTAAGATCCAAAGACAATCTAACTCTTTTTTCATTCTTGATCTCTTTTCTAACTCTTATATCCTCTTGGAATTGTAAAATATTATTTAAGGGTTTTTACGTGTGTTACTACGTCCTTATCCTCTATCCATCCTCTACCTTTCTTTAATTCTTGTCAATTAAACACCACTAACAGACCCTTAGTACATTAAGAATATCATTCATTGTCTTGAAATCCTATAATTTATCAGACAAGAACTACTTCGAACTACTAAAATTCCATGTTTCGATATCACAGACACGTACGTCTCTAAAAAAATCCTCGTACACACAAGGACCCCGACCCCTGAGATCGAACTGAAAAATTCTTTATCCTATTCTTGTTAGAATATGAGGTTCAAAGTGTTGACAGAGAATGGGAAATAACTATTGTCGACTTCACTCCCACCCCCTCTTACCTTACACCCTACAGAATGAGGACGAGACGTGAAGAAGGAATGAGGCTTTAAACCCCTTTACTGTACTGTGGTGTCTTAAGAGATCTGAGGTTTGCCTTAAGATTTTATATAAGATCTACAAAAATAATGAGAAAATAATAAGATTCAGAAAAATAATTTTTTTAATATTTTGACATAAAAGATGACAAAAACGAATGTAGATTTTACATTAACCGAAGACATGTCATTTGAATGAGAATGTTAGAAACATCTTAAAACCTAAAATTTTTAGACACACACGTACACACGCACACACACGTGCACGCGCACGCGCGTACACGTACGATTCAGGTTGAGAAACATTGGGTTACCTGAAATGTTGGGTCATCGGGTCGTCCAAGGTGACAGGTACCCTAAGAGGTCCGTTCTTATGACCTCACCAAACGGTACAGGAAGAGGTCCCCTAGAAGAGTTGGGTCCTTAGTTTAGACGTAGAAAATACAGAGGACTTAACTGTCCGTCCAAGAAATAGTGATCGTAGTGGATCCTTCGGGGTCGGGGTTTATACACACATACATATATATATATATATGTATATATATATACATATATATATATGTATGATATATATAAACTAATAAAATACGGTAAAAGTAGGACAGTATAATAGTATTAAGGTAAAATAACAGTAAAACACGTCCGATCGTGATGGTAATTTTCCGACTTTTAATCACCCCTATTACCTGTCGAAACAAAACGAGGAATTCTCTTACAAGGAGAGTAAAGTAGTGATATACGTGTAAAAAAATATCCATAAACAAAACATTGATGGTGAATCGGTCAATTCTTTCAAAGTACGATAATTTTAAGTCGTTAGAGAAACAGTGTTTACAATAATGTACCAAACTATAAAAGTGTTTAAGTTCTTTTACATACAACAAAACATCTGTGGTCTTAACCTAAATTGAGAAACAAGAGAGTGTTACACGGATTTACTCGTATGTAAAGGTCCGGATGGTTAGAGAGTTAGTAAAAGATAATGTTCAGTCTATTAGTCCCCTTCTAAATGAGTTTATTTTAGTGAACATTCTTAGTTAGCTAGTTATTCTCATTAGTTTATTACTGTAGGTGGTACAAGTGGAGACTTCTTCTAACTGAGAAATTGGAGACTAAGAATTTGTGAGAGACGTGTAATTCGTAAGATGAGACAAGACCCTCTGACACTGACTGATCGAATCCATAAGGAGTGATGTCATTAGTCATTTCAGTTAAAAAGAATAATGTCTATATCTTCACAGTAACAAACTTTTGACGAAGTTAACGTTACTAGTATGAATTTTGTTCAGTTGAACAATTATTTTACTTGTATATAATCATTATGATAAGATTATCATCTTTCGTTCCTTCTTGATTTCTTGAAGAACTCCCACTTCTTTATTTTCTCGTCCGAATTTTGATTTATAAAAATTTTTTGGTTCTAGTACCGTAAACCGGGTAATGAAGTGACGTTTATCTACCCTTTTCTATCTTCATCAATTTCTAAAGGAGAAGAAGTCGAGATTTTAGTGACACCTGTCACTGACATCGGTACTTTAGTCTTCTACAAACGAAAAACCGTCCTTTCGACACTATTTGGATCTGTCACACAACTGTTCGTCTCTATAATGAGACGGTTGTTTCCAGGTATATCTGTTTCGATACCAGAAGGGTCACCAGTACATGTCAACACTCTCGACCTGACATTTCTTCCACCTCGTTATTTTTTAATTACCGAAGATTAACACCACGACCTTCTCTGAGAACTCTCAGTGAACCTATCGTTCCTCTAGTTTGGTCAGTTAGAATTACCTTTAGATGTGACTTATAAGTAACCTTCCTGACTACGACTTCAACTTTGAGGTCATAAAAACAGTAGACTACGTTTCTCGACTAAGAAACGGCCCTTTCTAACTCTCGTCTTCCTCTTCTCCCGTAGTCTCATACTCTACCGACGTATCGCAGTGACTTTGTTATCTCCACTTGAACTCGTTTGAAACCCTATAACACTCCCTGTCCCTCCGGATTACGTGACGTCAGGTACCCCAGTGTTCCTAAACTTTTGGTGATCTACTGACTTGTTGTCTTACTAGAGGTAAGCAAAGATTTCTTTTGGTATTTTATAGTACCATTAGGTTCGGATACGGGGTTGGTCATTTCGACTTCTTCGACTTCAAGTTGTAAAGTTACTTCTGGATGTTCTGGAAGATCTTGATTGTAGGTTTTTTCTACGGGAAAAGTAATATTCCCTGACCTTACGTTTTCATCCTTCAGTTCTTTGTGGCCCTCATTGTCCGTTTAAACCGGAACCTCATGTCTTACTTCGTCCCGTTTCCGATTATCTCAAGACGGTTCTCTTTCATGACCAGTATCGTTTGAGGGAGAAGGTTGTTGTGTTCTCTTCTGAGATGTGTACCTGTAGTGGTCTACTAGTTGTGGTTTTAGTCTAGCTAATATAAGAAACGTCGGCTTCTACCTCTTCGAGATATGTCAGTCGTTTTTGTTGTGACCCTCGACTGATACCGAGTCTAGCACTTGAGGAATAACGGTTTAAGTCTGAATTTAACTTCTTTCACCTCTTTTGGTGATTTGGTAAGTCCATACTGGATTTAGTTTAGGGAATACTAATATGTCACCTTCACTTTTTATCTAAATTCCCTGATCTAGACTATCTGTCTCACAGACTACTTGATAATTACCTCCCTAGTTCTGGTAGGGGTACCTTTTCTTTACTTTTTTCCTTTTTCCAACAGACTCTTCCGGAATGTTTATCGACACTTTTCTTCTATTCACCTTCCGTTTCCTTTTTTCCTTTCTATATGGGTAGACTTACGTCTCAAGGTTTCTTATCGTTCCTCTCTATTCTTTCGGAAGGAGTTTTTAGTTACGTCTCTTTATCTCCTTTTGTCGTCTTACCCTTTCTGATCTCTAGAGAAGTTCTTTTAATCTCTATTTTTCCCTTGTAAAGTATGTTTCTACCGGAATTATTTCCTGTCTTTACCATGTCTGGATTGTCTTCGTCTTCTATAATTTTTCTTCACCGTTCTTACGTGTCTTCTTGACATATGTTTTCTAGAAGTTCTGGTTCTATTAGTTTTACCACAATAGTGAGTTGATCTCGGTCTGTAGGACCTTACACTATAGTTCACCCGGGATCTTTCGTAGTGATACTTGTTTCGATCACCTCCACTACCTAAAGGTTAACTCGATAAAGTTTAAGATTTTCTACTACGACACTTTCACGATGTGAATTATACGGTCGTTTAAACCTTTTGAGTCGTCACCGGTGTCCTGACCTTTTCTAGTCAAAAGTAAGGTTAGGGTTTCTTTCTGTTATGGTTTCTTACGAGTTTGATGACGTGTTAACGTGAGTAGAGTGTGAAATCATTTCATTACGAGTTAAAAGAGGTTCCGTCCGAAGTCGTTATGTACTTGGCACTTAAAGGTCTACAAGTTCGACCAAAATCTTTTCCGTCGTCTTGGTCTCTAGTTTAACGGTTGTAAGTGACCTAATAGTTTTTCCGTTCTTTCAAGGTCCTTTTGTAGATAAAGACGGAATAACTGATACGGTTACGGAAACTAACACACCTAGGGTTATTTGACACCTTTTAGACTTTCTCTACGATTATGGTCTGGTGGACTGGAAGGAGAACTCTTCGGATATACGTACAGTCCTTTGTTGTCAATCTTGACCTGTACCTTGTTGTCAGATAAAGGTTTATCCTTTTCCTCATACAGTTTCGACATATAACAGTGGGACGAATAAATTGAATATAGGTCTCGTGTAGTACTCTTTCCGACTCCTCCTCCTTTGTGTTCGACCTTAGTTCTAACGACTCTCTGTATAGTTATTGGAGTCTATACGTATACTGTGATGGGATTACCGTCTTTTACTTCTCCTTGATTTTTAGGAGAACTACTTTACTTTATCCTCTCACTTTTTCGACCGAATTTCGAGTTGTCAGTCCTATGATTCTGGTACCGTAGACCAGGGTAGTGAAGTACCCTTTGTCTACCCCTTTGTCACCTTTGTCACAGTCTGAAATAAAAAACCCCAGGTTTTAATGACTTCTACCACTAACGTAGTACTTTAATTTTCTGTGAATGAGGAACCTTACTTTCAATACCGGTTACATCTATCGTATAACTTTTCGTCTCTGTAATGAAACGGTTGTTTCCAGACAGATTAGTTCCGATACCAAAAAGGTCGCCAGTACATACCTACGCTCTCTACCTGAGACTTCTTTCGACTCATGGTTTCTTAACTACCAAAAATTGACACCACAACTTCTTCTGAGAACTCTCAGGGAACCTGACACTCTTTTAGGTTGGTCAGGTAGATTTCCTCTAGTCACGACCCACAAGTAACCTTCTTGACTACGATGTCGACTTTGACGTTATGAAATCCATGTAGTACACTTTTCAACTGAGTGACCTTTTCTAGGACTACGACCCTCCCTAACCCCCGTCCTCCTCTTACCTTGCTGTCTCCTACTCTACCAACCTACCGTAGTGGCTGAGCTTAGTGTACTCAAACCCATTTAAGACCCGCAACCACAACCCGTCCCTCCGTACCGCAATACGCTAAGTACCCCAGGGTTTCTCAGTCTGTGCTGACTCTCTGACTTGAATTGACTTGACTTAACCTACTGAGTTGTTGTTGTCGTTGTTATTACTTATATTCAAAACCCCCGACAAATAACAAAACGAAAATAGATCGGTTATTTGTGTGAGAATAGAAATTAGTATTCGTAATATTTCCATCTTATCATTGACGACGTTCACTTGTCTCAGTACACGCTGGGTCGGAAAAACCCTAGAAAAACCGAAAGACAAATACCAGTCTCTATCAACGTCGTTAAAGCTTACAGTATTCGAGTGTGCTAATACAGGTCTCTGTCTTTCTCGTCAAAGGTGTGTTACAAATAGACAAACTTTTTCATTGTTTAGTGTACCAAGAACAAAAAGTGCAATTAATAGGTATATAAGGACCCTATTTAGTTTTAATAATAATTCCCACGAAACAAAATACTTATATTTTGACTACCTAAGTTGAACAATTGTAACATTAATCCTAAAACGTAGATATAAAACTCTAACGTACATTAGCAAGGAAGAAATAAGAACAGTAAAAAACAATGGTTTTACAAACCTAACCTCAAAAGACGTAAAACCTTAGTTAATGTACTTTAACCCTTATAAACAGTGTGAAATAGACCCGAACAAAACCAACCACGTAAATATTGACGAATGAAACCAATAAAAGAAAATATTTGTTTATAAATAAATAAAATTAACCTCCTTTCAATGTTATAACACAACCAAAAAACGGTATGCAATTAGACTTAAACGGTATCCATATGTCTACATGGGAGGAAGGAAGTTAGGGACGGTGAAGGGAGGGGTCGGGTAGGGAGGTTTAACAGTGTCTCGTACTGAAACCGAAGTGACCTATTATGTAGTTTGAGGACAACGATAAAATATACACCATTACTTATACAAGGTTACGATAAGAGAGTTTAGTAGAGTGGGAGAGGAAGAAGGTGACACAGGTTTTCAGACAGGAAACACAGACGTAAAGGAAACGACGATACGGGTAACCTAACAGTCACGGTAGAAAGATATAAGGTATATGTACGTTATTATATGTTATAAATAAAAAGAGAAAGACTAAATAAAGTGAACATATTATTCGAGATCCAAGTAAGTGGAGTCTTAACTAAGTTTACTAAAGGAAAAATACCAACTCATTATAAGGTAACACATATACATGGTGTTGAAAGAATAGGTGAGAACGGTTACCTGTAAATTCAACGAAGGTACAGGATCGATAACATTTATCACGAAGTCACTTGTGACCTCATATACACAGAAAAAGTCAATATCAAAGGAGTTCCATAATACAGGTCACCACCTTAACGACCCGGTGTACCATCAAAATAAGGATCGAAAAATTCCTGAGTGGTATGACAAGTGGTGTCACCAAAGTAGTCAAAAGTAAGGGTGGTTATCACATTCTCCCAAAGGAAAAGAGGTGTCGGAGAGATCGTAAATAACAAACATCTGAAAAACTATGACCGGTAAGACTGGTACACACTACTATGGAACAACACCAAAATTAAACATAGAGAGATTATTGTTCTCTACAACTTGTAGAAAAATACATAAATAATAGATAGACATACGAAAGAAACCTCTTTGCAGACAAATCCAGAAGACGGGTGAAAAACTGACCCAACAAACAAAAAGACAAAAACTTGTCGTACTCGACGAACAGGTCTTTCATTCGTATCTTCCTTGTATGATGTTGTATTATTTCTGGTATATATTGTGTGTATGTCGTTTATAGTAATGACCATTTCTAGAAGAAGATGTTAGTAAAGAAGATGTTAGTCCTTATTCTGTTCTTACTGGTAAGAATAGAGATAATAACTTGTATCAAAAGTTTTAGAATCGGTGTTGTTAGGCTCTTCTTTTGTTTTATTTTCCTTAGGTCTAACTTTTTGTTCTTCATTTTAAGATTGATAAACGTTTACTGTACTAAGAGATGTGTCCTTTGGGATTTCTACGACAGTCTTTTAATGATCTCGATTAGTTACTTATATCATTACAACGTCCTATATATATAAAAAAATTAACCTCCAAGTAATGAAATGTTATAACGTAACCAAAACGGTGTGTTGTACATAGGTGGTGTCCATATGTACACAAGGGGTAGAACTTGGGGGGAGGTAGGAGGGAGGGGTACGGTAGGGAGACCCAGTAGGGTCACGTGGTCGGGGGTTTTTTTGATCTTTATCTTAACGGAATACTGTGTCGTTAGGGTGACGACCCGTATGTGTGACTCCTTTGGTCTTAACTTTCTCTGTGCACATGGGGTCACAAGTAGCGTAGTGACAAATATTATCGGTCCTGTACCTTCGTTGGATCTACAGGTAGTCGTCTACTTACCTATTCTTTCGACACCATGTATATGTGTTACCTCATAATGAGTCGGTAATTTTTCTTATGTAAACTTAGTCAAGGTTAATCCACCTACTTTGACCTTGGATAATATGTCTCACTTCATTCGGTCTTTCTTTTTGTGGTTATGTCCTATATTTTAATTATGTGTCTTTAGGGAACTTTAGGATATGTGATTTGTTACTTTTTAGTTTTCCCCTTTAATTCCTTTGTTAGGTTGAGTGGTAACGTCTTTTTATTTTATTTTATTTTATTAAAAGTGACTTTCTCTGTTTTAGGATATACGTTCTTTGATATTTTGTGACTACTTTCTTTAGTTTCTACTGTGTCTGTCAACCGTTCTATATGGTACAAGAACCTAACCTTCTTAGTTATATCACTTTTAATGATGTGATGAGTTTCGTCAGATATCTAAGTCACGTTACGGATAGTTTGATGGTTGTCAAAAAGAAAAAAGGAGTCATGAACTTGTTTATTAAAGTGTTAAACATACCTTTGTGTTTATTGGGACTTTTCGGTTGCGTTAGAACTCTTTCTTTCTACTTTGATCTCCTTAGTTTGAAGAACTGAAGTCAGATATGATGTTTTGACGTCAATAGTTCTGTCATACCATGACCCTGTATTTGTCTTTGACTCCTTTTATCTTTCGGATACGTGGATATCTGTTGAATTTAAACTGTTTCCTCCGTTTTTATATGTTACCTCTTTTCTGCCAGAGAAGTTATTTATACGACCCTTGTGACCAGTTGATGTACATTTTTGTACTTTAATCTTATAAAAGATTGTGACCTGTTTTTTTTTTTTTTTGAGTTTTACCCAATTTCTGGATGTACATTCAAGTCAAGTTAAGTCGAGTCAAGTCAGTGATCCTTTGCTTTTTTGAGAATCTCCTTTTGTCTGTCTTGTGAGACTTTATTTAGTGTCGTTCTAGGAGATACTGGGTAGAAGATGTCATTACCTTTATTTTTGTTTTCATTAGTTTATCCTGAATTTATTTGAATTTTCGAAAACATATTGTTTCCTTTAATATTTGTTCCACTTTTCTGTTGGGGGTCTTATCCTCTTCTATTATTGTTTATTTTGTTGATTTTTCGTTAATCAGAGGTTATATATGAAACTAATAAAAGTATGTGTTGTAGTTGGAATAGTCACGATATCACTCGTGACATACACTACAAATGAAAGAAATACGTCTCTATTAACCCATTGGGTCATAGAGTCTAGTGAAGTTCATGGAAAGTAAAAGACGGTAGTAGCCTTAGTCAGAAGTCAGTAAGTACGTGTTTACCTTTCCTGTCTCTTTAATTATTGAGAACCGATGTGAACTGGTTACTTTTGTCTACCGATACATAAGGGGGAGCGAAGGGGACCCACTCCCAAGAGTCTAGGTCATCATAAATGGGCCTCGAATAATTGGGAATTCAACCGACATGGAGAAAAAGTCAAAGTAACGTGGACAGGACAAGACGATGTGCCTTGGTGTAAGAGTGTATTCATAGTGTATGTTCCGAAATACAGACCAAGATTCCTTTGGGTCCAATCCCTTAAAAATATTATAAAGAGATTAAAGAGATAAAAACACAATTAACACATCAAAATAAAAATATTTAGTTAAACAGAATCAAAATTTTGAATACCTGTATTTTAACGAGTGACACGAAATCAGTGAATGTTCTACTTGGTGTTTAAACATATAAAAATTTATTTTTTTCTTTGAAGTAGTTAATTTGAAACTTTATAATAACTAACGTTATATAGAACTAAAGTCTCTACAATTTTATATTCTTATTCACGTAAAAATTTAAAGTTTTAGAGTATAACTATAAACATTAAAAATAGGAAAAACAAATAAACGGACACATATAAAATTCAGAAAAAATTTTATTCTGAAATCAAAATAACCATGTTTTAAAATACAAAAACGAAAGAGAACACCAAAATAGAAGTAGTTAATAATAGAATTCTATCAAGAAGTCAAGTAAAAGACAGAAGAGTACGACATGAGATTGGAGAAATTACGAATCAGTAGAAAGGGGATTATATACGAATACCCCTTTTTTTACAGAAGAGATTTATCAAAATAGGTTGTTTAAGACCATACATTAAACCCGATGTATAACCAAGATTTCAAAATAGATAATACTGAATCACAATCTGTATATTCGATGAACATATAGGTAATTTTAAAAGTTACGTATACTATGAAAAATTTCAATCGAAAGTTATACATTTATATTATAAATATTACACTAAACCCCTGTACAAGACTTAATATGACAAAGAAACAGTAAGTAACTCTCAATAAAAACACTGTAATTCATTCATATAATAATAAAGAATTGTGAATTTTTACAAGACACATCCGGACTTTTATACAAATAAGGGTTTAAGTACCTGATTTTTAAAACGACAGATTAAAAAAACCAGAGAGGAAAAACTTGAATATAATCCATGTATATAACACGGAAAGTATAAAAGATAGAGAAACCTATAGACAAAAATAAAAGATATCAAAAGATATCAATATAGAAGATGAATTAATTAAGAGATAAGTCAGTACAAATTATCCGAGAAAAGATAAACTAGATAGGTAACTCCCAAACACCCCTTAAAACCACACATATATTGTAACTGTCTTCAAGTCATAACAACTAAAAACCAGGATAAATAATTAAGACACAAAAAATATAAATTATAAGTAATAAATTTTCAGACATACATCAACAAAATGACATATTTTTAGAAGGAACAAACAGACTTTTAAGAACGAGAATTTTCTATCAAGTTTATAAAACCCAACACTCAAGTGTAAGTCACTTTGAACACCTTTAAGAGATATGAGACTTAATTTACGACAAATAGGTCTTATGAAAAAAAGTACAGAAACAGTGAAAACTGGGGTGACCTGTAGTGAAAATATAATAAACAACCGAAACGACAAGGATCTAGGACGTTCTCTACCTTATAAATGAGTGTATTCCTATGTGGATAAATAATCAAGAGTCCCTTTTGAAAATTAAATGTACAGTTACAGTTCTTTTTCTATAAAGGGGAGTAAAAGATATACAGTTTCTAGTCCAAAAAAAGATTCAGTTGAAAATTTACTATTCCGAAGGGTCACCATGTCTACCATTTAGTAGACAGACGTTAAATCCTCTGGACTCAAGCTGGGGACCTCTTCCTTTACCGTTGGGTAAGGTCATAAGAACGGACCTTTTAGGGCAACTGTCTCCTCGGACCATCCGACGTCAGGTACCTTAACGTCTCAGTCTGTGTTGTCTCGCTGAAGTGAAAGTGAAAAGTCAGAAAACGATGACGATGACGATTCAGAGAAGTCAGCACAGGATGAGACACGCTGAGGTATCTGCCGTCGAGTGGTCCGAGACGGTTGGGACCCAAAGAGGCCCGTTCTTGTGACCTCAAACAACCGCAAAGGAAGAGGTAAAATCAGGAACTACTATACTAGGAGCTTAACAAGACTAAAAGTCAGTGGGCGTTACATTACTGGTTCGGAATGGACAACATACCGACTATTCGTGTTTTTAAAAACAGTGACTCTGACGTTGTGGGTTGAGGTTAGGTATTGGAGAAGTTTGTTAACGTCAGAGATAAAAAAGAGTGGTTAGATCAAAAGTCGAAGAAGAAATATAAATTAGACAGTTATAAAGGTAAGACTATATGAACCGTTACCAAAAATTTATTAGAGAAAACTTGTAAATACACTTTCCCATAAATCCTGAACTTAAAAAATGGATTCGTAACTTTTTATTTTGAGTTTAAGTGAATAAAGTATTCAAGCAAAGTTTCAAATTACTTTATTTTAGGAGTCTATGAAGTGTAAAATGGACTACACCTACTTTTTATAGAATTAATACAGGAATTTATCATCTTGATGTGTTATCGAATCTGTGTATCTAAGGGGTATTGGTTCGATAATATTTAGTAACATGTTATACCTTTAGAAGTGATCGAAAAGACGATCTTCTCTTATATTAACGTCCGGAAAGATAGATTGGTTTTAATCGTCAACGATAAAAAGATGAGGTCTTTTTACGTAGATTATCATCAAATCACTTTGAAGTAGTGACGTTTTACAACGATCATATTCCTTTTTTTTTTTGAGTATATAAGTCTCTTTATGATACAAATCGAGTAAATAGGTCGGATAGTTGGAGATTTAAACTGGTAAAAAACACATATTGATGTCGTTACTTAATACTTCAATCCTTATTTATTAATTAATGTATCCGGAAACTAAACAAGGAATAGTGATTACTGACATCGGTGGTTGATTTTCACAGTGACTTTATTTAAAAATCTGTCTATAATATTTACATATTATAATATTACACGATTTCAGGAACTCATCTTTTGTTTACGATTACTAAGTTTTAGTTTATGTGTTTATATCTTGACCACTAAATTCGTCGAAATTTATATCAACAAACACATTAAAACAAGTTTACTCCATAGTTTAGTATAAAAATTTCTATAGTGACACTTATGAATAGTACTACTAATCACTGAAAAAAAGATCGAGATTTAGATGAGAAAGAACGAAACAGAACACATTAACCACAAAGAGGTGTGGTTCAGTAATAAAGAAACTATAGACCATGTTACAACTAAGGGGTCTACTGTAATTTTCCTTAGACCTTACTTTTCATTTCCCCCAAAAGAAGAACCAAGACCATCTAAAAAAGAAAAAGGGAGACAACCAGTCACTGAACTACCTGTAGACAACCCCTACGTGGAAGTCGTTCATAGGGTTGTCAGTCGAAAGAACGATTACCATACACCCTTTGGGTCACCATGTACGAAAGGTCGATCAAAGTGTAGTGACGTCTCATCCTAACGATATAAATCTTTTTTTTTTCTTTATTCTGTAGATCAATTTAACCTTAAAGTCAAATTGTGATAAAAATGTTATAAACTCTATATGATTGAAAAACTCCGAAGGGACCACCGAGTCTACCATTTTCGTAGATGGATGTGACGCCCTCTGAACCCAAGCTAGGGACCCAACCCTTCTAGGGGACCTCTTCCTTTACCGTTGGGTGAGGTCATAAGAACGGACCTTTTTAGGGTACCTGTCTCTTCGGACCGTCCGATGTCCGGTACCCCAACGTTTCTCAGTCTGTACTGACGCACTAAAGTGAACTGAACTGATATAATTGGAAAATGAGTAATAGATAGACTATTAGTTTAAAATGAGTCATAAGAGATAATAGACCGTTGGAATACAGGTCGTCCTCAAAAGACGTACAGTGGACCCTATCGACGGTAGGACCAACCGTCGGCAGACGAGTCGTCAAGACTAGACGACATGGAAACGCTTGAAACAATAGGTTACTCGGTGTTGGTGTAAAAGTGGTTGTTTCAGACTTAAAGTAGGACCCAACCTCACCTCTTCCTACCAAGAAGATCAAGAAGGAAAGAGGGAACGTATGGGAGGGAACCGGAAGCTACATCACGGACTAGAAACGAAAACAATAGAGACATATAAAATTTTCAACAAAAAATAAATCGTTAGTAGAAACTAATCAATAGTAATAAATATAACGTAAACGGGACACGGTTAATGACCTTACTAAGATGAAGAATTGACCCAGGACTGATTACGTCTTAATCATGACATTCACCGAGACCTCCATTTGGAAATTTCTACTCTAAGTCCCTAACCAAACCAGAATAAGTACCCGTACATGTGACACGACTACAGGACTGGTGACCCTGTGTCCTACGATTATTAAGTTCCGTTCGTAAACATAGTGTTAATTAGTTTGATTTTGGATATCAACTAAGACTACTTCACGGTTGACTTCGTGTACGGAATCCTCGGATTTACCAATAACGTAACCCGGTAATTCGTTAGTACCATGTATATTCTTAACACAAGACTCTTCTCTGACTACTCACATGACCTCTTAATTTTTTTATTTATTTATTTACTGTTCGAGTTCAGGAAATTGGGAACCAAGTTGAGTACCAGACTTTTAGTCTCTTGAAAATACTTTCGGAAGTATTTTAGAGTAAATAAAATCGGTATCTCGACTATAACGAACTCTTAGTTTGTGTGGTTAACACGTTTCACCATTTATTGTAGCGAACTCAAGTGTTATCCTTGGTTTGAACCTTGACTTTTGTAACAAAACTTGTGTCTCCGTTACAGATGTGGTTCGAGAGTTTATTTAGACTCGAAGGGAACGTTTACTTCTTCCAAAAGATGAACCCACTTTCCACTGATCGACGGAACATAAACATTTGTGACACTATTGGATTGAGAAACTTCTACGGTATTCCAACGAAAAGGAAGAGACAACTACGGTGATCTGTGTGTTAATCTCAGTTTGTAGTTTTAAGAAGGACACAATACTTATTCCAGGTCACCGAGAACACACACGTACAAGGCTGTAAGTCAGTACAGACTGAGAAATACTGAAATACCTCATCGGGTGTTCCGAGAAGACGAGTATCCTAAAGGGTCAGTTCTTATGACTTCACCCAACGGTAAAGGATGGGGTCCCCTATAAGGACTGGGTCCCTAACTTGGGTACAGTGGACACAGAGGGAGCAACCGTCCATCTAAGAAATTGGTGACTTGGTGGACCCTTCGGGGATCACTGAGAGTGGAAGGTCGTATAAAGGTCGTAGACTTCCTTGTCAAAGGATCGATAATAAAACACCTTTTGTGTTATTATTAGTGGTCGGTCGTTCAGAGTGACCGTAAGTAAAATAACTCCGAAGAATCACATAAAACGACCTCAGGGTCGTCCACCGAACGTAACCTCGTCACACGACCCTACTCCAGAAATTGGAGGTCCCTCAAAACGCTCTCTGTGTGGAAGGTTACTCACAATAATTGTCAGGTCGTCCGTAAGGAATGAAGGTCCATTTTCCTTGACGATATTTATTTGAAAATCATTACGCCACAACTCCATATCTCCCTTCCCTTCGAAATTTCATCATACTAAAATTTCTGGATACTTTCCAGAGGAAATCCTTTGAAGACGGAGACCTGGTACTTGTAGTATACTTAAAGAGTCAAATAAAAGGGGTCAAATCCACTCTATCTTACTGATTTCAACCGACCTTAACCCATAAAGGGAAGGGGTGTAATTATCCCGATATTAATTGTGGAGTCGATCAATCCTAGACCAATTGATCAGAACGGATTCCCGTCCGGAATAAACACTTCTTGTCCTATCAGACATCATAAAGGTTTACCAAAGAAAAAGAGGAGGAGTATGGTCTTCGTCCTCCTTTAAAAAGAGACTATAAATGACAACACTAAACTAGTTCAGGAACTTCCTTTTGGAGTGTTATGACACCCCTGGGGTCTAACCGAGGAAGACCTCGAAAATTGAAAGTTCGAACAGGACACCGTGACTAAGGTCTCCTCCATAAGTGAGTACTATAGACTCATACTCGAGACCATCGGACTGAAGGAGAGAGAGGGGGTTCAAAACCCAATTTTCAAACGGGACACAGTATGTTCTATAGAAGATCTAGGTTCTTCTCGACAACTACAACGGTCACACAAATCGAAAAATGAACGATAACCACTGAGGTTTGAGGATGTATACTTGACTTTCGATATATCTTCAGGTATGTCAATGATGTTATTATATCACGGTAAATATTACACATAGTAAATTTCAAGAGAAATAGATGAAAATCTCAATGAGAAATGATCATTGTTAAAAATATAATTTAGAAAGAAAAAGTCTATTAACAACACAAAAGAAAGATAACTGACCTAAGATTACGTAAACATTAATAAATACGAGATGGGTATAAATTTGTGGGAACTGTAGACCCTTCGTTCGGTTACCGAGGCATAAAGTGGTGTTTAAATATTATACATTAAAGTCAATTTATCACATATACCATCGACGTCACAAGTTCCAAGATTTTTGATATCATGTCAACATTTAAGTGTTGTTAACAACACATCTCTTCGAATACTACGACGACGACGACGATTCAATGAAGTCAGCACAGGCTGAGACACGCTGGGGTATATGTCTTCGGGTGGTCCGAGGGGGTAGGGACCCTAAGAGATCCGTTCTTATGACCTCACCCAACGGTAAAGGAAAAGGTTACGTACTTTCACTTTTCAGTTTCACTTCAGCGAGTCATCACAGGTTGAGAATCGCTGGGGTGCCTGACGTCGGATGGTCCGAAGAGGCAAGTACCCTAAAAGGTCCGTTCTCATGACCTCACCCCACGGTAACGGAAGAGGCATCTCTTAGAATATCCCCGTATCTTTATTATATTTGTCTTGAGAAAGACGTTATTTAAATACATGGTGGTATCAAAAAGTCGGTGAGTGTCTGACATACTGGAAAAAACCATAGTTAAATTAATTAGGTGAAATGAGAATTTAATCGATTTCCACCCAAGAATAACGAACGTTGGTTTTTGGGACTGATCACATCATGGTTTATAGTTCCATTTAATGTAAAAAATTATGAACTCTTTGAAGAAGGTCTGGTTACTAAATTTAAGTAGTAACTAGACCGTATGAAAATTTTAAGACTGAGTGCTGGTTTATTAAAAATGATAATGACCTTGGTCCATTAAAAAAAAAAAAAGATTCGTTTTAGACCTGTGTCTGTAAAAGAATGACATACCTTTTGGAATGTATCTCTCAAACCAAAATTTCAATGTCGGTAAACTGTATGAAACATTAACCACCCTGGGTCTTCCTCTCAATCCATTCGACTAGACAACTTCTTCAATATACAAACGGTCGTTACAGAAACTTACATGCACACCTCTCGATAATCTGTCATACCGATCTACCACTCCTCCCACCTCTACTACCTCTCTTTGATGGTCTCCTAACCCTCCTTCCTCCTTTCGTTATACTTACGTTCGTCTCCCCAGTTATCATGTTTGTAACCGGTCACTCTTTAAAGACTACCGTCCCTTCGAACTTCCTAAAACTCTTGTTTTTATTACTCATATATTAATACTCATACTTGAAAAAGGAAGTATTGATGATCATAAATAAATTTTCAATTACTAAAATCATGTAAAATATCAAAAGGAACCTTGTAAATTTTATTTAGATGGTTAAATGGAAAAATTTTAAAACCACATGATTATTATAGGGTCCAGTAAGACTACATACATTAAAAATTTTATAGACAAAAAGAAAAGACCTTGTGTTTTGAAGTCACTTGAGAGGGAATGAGGGTAGTTGAGATTTCCTCCGGTAAAACTAAAAGGTGTACTTGTATAAATTATCCACTGATAAATAGACCTTATATTGTTAAAACCCTTTGACAAAGAAGTCATACGAAGAGTTTTCTAACAGAGTAATAATTGTTTTGTCATCCTTTTTCTTTAAATCTATACCTTTTATTAGAATTATTTATATCTACACGTAATTGATAAATGTAAGTTTTTGAATCTGTTTAATTGTACAAATATCTAGACCGTTACTCTTTCAAACGTTAACGGTTCTTTTACCGTACTATTTGGGTTTCATTTTCATTGGAGTGAAGTCACGTTAGTGAGTCAGTACAGGCTGAGAAACGCTGGGGTACCTGACGTCGTACGGTCCGAAGGGAAAGGTAGTGGTCGGGGGCCTCGAATGAGTTCGAGACCAGGTAGTTCAGTCATTGTGGTAGGTTGGTAGAGTAGGAGACAGAAGGTGAAGAGGACAGAAGTTGGAAAGAGTCGTAGTCCCAGAAAGGGTCACTCAGTCAAGAAACGTAGTCCACCGGTTTCATAATCTCGAAGTCGAAGTCGTAGTCAGGAAGATTCCTTATAAGTCTTGACTAAAGGAAATCCTGACTAAACAAAATGGAGGAACGTCAGGTTCCCTGAGAGTTTTCAGAAGAGGTTGTGGTGTCAAGTTTTCGTAGTTAAGTAATCACGAGTCGAAAGAAATACCAGGTTGAGAGTGTAGATATGTACTGAAAACCTTTTTGGCATCGAAACTGATCTGTCTGGAAACAACCGTTTCATTACAGAGACTAAAACTTATAAAACAGATTCGACCAGTACCGAAAAGAAGGTTCCTCTTTTACAGAAAATAAAGTACCGACGTCAGTGGTACACGTCACTAAAACCCCGGGCCCTTTTATTTCAGACAGTAACAAAGGGGTAGATAAACGGTACCTCACTACCCTAGCCTACGGTGCTAGAATCAAAAAACTTACAACTCAAAATTCGGTTGAAAAAGTGAGAGGAGAAAGTGGTTTCCGAGAAAACAAGGAGAAGTTAAAGACCGAATTCCCACCACAGTAGACATATAGATTCCAATAACTATAAAGAGGGTCGTATTAGAACTAAGATGGAACACGAAGTAGGTCGGTTCGTAAAGTTTACCACATGAAACGTATATTTAATTTATGTGTCTCACTGTTATATATCAGAACTCTATGAGGAAAGGGTCAAACCTTGGTCAGACAACAAGGTACAAGTCAAGATTGACAAAAAAGAAATGGACGTACGTCTAAAGAGTCCTCCGTCTAATCCACCAGAACTAAGAGTAGAGAACTTCTTAAAAGGTGTCAAACGACACTAACTGTGTCAGTTTCCGAAACTATATTAGTTATTTCGTCTTTATTTACAAAAAGACCTTGAAAGAACGAAAAAGATACTAGGTTGTCTACAACCGTTAAACTAGAAACCAAAGAGACGGAAAGAAAGAGGAGTCATAGAGGTGACACATAAGGTGATAGAGGTGAGATATAAGAGATATAGCGACGATAAAGTTGACAGATAAGAGGTGACATATAAGGTGATAGAGGTGTTGGAGTGGTATAAGTGACATATAAAGTAACGTATCGGACTTAAACAAAGTATTCGTTTGTCGAGATTCTACTCGTCACACACCTTAAGTTACCCTTGAAACGGGACCGTGTTATCTAAAAGTTTTATTTTTGTTTTAGGACTCATATTTTTGTGTTTTACTAAAATGATAACAACGACAAGTCAGTGGTTCAGCACAGTAAACGTTGGGGTGCCTCCCCTCGTGTGGTCCTGAGGGACAGGGAATGGTAGAGACCCTCAAATGGGTTCAACTACAGGTACCTTAACAATTATGATAGGTTAGTAGAATAGGACACAACGGGAGAAGAGGAGGAAACAGGAGTCAGAAAAGACTGAAGTCCCATGAAAAGTTACTCAGTCGAGAAGTGTAGTACACCGGTTTCATAAACTCGAAGTCGTAGTTAGGAAGGTTACTCAAAAGTCCCACCTAAAACAAATCCTAACTGACCAAACTAGGTTTAAAAGAGGTCGTGGTGTCAACTTTGGTAGTTAAGAAGTCGTGAGACGGAAGAGACACTGGGTCGAGAGTGAGACGTGTACTGATGACCTTTCTAGTATCGAAACTGATATACCTGGAAACAGTTGTTTCACTACAGAAAGTAAAAATTATGTAAGAGATCCAAATAGTATCGTAAGGGAGGTTCTTCGTTTAAAAAAGATTAAAGTACCGGACGTCAGTGGTCGGAGTCATTGATAAGAAAAAAATTTTTTTAATAAATAAATAATAATAATAAAATGAAATGTTATATCATAACCAAAACGGTATGAAGTTGTACTTAGACGGTGCCCATATGTGCACAAGGGTTAGGTCTTGACGTAAGGGTATGGTAGGGAAACCCAGTAGGGTCACGTGGTCGGGTTTCGTAGGACATAGGACGTAGTTTGGATCTGACCGCTAAGTAAGGAATATACTATAAAATGTACAAAGTTATGGTAAGACGGTTTAGTATGGTGGGAGAGGGAGAGGGTGTCTCAGGTTTTCTGACAAGATATGTAGACACAGAGAAAACGACAGAGCGTATGTTCTAATAGTAATGGTAGAAAACTTTAAGGTATATATACGTAGTCATTGATAAAAATACTCTGAAATTTAAGTCTTTGATATTTTGATGTAACACTATTAAAAACTTATACACCACACATAAGACTTTATTTTCATCCGAAAAGGTCGTTGTGATTTGAAAAATTTACCTCAGTTATGCATCGTCTCCCGTCCTAAAATCCTTTATTAACTAAATATAGTACGTAGATCTACCTCTAAGAATCATGTTTAAAATTTTTTCATAATCCTTCGATTTTGATTAAATCGTTAACACAGTAAATTACTACCTAACCTCTGGTAATTTTACATATAGTAAATCTTCTTTTCTTGTGCGATCGAAACACTTTCTACCTGTTTTCACTTGTTTTCCGTCGTTCAGACAGGTGAATAAATTTTATTTCCCCTTTTGTCAGTGTATATTTAATTGGATGTTTTAGATATATTACCTACGTTAGTTTCGAAAAGTTTTAATGAAGTTTTTCTGTCTAAGTTATATTCCGTTTACAAACGTCATCGAATTATCTACTCAATTAATAAGACATCTTCCTTCTTCTTTCTTTTTTGTACTATATCTCTCTAATTCCAATGATCTGTATCTACAAAAAGACCTTGAGAGAACGAAAAAACTACTAGGTCGTCTACAACCGTTAAACTAGAGACCAAGGAGACGGAAAAGATTTTGGTTGAACTTGTAGACCTTCAAGTGCCAAGTACATGACGACTTCGGACCGAACCTCTTAAAACTCGTAATGAAATGATCGCACACTCTACTCACGTTAACACACCATCAAACTCGTAAGAAACCGTAACGGAGAGAAACCCTAACCTTACTTTTGACTGGAAAAGATCAGGAGACCGGTGACGCCTCAAAAGGTTTAAAAACCGTATAACTCACGTCATCACTCTTTTTCGTTCTCTCAAGGTCTTGTTGTAGATAAAGGAGAAATGACCGATACGGTTTCGGAAACACACCTAGTGTTATTCGACACCTTTTAAGACTTTCTCTACCCTTATGGTCTGGTGGACTGGACGGAGAACTCTTTGGATATACGTCCAGTCCTTCGTCGTCAATCTTGACCTGTACCTTGTTGTCTGGCCAAGGTTTATCCTTTTCCTCATTCAGTTCCGACATATAACAGTGGGACGAAAAAAATTGAAGATTCGTCTCATGTAGTACTCTTTGAGACCTGACCTTCTTTGTGTTTGACCTTAGTTCTAAAGACCCTCTTTATAGTTATTGGAGTCTATACGTCTACTATGGTGGGAATACCGTCTTTCACTTCTCCGTGATATTTCGAGAACTACTTTCACTTTCTCCTCTCACTTTTTCAACCGAATTTCGAGTTGTAAGTCTTTTGATTCTAGTACCGTAGACAGGGGTAGTGAAGTACCCTTTATCTACACCTTAGTTACCTTTGTCACAGTCTGTAATAAAAAGACCCGAGGTTTTAGTGGCGTCTACCACTAACGTCGGTACTTTAATTTTCTACGAATGAGGAACCTTCTTTTCAATACTGGTTGGATCTATCGTATAAGTTTTCGTCTCTGTAATGAAACGGTTGTTTCCAGACAGATCAGTTCCGGTATCCAAAAGGTCACCAGTATATGCCTACATTCTAAACCTGACATTTCTTTCGACTCACGGCTTCTTGACTACGAAAACTTTACACTACGACCTCTCCCGAGAACACTCAGGGAACCTGACGTTCCTCTAGGTTGGTCAGGTAAGACTTCCTCTAGTCGGGACTCTAATGAAACCTTCCTTACGACGATTTCGACTTTGAGGTTATGAAACCGGTGGAGTACACTTCTCAACTGAGTAACCTTTTCTGAGACTACGACCCTCCATAACCCCCGTCCTCCTCTTCCCCTACTGTCTCCTATTCTACCGACCTACCGTAGTGGTTGAGCTACCTGCAACTCAAACTCACTTGAGGCCCTCAACCACTACCTGTCCCTCCGGACCGCACGACGCTAAGTACCCCAGAGTTTCTCATCCTGTGCTGATTCGCTTACTTGACTTGACTTGACTTCCAGTGATCACACCTAGGGTCACGAAGATCAAACAGTCACCAAATTTTGATCCCACGTAATCAGAAAAGAGATATATGTATGGTCAAAGGATGTTGAAAGGTGACTTAGACTTAAGTAACAAATGTTTTCACTGAGAACCCAACTTGAAAACTTTGTCGAGGGGTTCATTAAGACTACGAGTGATGAACTTTTATAATAACTAAAATTAATTGATTTGAAAGATTGTTAAAAAGATTATTATTACGAAACAAAAAAGAGTATGAAATTGTTTTTTTTAAAAAACGATTCATTGACGATACACTTTTTACTTTTGGGTATAATTATTTTGTATACAAAACTTAAAAAGAGAGATATCAATTGAAACTTGAATGTAAGAGACAAGTTTCTTTTCATGTTTTTTCTTCAGTCCTGGTGATTGTCTTAACAGATACGAATAAAATTCTATTACGAAAAATTTTTCATGGTCATTCGGAAAAAAAAAAAAAAGAAAAAGGGGTCTTCGTCTTGTAATTACTAATAGAATAACCATAATAAATTAGTTCTCATACTACTATTCCTCATAAAAGTATAATGGGGGTAAATTTACTGTTAAGAGAAACCCATATCAAGAGTTACAATAATACTGGTTTCTAACAAAAATAGTTTCTTGAGAAAGTTAAGTCAAAAGTGGTGTCCCTTTTACCATGGTAGAAGTGAGATCACCAATCTTGGATTGATTTTTATAATTACAACTGATAACAGAAAAGGACTTTTGGTGTAAGTTGGGTAGTCCTCAAAAGTAAATGAAAAGGAAGTTTTATGTGACCTTTAGGTCGGAAATTGATCGGTAGGATCAGATTTTGTGTGGATAGAGAGGTTTACCGACACTATTAGGGGGTCAAAAGTAAGGACGGAGATGGGAAGATGGACGGAATTTCAGTTAGGAAGTCCGTCGACGGTGAGACTAGAGTATTTAGAATTCTATCAAACACAGTTAAGTGACAAGATTCGAGACGTTTACCGAAGGTTTTTATAAATCTAATTTTGATTGAGGAACAGTACCATATAACTAGATGAACTGAAATGGATTAGATGACACACTTCTAGAGGTCGTAAAGATAGATTTTGAGAAAAGACCGGAGGACGACAAGAGAAATGTGAGTTTGAAACTAATTCTCTGTACTTGTGTGTAAGAGAGACAGAACTTTCGATAAGGATGTTTATAACCACATTGAGTGAAGAAAACAGTAAAAATAGAGAGAAGTTTACATGAAGCAATATCCGAAAACTAATGGGACTTTATCAGAAGGACTTCCGTGATGGACTAGGAAATAAAACGAGTAAACAAGAAGAAACATAATGGATTTTAACACAAAGGAACTAATGAACAGATTTTAGACAAAGGGAGTACTCTTATACTTGGTACTTAGTATGAAAATTTTTTGACTTAATTACATAAAAATTTATTTTAAAAGAATTATAAATTAAAGTTTTACTAACAACATTTGTCTCAAATCTTTTCATGAACGTATATATATATATATACGTATATATATATATATATACAAATTTACTCACTTAATCTTTCATTTTTACAAGGTGTCTCGGAGAAAGGGTTTTATAATCAGTGGAAAAAGTGTGACGGAGTTAACGGATGTGGAACACTCTACAAGATGTAATTGAAAGGCATAAATTACCGTGAAATAATTGATACTCTGTCGTCTACAAGTTTCTGGGTAAAAATTGTAAACAAGAACGGATAATTTATGACGGTGGTGGACAAGTTTGGACATAATACGGACTAAAGGATTTCAAAAAGAGACGTTGATTACTATCTAAGTTGGTCAGGTAAGATTTCCTCTAGTCAGGACCCACAAGAAACCTTCCTTACTACGATTTCGACTTTGAGGTCATGAAACCGGTGGAGTACACTTCTCAACTAAGTAACCTTTTCTGAGACTACGACCCTCCATAACCCCCGTCCTCCTCTTCCCCTGCTGTCTCCTATTCTACCGACCTACCGTAATGGTTGAGCTACCTGCAACTCAAACTCACTTGAGGCCCTCAACCACTACCTGTCCCTCCGGACCGCACGACGCTAAGTACCCCAGCGTTTCTCATCCTGTGCTGATTCGTTTACTTGACTTGACTTACTGTCTAGCCTAAAACTTTATAAGTATCGAAAATTAAAATGTGTATAACTTACAAAAACATATAAATATGGATTTATTTTCGTGTTGTTGAGAAGAGTGACACGAAGGAGTTTAATCTTGTATAATGTAAGTCGATTTTAAATTTTAAAAGGATTAAGGATGGTAATTTCAGAATAGAGACTCATAAGAGTATATCTATAAGATCTTATAATTAGTCTTTATAAGAGTATGGTTTTTATCTTTTTATAGGAGTATGTCTATAAGATAGTATTGTAGTATTTACAATAGATCCATAGGTCTTCATGTCTTTCACAATCTGTCTTTCACAATCTATGTCCTCTTCCCTAACCACTCTCCTTTTTTCTTTTGTTTTGTAAATAAAAATATTTTATTTTACGTATATAAAATATTAGGTGAACCAACACTCCCTTTTGATACCCTGTATAACTTTTTCAACCAGTACCTTACTGTTAAAGACTTCAATTGACTATACATATATATACGTACATATGTGTACGTACATATACTCAAGTAAAGTCAAGTCAAGTCAGTACGTCAGTACAGTCTGAGAAACACTGGGATAATGAACGTCGTGTGGTCCGGAGGGACAGGTAGTAGTTAAGGGTCTCAAGTGAGTCTGAGTGCAGGTAACTCAGCCACTACGGTAGGTCGGTAGAGTAGGAGACGGTAGGGGAAGAGGAGGACAGGGGTTAGGGAGACCGTAGTCTCAGAAAGGGTCACTCAGTTTAGAAGCGTACTCCACCGGTTTCATGACCTCAAAGTCGAAATCGTAGTAAGAAAGGTTTCTTGTGAATCCTGACTAGAGGAAATCTTACCTAACTAACCTAGATGACCACCAGGTTCCCTGAGAGTTCTCAGAAGAGGTTGTGGTGTCAAGTTTTCGTAGTTAAGAAGCCGTGAGTCGAAAAAGTGTCAGGTTGAGAGTGTAGGTATGTACTGGTGACCTCCTTGGTATCGGAACTGATCTGTCTGGAAGCAACCGTTTCATTACAGAGACGAAAAATTATACGATAGATGTAACCAGTATTGAAAGGAAGGTTCCTCATTCACAGAAAATTAAAGTACCGACGTTAGTGGTAGACGTCACTAAAACCTTGGGTTCTTTTATTTCAGACCGTGACAACGTTCACAAAAGGGGTAGATAAACGGTACTTCACTACCCTGGACTACGATACTAGAAAAAAAAAAAAAAAAATTACAACTCCAAATTCGGTTGAAAAAGTGAGAGGAGAAAGTGAAAGTAGTTCTCTGAAAAATCAAGGAGAAGTGGAAGACGGTATTCCCACCACAGTAGACGTATAGACTCTAATAACTAGAAAGAGGGTCGTTAGAACTAAGGTCGAACACGAAGAAGGTCGGGTCTCAAAGAGTACTACATGAGACGTATCTGCAATTTATTCGTCCCACTATCATATGTCGGAACTGCATGAAGAAAAGGATAAACCTCGGTCAGACAACAAGGTACAGGTCAAGATTGACAACGAAGGACTGTATGTGTATCCAAAGAGTTCTGGTGGAGTTCGAGTCCACTAGACCATAAGGGGAGAGAGTCTTAAAAGGTGTCAAAGAACACTAAGTGTGTCAGTTTCCGAAACCGTATCAGTTATTTCGTCTTTACCTACAAAAAGACCTTGAGACGACGAAAAAACTACTAGGTCGTTTACAACCTTTAAACTAGAGACCAAGGAGACTGAAAAGATTTTGGTCGAACTTGTAGACTTTCAAGTACCAAGTACATATCGACTTCGGACCGAACCTCTTAAAACTGGTAATGAAATGACTTCACACTCTACTCACGTTAACACGTCATCAAACTTGTAAGAAACCATAACGGAAAGAACTCATATGCACACACACACACACACACACACACACATATTACCCTACCGGTTTTTCAAACAAGGAGGAAAAAAACACTTTACCGTGTTCATCACGAACCCGAAAGATCAACCGTGTCACCGTTTCTTAAGTGGACGGTTACGCCCTCTGTTTACACCCAAGCTAAGAAGCCGGTACTTCTGGGGGACTTCATCCTTTACAGATGAGTGAGGACATAATAACGGACTTCTTAGGGTACCTTTCTCTTCGGACCGACCGAAGAGATGTTCTCATCTAGAAGAGATATTCTAGAGTTTCTCAGTCCGTGTTGACTCGTGTGTGTGTGATTATCCGAAATCAACAGAAATTGAAGTAAACTTCGTTAAAACAATCTAACGTAATACTGTACGGAATAGTAGTGCGTAAATTTTTCGAATAGTTTTAACCATTTAAAAACACAACGACAACGGTAAAATTATAACTTCTATTCTTTTCGTAAAAACCTTGTAATACGAAGTAAGAAATACCAACTTTTTCTCCATTTTTCCGTTGACTTTAGGTTTTTCTTTCTTTTCTTTCCAGACATATCACATACCTCTTGTACCACACTTACTAGGTCATACAGTTATCACCAAACGTTTCAGAGGACGACCTCTAAAGAGGGACCCGTTACTAGGTTCTAATTCATCTGGTTAACTTCAACTATTGTTAGTTTAACTTTGTAATTAACTCTTATTAGTTACAATATGGTATACCCTCTATAGACTGTATGAGTTTTATGGGTTTAACTGGTAACTTTCAGGAAGCATCTTAGATCCTTAGTGAAACCACACACCCAAGGTGTTTTAAACACTCTTTTTGAGGAACTGACTAAAGAAGTACTCTAAGAGGAAAATTTACATTCTTTTTCGTAAGACGAAAATTTTATTTAACTCTACCCGTTACTTTTCACCTATGATTCTTTATTACACTTTACCTTTTATAGTGTCTTGTTTGTTTTACTTGGTGGTAGTTGGTGTAGTTTCTGATCATGAATAGGTTTCTTTCACTGTAACAGAAATAACACCCTAACCTTTCGATTGATTCACTTCAGCGAATCAGTACAGGTTGAATCAGCACAGACTGAGAAACGCTAGGGTACCTGACATCGGATGGTCCTAGGGGGTAGGTACCCTAAAAGGTCCGTTCTCATGATCTCACCTAACGGTAAAGGAAGAGGTCCCCTAGAACGGTTGGGTCCCTAACTTGGGTCCAGATGGCGTAACGTCCGTCTGTGAAATACCAGACTCGGTGATACCATCAAGGGTACCCTAACTTTCCCTCAGGAGATGATACTCGAGGACGATCTTTTGTTCTGATAATTGAGGTTTTTTATAACGAGGGTCAATATGGTTAATTTTCGTTGTGAGTTGTTTTTCGTTCCTTAATCAGTTGTCTTTTGTATACAAAAAGGTAGTTCTATAAAATTCTGGAGTACAAAGAAACTACTAGTCCGTTTTTGAATGTTTACCGACCCTTTAAGACGAAAAAATGGTATAAGTGATGTATAACGTAGAATACAACAGGTAAATAAAACCAGGAATGTTTTAAGAGAATGATCTGTTTTAAAGGTAAGGGACCTTCTGACATTTTCCGTGGACGTTGTCAAGAAACGAGTTTTTCTAATTTTTTTTTTTTTTTTTTTTTTTACCCCTTTGACTTTAATGCTTCAACAGACTTTTTACCGTCTTCCATCACCTTGTTTTACCACTTACGGAACAAGTTATTTAAGAACTGTTTTAACTTTTTTTCAGAAGATAAAAATATATATTTCGGTTTCCTGTAAAACCGTTTGGGTTATGTGTGTATGTGTGTGTGTTTGTGTTTGTGTGTTAATCGGTGGATATATCATTGGAAGTTCAATGTTTAAAAGTTTCTATCCTTCCACGTAAGTGTACAGACTAAGTGTATCCCATCAAGTACACAGACCGTATATGACAGTACACGAACGTAGGAAATCACAAATACAAAAACACAATTTTTGACCTCGATCTAGACGTTATCCTGTTGAAGTAACTTGAGGAACGACACGTTGTGTCATTCGAATGATTACTTCTAGAATACCTTAACTTCCGGGTCTTTTCCTGACTCTCTCTGTTCTCCTTCTTCATTGACTTCTTGGTTTCTCTAGGTGTTTCGTCCTTTATCATTCAACAAAAAACAAAACAAAACAAAAAAATTCTCCGTGACATTCAAAAACTCCGTGTCCTGGACTTACATCTTGTCATGTCCTCCCAACGTCGTCGACAAGACTTACGTCGTTTTACGATGGTGTAGATACTACTCTTTTTTCTCGATGAAGGGTTTGTAGTGACCCAGTCAAAGAGTTCTCCTGTGTATCTTGACTTAGGTCGTTCCTTGGTCCTCGACACGGTGGTTATAGTTCATATTCACTTTGACTTTTAACAGGAGGCAGAGGATAACGACTATTAGGAAGTCGAGATAGTAAAGGATGGAGGAGAGAAGTGAGGTCAGTGAGAAGAACGGACAAGTCAGTCACGGTCGGGGATATACGGTCGATAATATGATATGATGACATGAAAAGTTCCATGACATGACATTCTAATTTTTACAAATAAAAACACAAAGACAAAATACATAACAGAATTTTTATAATATTTGGATAATCATACGACTACGAATTATCAAGTCAACACAGGTTGAGAAACTCCGGGAAACACGACATCGGTCGGTCCCATTAAACAGATATCCCTAAAAGTTCGTTCTTAGGACCTCACTGGGTCCATACCTCGGTCCCTTAGAAGGAGGTCTCTTAGAAAGACTAGGTCCCTACCTTGGGTGTCGAGGACACCGTTCGTCTAAGAAATGAACGACTTCGGTAGTCCCTTGGGGATATTATATCATGTTATGACATATTGCTTAACACATTCAACCCATGGATCCGATTGAAACAACATTATACTTGTTTAACCTGAATATTTGTGTCAGAGTCTTACCTGGAGTAAATATACATAATCTGACACACACACATATATATATATATATATATATATATATATATATATGTGTATATGAATATATGTAGTATATATATACGTTAATTGACTAAGACAAAAAACCCAAAACAAACAAACAAAATGAAAAAGGTTAGTGAGACCCGTAAGATTTACAATTCTGTCTTGTTCTAAAATCCAGTGATTAATAAATATAAATATGTTAACTGACTTATAAACAGATACGTAGACATACAAAATTTAATCCGTCATGAACTTTGTGATAAACGGTCCTCCGTATACAAAACGTACGGTCTACCAAACATCTCCTTTACATGTTCCCTAATGAAACATTTATGAAAATCCACAAGCGGACTTCGTAAAGGTAAGTGATTTCTCCTCTCAATCTAGTATTTTAACAGAGTCCTACAAAATGAAATAAAAAATAATCCGTTGTAATAACTGTGTCTTTTCCAAATTTTTTACTACTTGTGAAAAATTCCATTTTCTTTTACGAACTGAAATATACTAAATACTATTTTTCTCCCATTTCAGATATAATCACACAACTTATTATTCTATCCATATCTTTTCCCTTCCTCCTTTCACTATCGGTACACTAAAAATACCCTATTATGGGTATAGTTCTGTCCTTTGAATACAACACTGAGATATTTGAAGGATTCCGAAGGAAGTGTTGCATAGTGTATGGACCACCTAATTTTATTGTCTGAAGACAACAGAATTTTAATACCTTCACTCTACAGATTTTAGTTCCACGACCATCCCAGTGTGAGGGAGATTGTGGACATCCGTTTAAGAAGGAGTGAGAAGACTACCAAATGGTCGTTAGAAAACAAACGTCGCCGTATTAAGGTTAGAGACAGAACCAGAAGTAAACACAAAGACACAGAAAGGAAGATCCCTGTAGTCGGTACTACTTAAGTCCCAGCTGGTGAGGTCATACTAGGTCAAAATTAATTAATGTAGATATTTCTGTCGTAAAGGTTTAATCTAGTGTAAGACTTCGTGGTCCCAATTCCTAAAGTCATATAGAAGCAACAACAACATGTCAACCAGTCAACAAAGGTTGAGAAACACTTGGCTACTCCGAATAAACAGGAAGTAATTGACGGTCCCGAACGATTTTAAGTGTAGGTAAGTCGACTACTACGTTAAATTGGTACCGTAGGAGACAGCGGGGGAGGAGGAGGACGGAAGTTAGAAAGGGTCAAAAAGGTTATTGAGTCGAGAAACGTAGTCCACCAGTTTCATAACCTCGATGTTGAAGCTGTATAAAAACGACCTCCCTGTGTCAAGTCGTTCTCGATGTCGAATATTCTTTATTATTGTTTTCAAATAATTAATCCACCTTTCTTATGTACTGTCATCTCTATATTAACGTGATAGAGTGTGCAATCATTTAATTACGAGTTTTAAGAGGTTCGGTCCAAAGTCGTTGTGCACTTAGTACTTGAAAGTCTACAAGTTCGACCAAAATCTTTTCCGTCTCCTTGGTCTCTAGTTTAACGGTTGTAGACGACCTAGTACCTTTTTCGTTGTCTCAAGGTCTTTTTGTAGATAAAGACGTAATAACTGATACGGTTTTGGAAACTGACACACCTAGTGTTATTTGATACCTTTTAAGACTCTCTCTACCCTTATGGTCTTGTGGACTGGACGGAGGACTCTTTAGACATGTGTCTAATTCTTCGTTGTTAATTTTGTTCTGTACCTTGTTACCTGACTAAGGCTTAAACCTCTCCTCATACAGTTCTGACATATAAAAGTGGGACGAATAAATTCAATATACGTCTCATGTAGTACTCTTTGTGACCCGACCTTCTTTGTGTTCGACCTTAGTTCTAACGACCCTCTTTATAGTTATTGGAGTCTATACGTCTATTGTGGTGGGAATACCGTCTTTTACTTCTCCTTGATTTTTCGGAGAACTACTTTCACTTTCTCCTTTTACTTTTTCAACCGAATTTCGAGTTGTAAGTCTTTTACTTCTAGTACCGTAGACCAGGGTAGTGAAGTACCCTTTATCTACCCCTTTGTCACTTTTGTCACAGTCTGAAATAAAACCCCCCGAGGTTTTAGTGACGTCTACCACTAACGTCGGTACTTTAATTTTCTGTGAATGAGGAACTTTCCTTTCAATACTGGTTGGATCTATGGTATCAGTTTTCGTCTCTGTAATGAAACGGTTGTTTCCAGGTAGATCAGTTCCAATACCAAAGAGGTAACCAGTACATACCTACACTCTCAACCTGACACTTCTTTCGACTCACGGCTTCTTAACTACGAAAACTTGACACCACAACCTCTTCTGAGAACTCTCAGGGAACCTGACGTTCCTCTAGGTTGGTCAGATAAGATTTCCTCTAGCCAGGTTTCAAACAAACCTTCCTTACTACGATTACAACTTTGAGGTCATGAAACCGGTGGAGTACGCTTCTCAACGGAGTAACCTTTTCTAAGACTACGACCTCCCTAACCCCCGTCCTCCTCTTCCCCTGCTGTCTCCTACTCTACCGACCTACAGTAGTGGCTGAGCTACCTGTACTCAAACTCACTTGAGTCCCTCAACCACTACCTGTTCCTCCGGACCACACGACGTTAAGTACCCCAGGGTTTCTCAGACTGTGTTAACTCATTCACTTGACTTGCCTTGACTTGACTCTCTATATTACTTTTCAAAAGGTTTATTTGTATTGACAAATCTACATAGAACTTTTATCACTTTTACAACCGTCACCTATTTCGTCTCGAACGCAAACCCTTTGACACCTACATGTTAATTTGATCTCTTACTCAAGACTCACTTATGGTTTTTCATTTTATTGATTTTTTCCTTTGTTTGTTTGTTTGTTTGACCTAAATCGGATTAAATCCCTTTCAGAACTAATAGTCCGGTTACTATAAAAAGAAGTGATAGATCTGTTGTATATCAGTCATTCGTGTGAGTTCAGGTTTCAACTACACGGACTTATATATGTAATGTAAAGTTTCATGACCTTAAAAGAAACAATCTGACCTCATCTCCCTTCTCTCGATCCCATTTTTCAGGTTCAATTTCTTCGTTGTGGACCTGTGCTTATCACCTGTACTCTTACTCTTTCTACATGGTCTAAAAAAATTAGACACAAACCTAAAGAAATACTATCTTAGGTGTATTTTATATTCTAAATAAAAATGACATTCGTATAAAAAGAAAAACGAATGACTATTTATTGTTTCGAATTTTCAGTAGGGGGTTGTAAACTACAAATATAATAGATACTTTTGAAAACACGTTTTAATACAGTCTAGTGAATTAAATTTTAATAAAGTCTAAATGAAATTAATCTCTTATGTGATAATTTTACTCGGTTCAAGGTAGAAACAAATATAAAAATATGTAAAATCTTTTCAATATCAACTTTTTATAGAGGATAAAAATATTCTTCGTTTAACTTAAATGTGAAGGAAAGGATGGGGATTTTACAAAAGAAGAGTCCTTGTTTGTAAGGTTTTTATATAAACTCCTTTTCAAAATAGTTCATTTTTTTTATTATTATTTATTTTCGGATAATCAGTATCGATTCTTATTTTAACATGTTTACTTTTGGTTTTGAATATTTAAATAAGTAAGTGAGTTTTCTCAAAATATCTAATGGACAATATTAATGTGGTGACGTAGTTCATTTTACATTTTATTTTAAATTTTTTTTACGAAAGACTACACCAGAGAAGAAATCAATGAACAAAAGAGATGCACCTATATTCTGAGAATGGTTTTATTCATAACAATTTTTTTTTTTTTTTTTGACTACTAATAAAGTGATCTACACCTTCTTTATATTATATATAGTCTGTGACACCACGATTAGGTGACCGTGACGGTTGTAAAAGAAACGGTAAAGTCGAGGGTATAACTAATCCATCGTCTTTCAGTATACGATAAACTAGAACTAAACAGATTCTCCTACTCTACCAACCTACCGTAGTAGATGAGTTACCTGTACTCAGACTCATTTGAGATCCTCAACCACTAACTGTCCCTCCGGAACTTCTCAGTCTGTACTGACTCACTGACTTGACTTCGTTAGTACCATTAAGATAAGACAGAAAGGTCTCTGTTCGAACACTTACTTACAGGTACACTGTACTAAGATCAGATGTTCTATACTGGTACGATCTGTGTAGACTCTTTCTATAGAAGTGAGTATTTTTCTTTACATTCCTTCCCCGTATGGAGAAGAGTACAAATACCGAAAAGTTTCCCCGGTAAAGAATATGTAGACCTCGTTTCCGTCAATAAAATCTTAGTACTCCAAGTGATTGTACATTACTACCATCTGACTTTTCTATTTTTGTCTATTTAACCCAAAGATAAACTCCGACTATTTAAATAGTTGATATCTTCGTAGGGTGGAACCCTAAAAGGTATTACATGTTACAAAATAAAACGATAAATTAAGATAAAACACCTCCTACTTACTAGACCTCAAGTTCCGTAAAAACGTACGAACGATTCAACGAAGTCAGTACAGTCTCAGAAACGGTGGGATGACTGACATCAGAAGGTCCGAGGAGACAGGTATCCCAAAAGGTCCGTTCTCATGACCTTACCCAACGGTAGGGGATGAGGTTCTCTAGAAGGACTGGGTCCCTACCTTGGACGTACGGAACACCGAGGACTTATCGTCTGTCTAAGAAATGGTAACTTGGGGGTCCTTTCGGGTTTTGTAAGAATGATTTTCCTTTAAGTTTCATCTACCGGAATATCAAGAAATTCTTAGTGACTCAAAAACTATTTACGAGTTCACTATCCTTTACATATTATCGTCGTTTCGACTGTATCCTCTCGATCTTTAAGTAAACCCGGAATATAACCTTTTGGAAAGTTGTAGTTTACTGAACACCTTCATCACAAGTGAAACTACAATACCAATTAGAGTCTATTACTCTTCTTTAGTGACAAAAGGTTAAAATAAATAAATAAATAAATATAAGAAACACTAGATTTTGAAAAGTTAAGTAAATTTAAACTTTTGGGTCGAATTAGAAAACATAAGAAACGTTTTACTCACTATGTACATTTTAGAATGGAACAAGAAAGAATAAAGGAAGTGAATCACTATGCAAAGTAAATCACAGTAAATCGGGAAACGTCTTATATAGATTTTGACGTGTGCTTCCTTAGTGTATGTCTCTATACTTCGTATGTAAAATAATACATTCTCCTAATTTATTTGTTCAGTTTGTTTTTGTTTGAAATAAAGACTCCAATTAAAAATAACAGAAGTCTTACCAGCAATGACAGTCTAGTTAACGAAATAAAACACGAATTTTCTTTGGACATAGGTAAATAAAAGTTGGGATTATAAGAAATATATGCTTGGAGACTTTACGGGTCTTTAGGTTAATTTAAAGTCCTCCAACTTTATTGTATAATTAGATTCGCTGAATTTCTTGTGTTCCTAGTTCGATATGAAAAGACTGTTATGAGTGGTTATTTCGAATGGAGACATTTATCATTTGTATTGGACTTTACCTTTGATAATACCTTGAACTTTCCCAAACTCCTTCCGACTCCACCCCGTGTTCCCCTTCTGACTGTAAGACCACTGTATCCTAGTTTCGACGACTAATAAAAACACCCGGAAAGTTTCAGAGAGAACAAAAGTCACTTCGGTACACACGGACGTTTGCTACATATTATACACAATAAAGACCTACTTACGTGAATTAATAGAGATTTTTAGTAAAGTGGTTGTCTACAGAGGAGGAGGAAAAAGAACATGATTAGTAAGACTCGTCAACGTTTGAAAAAAAAAAAGGGGACTCAGGAACACAAGGGAGAAGAGAAGAAAGACTTTCGAAAGAGGAGGTCCCGTTAAGAAGGAGAGTTTTGATCTTACACATTGTTGTATTTACTGTGACATTTTGAAACTTTTTACAAGGGGTCACTTATAAAATTATATTGATGGTCTAAACAGGTTTATTTCTTTTACTTAAAAATAGTAAAATCTTAAAAAACGTTACAGTATTATTAGGTTTAAGTAAATGAATAGATAGAGAATAAATAAATAGGTCCATACTCGATACTTTAGTATAAACAAACAAAACCGTTACTAGTCTTTTACTTTTCTTATCATGTTTTAAGTTTTAAAATAAAGATAAGTAAAAGTAAAGGAACAGAGTAAAACACTCAGTGGTTAATGCAATAAATCGGTAATCCCGAATAACCCGATTTAGAGAACGGGTTCAAAGTTCAGAGATCTTTTTGTTTATATATAAATACGATTATAATGACCTTGTAAAATCTAAAGTATTCTAGAAAATGATAAATTCAGAATACCATTTGTATAAACTGAAGATTAGATAATAAGTTGATTCCTGAACTATACCATTTTATTTTATTTTAGGTAAATTCACAACTCTTTACTGTTTCATTTATGTCGTGAGAAATATATATTTTCTGGTGTGTAGGACCGTAAGACCAGTGTAGTCTACATGTGGTTTCGGACAGTTAAAAATATCAACGAAATTAATCCCACTCCAAAATTTGAAGTGATTAAATTTGAAAACGAAAAATTAGTAATGGATTCCAAAGACATAAGTTAAGTCATCTTTACAGATGTATAACAAGACTCTTTGAAAGAAAAGACAAGGAAAGGAAGTTAAAAGAAAAGTGTACAGTTCTCCGACGTTCACTAAAAGTCGAATTTTTTCCTGAACCGTAAAACTCAAACTTTTATAGAAGACCCTATCATCAGGTTATACATTGGGACTACTTCTTGGTGATTTAACGCATTAATATTATGTCATGTAAAACCGGATCTTACAATGCTCTTCCTGTCTGGACATAAAGTAGTTACCTTACGAAAGTTTCGAAGGTAATCTAAAACCTTCCTTACGTCAGAAAAGTTCAAACTCACATAAGTTTTTAATAAGGATTCCATAGTCGGTTAACTTCTTATTTTTAGGTCAACCTTCGAGATTTCTTTTAGTTTCTATAACATGATTTAAACTACACTGTATATATCTATCCTTACACCGGAACTCTTGTATTAAATTTTAAATAGAATAAAATGAGAGTACACGTTAATATCACAAATAGATTAACAAGAAACTCGAGGTCATAATACTCTATATACCCGGAGGGTCCACCGTGTCACCATTTCTTAGACGGACGGTCACGTCCTCTGAATTCTCTACTACCAAACCAGGGACCCAGTCCTTCATGGGGACTTACTCCTTTATCGTTACGCGAATTTATTAAAACGGAGCTTTTAGGGTACCTGTCTCCTCGGATCAGCAGAAGTCAGGTATTCCAACTTTTCTTAGTCTGTGCTGACTCGGGTGTGTCTAGTAGTAGTAAGACTTTATACACTGATTAGATCGGTTACATACTTACAAATAAAATATGATGAAGTAAGGAAAAGTTTTTCCTTATAAAATTATTTAATTTTTGTTCTGAACTCTTCTTATAAGTTCGTTTGTTGGTTGTGACGGTTGTAGTTCAGTTATTCTAAATAAAGTCACCCGTAGTAGTACCAGAGCTCCAAAGAGTGATCGGTAATCCATGTTCTTTACTTTTCTATTATAGATCTTATTACTATAAGTATGACCCTATGACATATTTATAATAAAGATGAATATAACAATTAAGTAGATATAAAATTACAAGTAAAACACGTACGAAATATTATGTGTATTATATAATTATATCACAATTATTTTATTTTTTATTTCACAATCATTTTGTGTATCAGATCAGTATTAACCAGTTTTTTTAAATTACTATGATATTTGTAAACCTTCTGTAACTACCTCCTTTTTTTTTAGTTAGGAATCGTTTCTGATTCAAAATCGTCAGAATTCGTCACTATCGTTAAGTAACATCATTATAAATCCTTATATTATCCGTTCCCTTTCTTTTGTGTTTACGGAAGTTCTCAATTGGACCATTGTTTACGAATGTCATCGAACAAAACTCTATAACTGTCGACCCACAGTACTGACACATCGGTCCCTGTCTATTAGGGTGGATTTTCCTAAGTTTACAATCTCAATGTACAAAAATATATATGGTTTGTGTAAACATCCGAATTCCGAATTTTACACGATAAGAAACTTTGTTTATCATGGGTTTGTTATTGAAATCTTGTTTATTTCTTCAGTAAAAAAAAATTCACTGAGTCAGATTCAAGTTTCCGATTCAACTTTGGGTTGACACATTTGTAATAAAATTTCATATGAAATTTATGACAAAAAGAGACGACCCAAAAACTATCTTATATACTATATTAATTAATTTTCAATACGAAAATGATACCTGAATTTCACGTCCACGAAACGTGGTAATATTTTATCCTCTGAATATTCCTTTGTTCAGTTTATCCTTAATCTTCTTTTATTAATGACACTTATGACTTATAGGATTGGTTATAATAATTGACTTATACATTCTTTTATGTAAGTCAAGAGATATTCTTTTATCCACTAGTAAAAACGAGAAGATTGTTCTTAAGACATTCTTCTTTATAAACATATACTAGATACTTAACTTAATTTCATTTCACTTTCACAATCAGTGAGACAATCAATCACAGACTGAGTAACACTGGAGTACCTGACATCGGTCGGTCCGAAGAGACAGGGCACCTTAAGAGGTCCGTTCGTATGGCCTTACCCAACGGTAAAACTTGAGGCCACCTAGAAGGGTTGGGCGCCTAACTTGGGGACCAGAGGACATAACATCCGTCTAAGAAATGGTAGACTTGGTGATCCCCTTCGTCCTTTACTTCATAAAAAATATAATGTTTGTTAAGGAACCGTCAGTCACCAATTCTTAGCCATGAAAGTGACGGTTCGGACCCGACCTAGGGACTAGTCCCTTGACTTTAAGGTGTTCGACACGTGTTACGTCTGTTTTGTTAGTAATTTTTTTTCTTCTTCTTGTATCTTTTGTTAAGGTATAGTGACCGATACCGTCTCTCAGACTTGTAAAAAGTCCATTCATAACGTCACGTAACCTTCCCCGGTTTTAGGTGCCTTACATCCGTCTAAAATGTTTTACCTTTTTCGTCTCTTTACCTAAGAGTGGGGGTGGGGGGTGGTCTCTGCGGTGTTTACGTATATCGGGACGACTGTAAAATTAAAGTTGGTCATTCTGTGAAAAGACCTACTGAAGAATGATCGTCTTAACATTCTATTACTTGACTACAATAAAAGTCGGTGTTATGAACAAGATTAAACAATTTCAGTGTTGTCCTTTCATTATGTTGTAAAAATTCTTTGAGACCATTTAAAAGAGGAAAGTAAACCTAAACATTTACTTTAGACAATTTTATTTGACAGTAAAAAAGATATAGTGAAATCACCGTCCTAATTAGACAAGTACCTTGTGACGATGGACGGTAATAACGATGTACCGTATCAAAAATAAAGAAATAATAAATGACAAAATTACTTTTATGTATAAAAAGAGATACATGTAAAACACACACAAAAAACAGTGTTTTGTAGAACCATCATAATAAATTAAACAGACCATCTAAAAATACAACGACGAAATCTTCTATTACGAACAACAAAGAGATATAAATGTGATACATCATCGTACACACATAACGTAAGAACCAGTAGATCAAAGGTAATTATCACTCTACAGGAAAAGTTAATTTAACTCTAAATAACAAATACAATTATATATACAGGTTTTACTTACTTATTTTTGTATTTACCGTTATACTTAAACAAATTATGGAAATAGTTTTTAATCTGTATTAGAAACACATTACACTAATATTTTTAACATCGGGAATCGTTATTGACAATTATTTCACCAAGTAAGATATTAATATCATAAAAGCATCTCTGACTTTTACAGTACTTACTCTTTTTTTATTTTTTATTTTCTTTCAAATGAATTATAACTGAGAATTTTTTCCGAAAGATCCTTATAAAAATGAATCCCTTTAACTTCAATCCAGACGAGTTTCGGTGTAATGGGAAGTAACTTTTTTTACTTCTGAGTAACATAACAGTGTCCTCTCTTCAGACTTTCATCAGTGGGTTTCGATTAACACACACGGTACAAATTATTCCAACGACGGATTACCTGAAGTAGTGTCCTTCTGAAATAACGGGATCTCTGGAACTGTAATCCTTGTAATAACCTTCCCGAAGACAGACATACACATAGGTCAACCCCATTACATTCTAAAAAGGGTTTCCAACTGACTAAGTCGGTAGTCAAACTTAAGGACAGGGATCAGTGAAAAACGTAATTAGTCTATTCACCAAAAACGACAACAAAAAATTCGTTTGACCTAATTCCTTTATCAAAAACTGAACTTGATTCTCCACAAAAAGTAATTTGTCGGACTAGTTTCAACGATAAAAGTTAAATATACGATTATTTGACATGAAATCTTGAATGTTTGTACTCACTGGGTCACCCTAAAATAAGGACCTAAGTTGTATTAGATACCTGAGGTTCCTAGAAAAGTCCAATATTCTCGTTCTCTTTTTACCAACAATTAACTTTTCATACTCATGTATAAGTTCCACTCCATCTTCTAATTTGGTTATTTACTATTTGACTTCTTTCAAATCTTTCTTTACATCGATATTGTTTTAGTGTATCTTCAGACTCCGCAATTAATAAGTCCCTTATTGAAAAGATTTTCATACTAAAGAAATAACGTACAAATCGAGAATCTTTAAAGGAAATCAAAGAAGAAAGGATACCCGTCCTTAGGGAGTCTTCTTTACCTCATCGGTAGTACCAGTTGTTTTCTCAGGCTTTACGTCATTAACCTACGTCAGAGTTTTTGCTGTCTTACTAGAGACGAGCAAAGGTTCCGTTTGGTAAGTTATAGTACCATTAGGTTCAGATACGGGGTTGGTCATTACGACTTCTTCGACTTCAACTAACCAAGATACTTCTGGATGTTCTGGAAAATCTTTATTGTGGGTTTTTTCTACAGGAAAAGTAATATGACCTTACGTTCTCATCCTTCAGTTCTTTGTAGACCTCATTGCCCGTTTAACCCGGAACTTTACGCCTTACTTCGTCCCGTTTCTGATTATCTCAAAGCGGTTCTTCTACGTGACCAGTATCGTTTGTGGGAGAAGGTGTTGTGTTGTCTTCTGAGATGTGTACCTGTAGTGGTCTACCAGTTGTGACTTTAGTCTAATTAATGTAAGATACGTCGGTTTCTACCTCTTCGAAATATGTCAGTTGTTTTTGTTCTGGTCCTCGACTGACACCGAGTCTAGTACTTGAGGAATAATAGTTTAAGTCTAAATTTAACTCCTTTCATCCCTTTTGGCGATCTGGTAAGTCCATACTGGATTTAGTTTAGGGAATACTAATATGTCACCTTCACTCTTTATCTGAATTCCCGGATCTAGACTATCTATCTCACGAACTACTTGATACCTTACTCCAAGCACTGTGACATGTCCTCTGTTCCTAGTTCTGGTAGGGGTACCTTTTCTTTACGTTTTTTTCGTTTTACCGAGAGACCCCTCCGAAATGTTTATCGACACTTTTCTTCTCTCCGTACATTCTTAATTTCTAAAATTTTAATATTTTTTATTATTATTATTATTTTTAATTTTTCTTTCTTTCTTTTTTCTTTCTTTTCTTCTCTCCGTTTTTTTTTTTTTTTTTTTTTTTGTTTCCTCTTTTCCTTTCTATCTTCGTAGATTTACGTCTCAAGGTTTCTTATCGTTCTTCTCTATTCTTTCGGAAGAAGTTGTTAGTTACCTCTCTTTATCTCCTTTTCTTGTCTTACCCTTTCTGATCTCTATAGAAGTTCTTTTAATTTCTATGGTTCTCTTGTAAAGTACGTTTCTGCCCGAACTATTTCCTGCCTTTACCATACCTGGATTGTCTTCATCTTCTATAATTTTGCTCCACCCTTCTTATGTGTCTTGACATGTTTTTATAGAAGTACTGGGCCTATTAGTGCTACCACACTAGTGAGTAGATCTCGGTCCGTAGGACCTTACAATTCAGTTCACCCGAAATCTTTCGTAGTGATACTTGTTTCGATCACCTCCACTACCTTAAGGTCACCTCAAGAAAGTTTAGGACTTTCTACTACGACACTTTCACGACGTGAGTTATACAGTCGTGTAAACCTTTTGAGTCGTCACCGGTGTCCTGACCTTATCCAGTCAAAAGTAAGGTTAAGGTTTCTGTCCGTTACGGTTTTTTACAAGTTTGATGGCGTGTTAACGTGAATAGAGTGTACGATCATTTCATTACGAGTTTTAAGAGTTTGAAGGTCTACTAGTTCGACCAAAATCTTTTCCGTCTCCTTGGTCTCTAGTTTAACGGTTGTGGGTGACCTAGTACCTTTTTCGTTCTCTCAAGGTCTTTTTTGTAGATAAAGACGAAATAACTGACACGGTTTCGGAAACTGAGACACCTAGTGTTATTTGACACCTTTTAAGACTCTCTCTACTCTTATGGTCTGGTGGACAGGATGGAGAACTCTTTAGACATACGTCCAGTCCTTCGTTGTCAATCTTGACCTGTACCTTGTTGTCTGACGAAGGTTTATCCTTTTCCTCATGCAGTTCCGACATATAACAGTGGAACGAACAAATTGAATATACGTCTCATGTAGTACTCTTTGTGACCTGACCTTCTTTGTGTTCGACCTTAGTTCTAACGGCGCTCTTAATAGTTAGTGGAGTCTATACGACTACTGTGGTGGGAATACCGTCTTTCACTTCTCCTTGATTTTTCGGAGAACTACTTTCACTTTCTCCTCTCGCTTTTACAACCGAATTTCGAGTTGTAAGTCTTTTGCTTCTAGTACCGTAGGTCAGGGTAGTCAAGTATCGTTTATCTACCCCTTTGTCACCTTTGTCACCGACTACAATAAAAAGACCCGAGGTTTTAGTGACGTCTACCACTAACATCGGTACTTTAATTTTCTACGAATGAGGAACCTTCTTTTCAATACTGGTTGGATCTATCGTATAAGTTTTCGTCTCTGTAATGAAACGGCTTATTCCAGGTAGATCAGTTCGGATACCAAAAAGGACACCAGTACATACCTACACTCTCAACCTGACACTTCTTCCGACTAGCTACTTCTTAACTACGAAAACTTGACACCACAACCTCTTCTGAGAACTCTCAGGGAACCTGACGTTCCTCTAGGTTGGTCAGGTCAGACTTCCTCTAGTCGTGACCCTAAAGAAACCTTCCTTACTACGATTTCGACTTTGAGGTCATGAAACCGGTGGAGTCGCTTCACAACTGAGTAACCTTTTCTGAGACTACGACCCTCCCTAACCCCCGGTCTCCTCTTCCCCTGCTGTCTCCTACTCTACCGACCTACCGTAGTGACTAAGATACCTGCACTAAGACTCACTTGAGACCTTCAACCACTACCTGTCCCGCCGGACCGCACGAAACTAAGTACCCCAGTGTTTCTCAGACTGTACTGACTCTCTCACTTGACTTGACTTAACCCTATTTCTTCCTGCAACAGTAATTGACATTTTATCAAACCAGAGTCCGGTTTGTTGACCCTCCCTTGTGTCGTGGTGGATAGTTCCCTTTTAACCTAATTTCTAAATTACTCCAATCTGGATCAGTCTTGTTCTGGGTCTAAAGAGGTGTCGATCAGGTAGGGTAGTTCCTCGAAGGTGTTTACAGAATAGGAATCGGTAATCTCCCGTCTGTCTTACTTTTGATGTTCGTGTCTTTCGAGTGGTTTGACTAGAGTACGTGGTCTCGGAACAGATTGAGTTACTTTGGTATTCAGTACGGCACTTCCTTGTGATTTTTACCTACCCAGTACCACTTCACAAGACTGTTTTGTACCAGGAGAGTTCTTCCCTTACGTTTGGTGAAGTCACAAGAACGGAACTCTTGTGGTACTTGTCATACTTTTACGTTTTTCAATACTTTCTACTTGAGGGGTCCAGTCGTCCACGGGTTCTACGATGACCTCTTCTCACCTCTTTATCGATGTCTTTCTTACTGCTCTCCCTGGTGTGTGTGTGTGTGTGTACGTCTTTGTGGGTCAACACCTACACTGACCACTACCTGCATTTCAGACTACCACATTTCTTTTTATAACGTATCCTTCGACTTTAAAATCCAGGTCCTTAATCCACTTAACCTTCACCAGTTTATCCTTTACCGTTCTCACTTGTAGTCTTAAAATCCTTAGTCAATTGATTTTACCTGACTTTACCCCCTTAAATTAAGTTTACCGGTAATATAGACGATGACACCCGTTCTTAGGGAATCTTCTTTACATCATGGGTAGTATCAGTTCTTTTCTGAGGTTTTATGTCAAGAACCTACGTTAGAGTTTTAGCTGTCTTACTAGAGATAAACTAAGGTTCCAATTGGTAAGTTTAGTGCCATTAGGTTCAGTTACGGGGTTTGTCACGACTTCTTCAACTTCAACTTGACGTTTCAACTTCAAAACTACTGAATATTCTTGATGATCTTAATTGTGGTTTTTTTTCTACAGGAGAAATAGTATCTCCTGACCTCACACCTTATCCTTCAGTTCAAGTCAAGTCAAGTCAAGTCGAGTGATAGAGTCAGCACAGGCTGAGAAACGTTGGGGTACTTAGTGTCGTGCGGTCCGGAGGGACAAGTAGGTAGAGGGCCTCAAGTGAGTCTTAGTGTAGGTAGCTCAGGCACTACGGTAGATCGGTAGAGTAGGAGCCAGCAGGTGAAGAGGAGAACGGGGGTTAGGGAGGGTCGTAGTTTCAGAAAAGGTTACTCAGTTGAGAAGCGTACTCCACCGGTTTCATGACCTCAAAGTCGAAATCGTAGTAAGGAAGGTTTCTTTAGGGTCCCGACTAGAGGAAGTCTTACCTGACCAACCTAGATGAACGTCAGGTTCCCTGAGAGTTCTCAGAAGAGGTTGTGGTGTCAAGTTTTTGTAGTTAAGGAACCCCGAGTCGGAAGAAGTGTCAGGTTGAGAGTGTAGGTATGTNCATGACCTCAAAGTCGAAATCGTAGTAAGGAAGGTTTCTTTAGGGTCCCAACTAGAGGAAGTCTTACCTGACCAACCTAGAGGAACGTCAGGTTCCCTGAGAGTTCTCAGAAGAGGTTGTGGTGTCAAGTTTTTGTAGTTAAGAAACCCCGAGTCGGAAGAAGTGTCAGGTTGAGAGTGTAGGTATGTTTTGGCATCCGAACTGATCTACCTGGAATCAGCCGTTTCATTACAGAGACGAAAACTTATACGATAGATCCAACCAGTATTGAAAAGAAGATTCCTCATTCGCAGAAAATTAAAGTACCGATGTTAGTGGTAGACGTCACTAAAACCTCGGGTCTTTTTATTGTAGTCGGTGACAAAGGGGTAGATAAACGGTACTTCACTACCCTGGCCTACGGTACTAGAAGCAAAAGACTTACAACTCGAAATTCGGTTGAAAAAGCGAGAGGAGAAAGTGAAAGTAGTTCTCCGAAAAATCGAGAAGAAGTGAAAGACGGTATTCCCACCACAGTAGACGTATAGACTTCAATAACTATAAAGAGGACCGTTAGAACTAAGGTCGAACACAAAGAAGGTCAGGTCACAAAGAGTACTACATGAGACGTATATTCAATTTGTTCGTCCTACTGTTATATATCGGAACTGTATGAGGAAAAGGATAAACCTTGGTCAGACAACAAGGTACAGGTCATGATTGACAACGAAGGACTGGATGTATGTTTAAAGGGTTCTCCGTCCAGTCCACCAGACCATAAGGGTAGAGAAAGTCTTAAAAGGTGTTAAATAACACTAGGTGTGTCAGTTTCCGAAACCGTATCAGTTATTTCGACTTTATCTACAGAAAGAACTTGAGAGAACGAAAAAGGTACTAGGTCGCCTACAACCGTTAAACTAGAGAAAAAGGAGACGGAAACTGAAACTTCATGTTTTACTTTGTCCCGTTTCCGATGGTCTCAAAACGGCCTTCTTACGTGACTAGTATCGTTTGTGGGAGAAGGTTCTCGTGTTCCCTACCGGGACATGTATCTGTAGTGTTCGACCAGTTATGGTTTTATTCTAACAATTATAAGAAACATCGACTTCTACCTTTACGAGATATGACAGTCGTTTTTGTTATGGTTCTAGATTGATACCGAGTCTAATACTTGAGGACTAAAAGTTTAAGTCTGAATTTTACTTCTTGCATCCCTTTTGGTGATCTGGTAAGGCCATACTGGATTTAGTTTAGAGAATGTAAATATGTCACCTTCACTACTCACTAATTATGTTAGTCCCTGGATCTAGACCATCTCTCTTACGGACTTCTTGATACCTGTCTTCAAGTACTGTAACATATCCGCCGTCACTAGTTCTGGTAGGGGTTCTTTTCTTTAGGTTTTTCCGTTTTAACAACAGACTCCTCCGAAACGTTTATCGACTCTTTTCTTCTCTTCTCCTCCTTTTCATCTTTTCCTTTCTATATATGTAGACTTACGTCTCAAGGTTTCTTCTCGTTCCTCTCTATTCTTCCGAAAGGTGTCACTAGTTACGTTCCTTTATCTCCTTTTGTTATCTATCCTTTTCAATCTAGAGAAGTTCTTTTATACTCTATGGTTCCTTTGTACAGTACGTTTCTACCCGTGTTATTTCTTGACTCTACTATACCTGGGTTGTCTTCGTCCTTTATAATTCTTCTCCACCGTTCTTATATGTCTTCTTGATATGTTTTTGATAGGTACTACCACACTAGTGAGTGGATCTTACTTTGTGGGACCTCACACTTCAATTCACCCGGAATCCTTCGTAGTGATACTTGTTTCGATAACGTCTACTACCTCAAGGTCAACTTAATGTGGTTTAGGATTTCTACTACTACACTTTCACACCGTGAGTTATACGATCGTTCAAACCTTTTGTCGTCACCGATGTTCTGACCTTTTACAAACAAAAGTAAGGTTTAGATTTCTTTCCGTTACGGTTCCTTACAAGTTTGATAGTGTGTTAACATAAGTAGAGTATTCAATCGTTTCATCACGAGTTTTAAGAGGTTCAGTCCGAAGTTGTCATACACTTGACACTTGAAGGTCTACAAGTTCAACCAAAATCGTTTCCGTCTTCTTGACCTCCAGTTCAACGGTTGTAGGTGACCTAGTATCTTTTTATTTTGTTCTCTTAAGGTCTATTTTTGTGGATGAAGACGAAGTAACTGATGGGATTTCGGAAACTGACACACCTAGTGTTGTTTGACCTTTTAAGACTTTCTCTCTCCTTATGGTCTGGTGGACTTGACGGAGGACTCTTTAGACATGTGTCTAGTTCTTCGTTGTTAATTTTCTTCTGTACCTTGTTGCCTGACTAAGGTTTAACCCTTTTCTCATACAGTTCTGACATATAAAAGTGGGACGAATAAATTGAATATACGACCCATGTGGTACTGTTTACGACCTGACCTACTTAATATTCGACCTTAGTTTAACGGTCTTCTTTATAGTTATTGGAGTTTATACGTCTACTGTGATAGGAATACCGTCTTTCGTTTCTCCTTGATTACTCGGAGAATTAGTTTCTCTTTCTCCAATCACTTTTTCAACCGAATTTTAAGTTGTAAGTTTTTTTACTTTTAGTACCGTAGACCAGGGTAGTAAAGTACTGTTTATCTTCACCTTTGCAACCTTTGTCATTCTATGAAATAAAAGAACCCGAGGGTTTAGCGACGTATACCACTGACATCGGTACTTTAATTTTCTGTGAATGAGGAACCTTCTTTTCGATACTGGTTGGATCCGTCGTATAATTTTTAGTCTCTGTAATGAAACGACTGTTTGTAACTAGATCAGTCAATACAAAAAAGGTCATTAGTACATACCTATTCTCTCAACCTGGTATTTCTTCGACTCACGGTTTCTTAACTAAGAAAACTTGACACCACAACCTCTTCCGAGAACTGTCAGGGGAACACAAGTTCTTCTAGTTTGGTCAGGTAGGATTTCCTTTAGTAAGGACTTATAAGTGACCTTGATACGACTTCGTGGTTATGAAACCGGTGGACTACACTTGTCTACTAAGGAATCTTTTCTGGGACTACGACCGTTTCTTATTTCCGTCCTCCTCTTCCCCTACTGTCTCCTACTCTGTCAACTTACCGTAGTGACTAAGCTACCTGTACTCGAACTCGTTCGAGTCGTCAATCACTATATGTTCCTTCGGATCGTAAGACGTCAGGTACCCCTGTGTTTCTCAGACCGTACTGACTCTCTGACTTAACTTGACTTGACTTGACTTCAAAATATTATGATTCCAACTATTAACAATACTGACGAAAAAAAATTTTTTTAAATACGAATTAATCTCATATTAACAAACAAAGACAGTATGTTGTTGTAATTTGTCGGTATTCTCACACACGCACACACATATATACACACACACACACACACATATATATATATATATATACGTAATAGACGAGAAAAGAAAACTCTGTTATTGACTGACCCTACAGACGTCAGTCATCACTTGGATAACTCTTAAGGAATTCATATTACCCATAGTAAACAAAAGTACACGGACAAGAACTCTTTTTATACTACCCAAGATACATTCTTGGACTAAGTTTCCTTTGGTTTCATAAGGAAAGAATCCTTAAATAGACGCATTGTGTCTTTTTGTGGTCGTAAACTAATGTCGTTATCCTGGACTCCTCTGTACCTCTGGAACTGTATCATCTCCACCATTCAATCTGCTTCAATACTCTTTTGACTTCGATGATCAGTATTTTTAATTATTCATATTTCTTTGGTTTTCACTACTCTATTGTCTTTGGATTTCTATGTAACTTTAAACTCCAGCGATCTTAAACAAGTATCGTAGTCTCTGATATCTTTGTCCCTAAAATATTAGTCTCTGATATCTCTCCTAAACTCACAGGTTTTATTTCAAGAGGTTTGTGAACGACGACCCTCTTATCCAGACTCTATCAAGATCCAAACCCCCGTCTACTCACTTTTTACATGACATAGTACCTCAAGACGCTAACCTTCGTTGACTATTTTGAAGTATACCTACGGAAAATGTACCTCAAAAAAAAAAAAAAAAGGGGAGTTAAACTACGTAACTATTAAAACCTCTAATTTTACTCTTCGAATACGGAAGTCTATGTTTACTTTCTGCACGTGAAAGGAAAATAAGTACCGAGGGAAAGAAAAAAAAAAAATAAAATAAAAATTAACCTCCTATGAAATATCATAACACTACCAAAGACGGTATGTAGTCGTACTCAGTCGGTATCCTTTAGTATACAGGGGAGGGAGAACTTGAAGGGAGGGTGAAAGGTGTATCCGAGGGAAAGAAGTCTGTTAAGAATGAATTTTAACTTATATATAAGACATTTAATAATATATTGAAGTTATTTTTCGGGAACAAGTAAGATTATCAAAAATTACACATGAATTCATTAAATCAATTCACTCCGGGTAGAAGAACCCATTAAATGTAATAAACCCGTACCTCACTCCCGTACACACACATACACGTACTGATAATAAACTCACAAGTGGACTACGTTTCTCGACTGAGTAAACTTTTCTGGGACTACGACCCTTTCTAATTCCCGTCCTCCTCTTCCCCTGTTGTCTCCTACTCTACTAACCTACCGTAGTGGCTGAGTTGCCTGTACCCAAACCCACCTGAGGCCCTCAACCACTATCTGTCCCTCCGGACCTCCCGACGTCAAGTATGTTTCGCAGTCTGTCCTGACTCGCTGACTTGACTCGACTTGACTTGACTTGACTTGACTTGACTTGACAACAATTGACAATACTCGTCGTTATAATAATTACAAAAAGATTAAATCTAATGAATATTATTTTTATAAAAGTTTGATAAGAATATAATATGTGAGGACGACAAGTTATTTTAGACTAAAAGAAATAGTAGACCTATTTGCCCATTTAACATGAGAAGAATTACTCTCTACTCCCACATACAGAAAAACACTGATACTGTAAACTCGATTTTAATGTGTATAGTTAAGATCCATTTTTATAAATTAGTAGTTTCTAGTCGATTGAGAAGTTAAACAAAAACGAAAACGATGTACCGATACCACTATGTACAACTGTATATCTATTAAACTCGGATACTTTTTGTCGAAGTGACCTGTCACCGTTTCTTGGTATCGTTCGAAGTGTTTCTTTTTCATTTTCAACGACAAACGTCGGTGACACCAAAAGTCAAACAAAAGATGGTATTATATTAGATTATATGGGACTGTGTCGGTATTTACTCTTGATGATGGAAAAGATGTGCAACTTCTGTCTCTCGAAATTGTCTATTCCAATAAAGGGTTCACGAAGGTGTAAAGTCCCCCTCTTAAGTTTTCTATGTCAGAGTACAAGACAATCCATTCTTTAGAAATTACTGTTTGATAAAATATTCATTACATTAGTGAACACTTGATTGAGAGTCTTAATAAACGATTTTTATTAGAGTATACGTTAGTTGATTTTAGATAAAATACTGGATTATAAATACTAAAATATCTATATAATGTATGATAAAGATTTTCCTGTAATTTCGTAACCAAACGTTTAACTTCAAAATTGTTTAGTCTATATATTTTTATAAAAGTGTGGGATGAGAGTGAATTGGAAGACAAGGTATACTAAAGAATTATGACGACTTACCTTTACAAGTCATTGGTTAAAGAAGAAACAGTTTAAAATAATTTAAAAATAAACAGTCAATTTAATAAAAATAGAGAACTTAATAATATTAGATAGAAGGTAAAGAATGGGGGACATAAATGTAGATATAAATTCAACTGGTTTTAATTACTTTTTACATTGAGGAAATGGAAAAAGACTTTGACTGAACTAAGACTAGGTTAGACTCATTTTTCTTTTGTAATTCGGTACAACTTTGTAATGAGATAAATGATTCTTATCCGAATATAATTTTTTTTTTTTTTGACATTTATTGTACACTGAACGAGAGTAAAGTAACCGGTTACATTCAATGTTCCGATGAACGTCAATATAAACCTTATTATTATTATCACTACTTTCACACATAGTATCGGATCAAGAACTCAAACAATCTTATTATATACAAAAAGTCAAAACATACTACAACCATCAGTCGTACTCTTTTACGATCAAATTAGTACTATATAAAAAAATTGAAATGATCCTTAAAAGTAACCCTTATCTATAACTAAAATGGTTTTCTCAAATATAGGGTAATTCTCTTGGTCTATTTCAACAAAAAAAAAAAGTAAAAACACCACTAATTATTATAATTATTTGTAGAATAATAAATTGACAAGATCGAGAAAACCCAAGGACCTGGGTCAATACGCACGCACATCCTCCGAAAGGTGTGTTCTGGTTCGTTAAAACCAATCGCTATCGTAGTCTAAGGTGTCCGATTCCCATGACAGGATGTCCTGACGACTCTATCTTTCTTATACCCGTTTGCATAATTTGGCAATAAAAGAAATAGAACATCTAGAAATCACGACACACAGGGAGACTCTATGAAAGGAAGTGACTAGTAAAACCAGTAGAACAAATCTCTAAGATCTCTTGTGATGGAAACTTCTTTAACAAGAAAAGAAAAATCAACCGTTGAAGGAAAGAAGTCGAAAACCGAGAAACAGTTTGTTGATAATGGTAGAGATTATACTTCAGTTACTATCATCTCAATTTACAAGATCGTAAAACTCCTTCCATGTAAGTTAAGGAGAATCTAAGTTCAGGTAAAAGTTTCGTGTGGTCCTTCCTTTTTTTTTTTTTTTCAAAGAAACGTCTTCTCTCACACTTTTATATAAGTACGAGAAAGTAGGAAAGGATTTAGGAAGATCGACAAATCTTATGACAAATTTTATGACAAAATTTTAAAAAAATAGTAACATTTAATGATAGATTTTAATTTTATAACGTAAATACATATATTTTATACCAGTAATATTTATATATTTTAAATAAATATATTTTATAACAGTAACATTTTCAATAAATATATTTTATACCAGGAATCGATCCATTCATACTTTCACACTTTCCTTTTTCTCATATAAACTAAAATAATTATAAATGTTTTCGTAATTTTTGTAAATGAAACTTCGTCAATTACTGCTTTCTCCTTTAAATCAAAATAACTCTCACAAGAATCTTCTTTTAAAACGAGAACTAAAACAGAAAATATCGGTGAAAAACCTAGACTCTTATAAAAGAGACGAGAAGTTGTCTTAATAGGGAAAGAAGACAGAAATGATCATCACGAGGTTTTTGTATTGATTGATGTTTCGTTTAGAGGGTGACGTACACAGTTTTGTTACACTATGTACGGACTCACGTTATGGTTTTTGTTTCGAGACCACTACAAAGATTTCGTTGTGAATTAATTCAACAAGTACCTTATTTATATTGTAGTCTGAGAGCGTAGTCGTAAGACTTGGTTCCCTGTTGTATTGAAGTGTCAGAGTCTAATTTTTTTTTTTTTATGAAACTTGTCTTGTTTTACGAACAGGTTTTTCCTATCGTCTATAAAATCATCCAATAGACTAATTTTTGATCAAAATGTTCGAATTAAAATCTCCGTCCAAATCGTTTGGTCTTTTATACCACTTTCAACTATCTCCTTATTGGAGTGAAAACCGAATTTTCCGATTCTCTTCACCAAAATCTTAATAATAATCTTACCTATTTCAAAATAAAGAATAACACTTTAGTTCAAGTTGGGAAATATTTATTCTATCCTTTATACTTGGATACATATCAACTTCGTATATGTTTCCTTTATATTAAGGTCATTTTTCTTCTGATTCTTTACTTGATACACCGAATACTCTTACTATAAACGACTAAAAAATTTTAGTAAAAACGATTGAAAAGAACGTGTGAACTTTCAGACATTAAGATTTACATACTCTTTTTTTAAATTCGTTATTTACTGAAAAGTAAACTTTTCAGTTGAATACTTGTTCACTGTTAAGTTCTTTGCAAAGAAATATTAGGTTGAAACTAGTACAATTATTAAGTTATTAAAATTATGTCTAATGGTATTCTTAATAAGTTTAATGGGAACAAGTTTCGTTTATAAGACTACTTCATTGTACAGTTAATAGAGATCCTGATATTATTCATTAGTAAATCTATGTATTCAAACCTCAATTGGAATATCATATAAAGAAGGGATTTAACATCTTCTCATAAGGAATACAACTCAATTACTATGTCATTTATACGGTCCGTTGTCGTCATAATGTCCTTATATTTTCACCGATGACCTGAATGTATTTTTCTACATATTCTCTAAATCGTTCAAACCCCTCTCCATTCGTTTTTATATTCTGTATTTAAATTATCTTTGGTACTTACTATGGTTTTTTTTTTTTTTTTTGTCGAACCACCAGTTGTGTGTAATGATATGATCGAACAGTATCTGTAGACTAAACCGAACGGGTTCCGACATCAGGTCGGAGTAAGTTAAAGTGCTACTAACTTTCAACTTTTGGCGAAGAGAGTGTGAGAGAATGTCTGGGATGGACCCAGACGTACGTTCATTCCATAACATTATCAACGCGTGTATGTGTCGAACCTTCCAACTTCACTCCACTTCAACAGAGGACCTCGACAAAAGAGAACGTTGTTCTAGTACTCTATACTGTTTGACACCAGTGGTCTGAGTCGTAAGGTTTCAGATCATAGGTCGAAGGACTCGTGTCTTTTAGTGACAACGGTCGGAACCCCGACGTCACACTTGTCGTAGAAGAACGTAAGACCCAACCTCGATCAACTACCATGTAGTTTAATAATCATCTTACTACCGAAGGACTGACGTCGTACGGGTACGAAAGGTTTTTGAATCAATTGAGAATTAAGAAACGTAATTTAATTAAATACTAAGTTAATTCATCTTATTAAAGATAAAAGACTTGACTTGAAACACACTTTCTATTTTCAGAATTTCTAAACTGAAGTCACAATGACTATTCCTTACTCTCTTTTCACTTTCAGTGAATTAGTACAGGTCGAGAACGCTGGGGTACCTGACGTTGGGTGGTTCCAGGAGACAGATACCTTAAAAGGCCCGTTCTTATGACCTCACCCAACGGTAAAGGATGAGGTCTATTCCTTACCTCCTCCCCCCTTTTTCCAATCTTTCTGTCCTCCAACTTTCTTTCTCCCCTCTTCTACTTCGAATAATGACTATTGACTAGTGGATAAAACAAGACAACAAGTCAACGCAGGTTGAGACGTTGAGGTACCCGATATCGTGTAGTCCGAAGGGGTAGGAAATAGAGGTCTTCGAACGAGTTTGAGTACAGACAACTCAGTCATTACGGTAGGTTTGTAGAGTAAGAGATAGTAGGGGAAGAGGACATAGTCCCTTGTAAATTGTCCTCCTAAGGACGTACGACAAAAGATAGAGAGTTCCTAAGAGACAAGGTATACTCAAGGATAAGGTTCTTACTCATTTCGACGTACGTCAAGAGTCCTGACTCCAGTACCCTACTCGGTACGTCACTGAGAAAAGTCGTAGTCACTGGAACATACATAATCTGATAGGTATAACACAGATAACTATTTTAAAGTAGGACACATTATCGGCTCATTAGTAGAGTGATTTCTATATATTCGGACGTAAAGACCTTTATTTCGTGGAAACGAGGTAGTCTCGAACCCAGGGACGCAGAAAGAAAGAAAGAGAAAAAGAGAGAGAGGAGCCGATCGAGAGACCTTACGTCTTTGGGAAGAACGAGTGAGAGGAAGGGTCCGAAGATTCTGAGAGAGGTCTTCTGTGGGACACCGAAGAAGAGGGAACTCTCCCGCGGGACACGGAAGCACTCTCTACGTTCAGGACACAGTTCCTGAATAACCAAAAGACGCATTTCGTCCCTCATAGTCGGAGAAAGAGAAAGTGAAAGAATAGAAACTGAGACCAGGCGGTCCAGGGCCAGGTAATTCCCTGGGGTTGTGAGGACGGAAGTTAGAAAGGGTCTTAGTCCCAGAAAAGGTTACTCAGTCGAGAAGAGTAGTCCACCAATTTAACACCTCGAAGTCGAAGTCGTAGTCAGGAGGTTAATTATAAGTCTTGACTAAAGGAAATCCTACCTGACCAAACTAGAGGAACGTCAGGTTCTCTGAGAGTTCTCAGAAGAGGTTGTGATGTCAAGGTTTCATAGTTATGAAGCCGGGAGTCGAAGAAATATCAGATTGAGAGTTTAGGTATGTACTGATGACCTTTTTTGGTATCAAACCGTTCTGTCCAGAAACACCCGTTTCATTACAGAGACGAAAATTATACGAGAGATCCGAAAAAAAAGGGTTCCTCTTTCGATACTATGTGATCATTGATAGAAACAATGAAAATACACAAACTTAACGGTCTTATTGTCTACATTGAACCTTCTTTGTTTTTATTTTTCAGATGGATATAAGATAATAAAGAGTATAAATATCCAAGTCCAGTCTATTACCGTCTTCACACAGAGTATGTTATCCTTGAGACACGACGACTCACGCAGGAGTTTTGTGTGAGTCTGTGTAAGTCTCGATCATATCGTAGAGATCTTCATATGTCAGAATATTCAGTTACTCGGGTAAAGAGTACATATTAAACTTTTCAGATTACCAATTATGGGGGTTTTATAAAACTGAAAGGGTAGTACTGATGTAAGTACAAAAGAACTCCCCACTGTATAATTTTTTAAAGATTAGTTTCAAAACTCCAATGAAGTCCATTAATTACAGACTTCCTTTACTACTATACGGATAAATCATTGGATCATGACGACCGTTTGGGAGTGGGGTAGAGACCGAGAGAGGTCTTGTCACCCCGGGTGAAGAAATTACTATTGATGTGAACCTTAATTAAGAAGATATCCATTTGACTCAGTTAGATGTCTCATTTTGTTTTAAGGTATAAATAGACAAAGTCAAGAGAGAAAAGAAGGACAAAGATCAAAGTCAGTTCCTTATCTTAGAATCGAGTTCATGAATTGAGATGGACGATAAGAACTGACCAATATAAAAGAAATCTCTCGTGAAAGGGAATATAATGAGTCAGTTAATTGATCTTAAGGTTTGTAAACACGTCCGAATGATAACCTAGAACAGTCAGAAGATATAAGTAAGAAGGGTACCGAAGACATTTAGGTGAGAGACTTATCTATAGAATTTTTGGTAGGGATAGGGGATCCATACGTGGTCGTGACCTTTGTTCATAAATGTATCAATTAATCTTTATTGTGTCGGTATGAGTGAGAGACATGGAATTATACCTTAAGAGTCGAAGGAGGGACTTTATCGTAAAAAGATGTAGACACGAAGGGGAAGGTAAGAGTAGGTGATGAGGTAGAAGATAAGGTTATTCACCTATATGTAAAACAAGATTTTACTTTATTCTTACTATAGTCGTACATTTATTGGTTCGATGCTTTATAAATATTGTGGATCTTAAGAAATATGTTTCAATAAAATCGAACATGAAATAGAGTAAATCTGTTTCTTCAAATGGAGGTCTTCCATTCGAGACATCTCTGTCTATAAGATTGTTAATGATATCACTTACCTTAACAAAGGAATTAAAGAAAAAGATGAAAGAGTAATAATCACATATCCTTACGTTCCCTAAAGACACACGACTAAAATATAGGACGTTGAAATAATATAAGTAACTAATCCAGATCATTAAAAGACCACCTCAGAAATCCCAATAGATACATCTCCTAGTACAGTAGACGTTTGTCACTCTCAAAATGAAGAAAAGGTTAAACCTGAGGAAAGTAAAGAAAAAGACGAGACTAACGACACAAGCTACGGTCTATGTCCTACGAACCCCGACCACGTGCCCCTACTAGGTCTCTCTACTATACGCCACCCTCCACCCTCCCCCCAAGTACAAACCCTTGAGTACATGTGAACACCGACTAAGTACAGTTACATACCGTTTTGGTTATGTCATAACGTTTCATTTTACTTCATTTTTATTTTTGAATTTTTTTTTGTGTTAATGATACAAGGGTCTAGAGTTACATTAGAAGACACTCAATTGTATGTAAATTATCAAAATCTGTTTATTTGTTTTCCCTTAATTACTTAAATAGAAGTTTCTATTATAAATAACTGTCGTACATAACTCGTATTAAACGATAAATAAATAGGAAGAAGTAATAACGAAAATCCGTGTGTAAATCGAAATAGTGTCCTTTACACTTTAAAAATAAATCATGACTTTTATATAACGTGTAGGTAATTAACGACGGTAACTAATAAAATTTATAAACATTAAGTTTATTTTTATTACGTATTATTTTATTTGATAGATTTACAGTTACTTTTCTTTTAGACCAGTTTTAGTTTGTCCTTACGTCGATTATTTTACTTCACTCTTTTCATAATACTGTTAAGATAAAAGATACCTAGACGAAAAAGAATGAGGCTTTTGGGTTGTATAAAGAGTAGTTGTTTAGAACGTCGAGTCGGTTATTTACTAAAGGGTACATGTGTCCTTTACATTTGGTTGAACTCAAAAACGAATTCATTGTATTTAAATATTACACCAAGACAATGGTTTTTTCATATAGGGATTTAACATCTGTTTACGGAAGACCTAATAAGTATCGAAACCTATTAGGTACGACGACGAGAGAGTATCAACTCTTCATAAACATTTTTGTAAGTGTTTTACACGATTAATGAATTTTATTTTTATCTGGAAAAGATACGAACGTTCGTATGAAAATTATAAATATGAGACCTATAAATACTGTATTGTAGACGGATTTTAAAGTACACCATAAGTCTAATTGATACTATCTAACTTATTTAATCATCCTTCTAAAAATAATTCCATCTTATTGTTTTTTTTTCTACAAATTTTTGTTTGTCATAGAGATGTAAGAGAAAACATGGAAACTTTTATTGTAATATACTTATTTCTATATAAATAATGAAAAAGAATTTGGGTTGGTGACTTTTTAGGGAACTGGAGATACTTAATAAATTGAATTATGAAATGAATAATGAAAAAAAGAATCGTTTTTTTGACGTAAGTGAATTATAAACGAAAAGAGTAACCTTGTTTCTCAGTCAGACTATAGACTATATGTATTTCAATTAAACTTTCTTCCTTCTGACTGAGTTGTTATAAAGGAACACAAAAGTAGAAATAGTTTAAGGACTGAAACAAGGTGACCCTACTATATTTCCAAAAGGTCTCCTTTTAATTTATTATAAAAACATCTTTTTTCTTTAGTTAAATTCACACTAAATCGTAGTGAACTTTCCATTTTGACATAATTAGTTCAAATGTATAAATGGACTAATTATGTCAAATGTATAAATGGAAAGTTCACTATGATTTAGAACAATCCTGAGATTTGTAGAGACAATGTATGACTAATTGTAAAATAGAGTAAACAAGTGACTAGATTTTCATATGTAACTCGGATATGACGGATGAACATTTGTTTGAGAGGAGAAAGTGAAAGTAAGTCTCCGAGAAATCAAGGAGAAGTGAAAGACGGTATTCCCACCACAGTATACGTATAGACTCCAATAACTATACAGAGAGTCGTTAGAACTAAGGTCGAACATGAAGAAGGTCGGGTCGCAAAGAGTACTACACGAGATCTATATTCAATTTATTCGTCCCACTGTTATATGTCGGAACTATATGAGGAAAAGGATAAACCTTGGTCAGACAACAAGGTACAGGTCATGATTGACAACGAAGGACTGGACGTATGTCCAAAGAGTTCTCCGTCCAGTCCACCAGACCATAAGGGTAGAGAAAGTCTTAAAAGGTGTCAAATAATACTAAACGTGTCAGGTTTTTAAACCGTATCAGTTATTTCGTCTTTATCTACAAAAAGACCTCGAGAGAACGAAAAAGTTATAGGTCTCCTACAACCGTTGAACTAGAGAGTAAGGAGACGGAAAAGATTTTGGTCCAACTTGTAAACCTTCAAGTACCAAGTACATAACGACTTCGGACCGAACCGCTTAAAACTCGTAATGAAATGATCGTACACTCTACTCACGTTAACGAACCATCAAACTCGAAAGAAACCGTAACAGAAAGAAACTTTAATCTTACTTTTGACTGAAAAAGGTCAGGATACCGGTGACAAATCAAAAGGTTTAAACGATTGTATAACTCACGTTGTGAAAGTATCACAATAGAAAGTCCTGAACTTTATCGAGTTGACCTTAAGGTAGTGAAGGTGATCGAAACAAACTTCACTAAGAAAGATTCAAGGTGAATTGAAGTGTTAGGTCCTACAAACCGAGATCCACTCACACTCACTAGTGTGGTAGTACTAATAGACCTAGTACTTCTAGAAAAGACATGTCAAGAAGACACATAAGAACGGTGGAGAAGAATTATAGAAAAGGGAGATAATCCAAGTAGGGTAAAGACAGGAAAAAACTCGGGTAGAAACGTACTTTATAAGGAAACCATAGAGATTAAAAGAACTTCTTTAGAGATCAGAAAGGGTAAGATAACAAAAGGAGATAAAGAAACGTGACTAGGGACTCCTTCCGAAAGAATAGAGAGGAAAGATCAGAAACCTTGACACGTAAGTTTACCCGTATAGAAAAGAAAAGAGGAAACGAAAGGTGAATAGAAGAAAAGTGTCGAGAAACATTCCGGAGAAGTCTGTCGGTAAAACGAAAAAACGTAAAGAAAAAAACCCCCTATCAGAACCAGGGACAGAGGATATGTTACAGTGTTTGGAGGTAGGTATCAGGTAGTCCGTGAGACAGATAGTCTAGATCAGGGAATTTAGTAAATAAAAATCTGCTTTACATAAACTTCCCACAAACATATAAACGTATTGAAAACCTATGAAACGGAGGGATTGATTTAAGGTTATGGATCTGTATCCTGTCTTTTTATTTGTTTTGTAACGTTTTCGTTTATCGAGTTTCCTTCAAAGTTTCTGTAAATAGTAAAATTACATTTAATATATGACACAAACACATATGGAAATATCTTATATGTAGGGGGCATACACCGTCTTGAGTATGTTTGAAGGTAAAAAAGTATTTCTTTATGGATAAATGTCATATTTAACTGATACATCAAAACATTTAAAAATAAAACAACGAGAACCCTTAACATATCCTACTCCCTCGTTTCGTGAATAGTTCTTGAATGATACACGGTGTGTTAAACAGAAGATAAAATCTTCACGATAAAGTCAATTATAATTATCAACAGGATAACATAATTTGGGTATTTAACGGGGATTCTCTCTCACACTTTGAAGGACCAGTTTTTAATTTTTCTACGTTTCGGTTCTAAATTTGAGTCCCACAAGAAACAAAATAAAACAAAAATTATTGAGGTTGTAGACCTACAAAAAGAAAAATGGTACTAAGAAAGTTTCGAAAAAAAAAAAGAAATGATTTCATAAATAACATCTCACTACATAACTGTGGTAGTATGAGATTACTCTCTAAACATTCAATAAAATAAGACTTTGTTCATCAATAAAAGAACTTTTCAGTGTTCTACAAATACAACTTACCCTCCCTATTTCCAGTCTGAATTTTTAATAAGTATAAAAAGATACAGTTTCTTATTTCCCCCTTTGATTAAGATAGTGTTGTTGAGTCAGTTAAATCAAAAATGTCTACAATTTATCGAGTTTACTTATTTGGAGGAAGTGACAACTAATAAAATATTTCATCTATTTTCATGATTTACGCTTTGTTAATGCTCTTGAAACCCATAGTACAATTTCAGTTTTCCAAATATCGAGATTTTGGTAAAATGGGTTCATACCTAAAATATACTGAGTCTGTGATAATAAGATAGGAGATTTTTTCATTCTTTTAAAGACATTGTTCTTCTCTTCATACCAACGGATTTTAAAATTTTCGTAGTTGTTCCTTTCCTGTGTTATTTTCCCAAACTGGTTTTTTTCTTTTTTTTTTTTTTTTTTTCTCTCTTTCTTTCTTTTTTTAAAGGAACGTATCGTAACTAAATGAGAGAGAGAGAGTTCCAGTTGAGTAATCGATAAGGCCTGAAAATGATCTGATGACGTAAGGATGTAGAGGGGGTAAGGGAAAATAAAGGTCGTCAATTAGGATTTAGAAGTACCTTATTCATCTCTGTCAAACTATCTCTTGAGTGAGTTAAAAGACACAGTGATGAACAAAGAACACATGTGTGTGTATGTGTGTACGTGTGTGTGTAGGAGTGTAGAAATTAGTCTTTTCTTCATAGAAAGGTATACCTGGTGATTTTTTCGATTATGTAGGAGTAGAAATTATAGAAATTCTATAAATTAGGGTCTCGGTTAGGGGGATGAAAACAACACTGAGAAAAATGAGTATTAATTTCTATACGAGAGCCTCTTGGAGAGTTTTTTTTTTTTTTTTAATTTCGTGGTGTTTTAGGTGTCAGTGTGTGTTTTTTCTGTCGATTTACTTAATTTTGATAACAGGAACTAAACTTAGTAACAGAAGGAAAGTGGAATCAGGCCCCTTATTCGATCGTTCTTAAGACACGTGGTAAAGAAAGAAAAAATACGAGGAAAAAATGAGGGGAGAAGAAGAAAGTAGACAGTAAGATATTTAGACAGGGTCCTTACATAATAGTCGAGATGGTCTACAACTCTTCTTTGTCTGTTGATCAGGGAATCACAGTCCTTCAACCGAGTGGATATTACGTTATCTTTCTCTGGCTGGTTTTTTACATTCGTTCACCCACGTTAGACCCTTTCTGCTCTTTAGTCATAAGGTACAACCCCCTCGGTTTTTTTTCTCCTCTTACCCGGAGCTTTTCAGTCTTCTATAAATCAAGAACTTTTCTTACTTATGTATTACGTTTTCTCTTCAAGTCCGTCCTATTCTCCATTTCTATTTTAATTACTAAATACTCACCCAAATGATTCTATTATCGTAGACCACGTTAGTGAAGTACCCTTCATCTACCCCTTTGTCACCTTTGTCACAGTCTGAAATAAAACCCCCCGAGGTTTTAGTGTCGTCTACCACAACGGTGGTACTTTAATTTGAAAAGGAACCTTCCTTTCAATAGTGGTTGTATCTGTCGTATAATTTTTCGTCTCTGTAATGAAACGGTTTTTTCCAGACAGATCAGTTCCGATACCAAAAGGGTCACCAGTACATACCTACACTCTCAACCTGACACTTCTTTCGACTCACGGTTTCTTAACTATGAAAGCTTGACACCAAAACCTCTTCTGAGAACTCTCAGGGAACCTGACGTTTCTCTAGGTTGGTCAGGTAGGATTTCCTCTAGTCAGGACCCACAAGTAACCTTCCTGACTACGATTTCGACTTTGAGGTTATGAAACGGGTGGAGTAGGTTTCTCGACTGAGTAACCTTTTCTGGGACTACGACCCTCTCTAACTTCCGGTCTCCTCTTCCCTTACTGTCTCCTACTCTACCGACCTACCGTAGTGGAAGAGCTACCTGTACTTGAACTCACTTGAGACCCTCAACCACAACCTGTCCCTCCGGACCGTGCGACGCTAAGTATACCAGTGTTTCTCAGTCTATGCTAACTCACTGACTTGACTTGACTTGACTTGAATCTTACAAACCTCTAGAAGTTTGTCAATATTTACCGTAGTACTACTCTACGTTCGTAATCTCTACCCTTCTTCATATTCTCTATTTCGATGTCTCCGTTTGTCTAATCTTGTATTTCATAAAAGAAATGGTACACTCAAATCTTATATAGTTTTCCTTTATTCCTTTCTTCTCATTTTTATAAAAAAGTCATTTAAAACGACACATTTTTCGGTTGGGTTATGAATCACTCATAATTTGTTATTTACGAATCGTAAAGAGTCTATAAGATACAGTCAATGTGACAAGACTAGACGAGATTAAGTTGATTAGTTACTCCGGTTCATTGTCATGTCGACTCTAACGTACCGGATACTAGCAGATTGAGTATAAAAACTATCATCCGAACTATAGTCGACACCATTATATTACTGAACCGATATACAGAGAGTGGTATCGATAGGTATCGACCTATCGGGTTCGGAAAAAGGTACTATCTTTAGAGTCTCATCGTTCTCTTCCGTTTGGGGTTACTTTTTTTCACTTAAATTCACAGACCAATGTAATGTCACTGTAGTCGAGTGATCGGTTTGTTTAAGTGTATTGATTTTAATCTTATATATACCCTTCTTTAGTGGGTTCTTGTACAAATTCCTTGATCACCGTATTAATACCAGTAAATAATTTTTGTTTGAACGTCTCGTTCCTTGGTCTGAAGATATCGTGTCTTACAGTACACAACAAATCCTTATAAAACAGTGATTAACTAACTGGTCCTAGTGTTATGTATAATCGGGAACAGAAGACGTCCATATAATAGACGGGAATTGTCAACAACTCATCTTCAGTCTTACGTTTACTTATACAGATTTATAAATTTTCAATATTTTGTTCGACGACGACGACAAATCAGCGAAGTCAGTACAGACTGTTACACCCTGGAACACCTAAGGTCGGACGGTCAGAGGAGACAGGTACCTTAAGAGGTCCGTTCTTATAAACTCACCTAACGGTACAGTTGGACCCAGAGGACGTAACATCCGTCTAAGAAATCACGACTCAGTAGTCCCTTCGGGATTTATTTCTATTGTACGTAATTTGTTTTATATCTGATCAATGATGAAACTTTCTACTTGTAGGTATTATTGGACCTTCTTGTCCAGGTTTCGACACCCTGAAGAACCTCTAGGAACGATATAATACTTCCGGTTCCTCTCGACAAGGTGGTGTATGGAAAACACGAAAGACGGAGTCGAGATCGTGATATTCTTGGGAGTGAGGGTAGGTAAACAAATAGTCTCAGGTGTGAAGATTCAAGAAAGAAACAGAGGTCTGTCGTTTTTCATTGGATAACCCGGATGACAACATGGACCAACACCCTACTAGGAAGGAGACATTTTAGTTGTACCTCTTCTCTTTAAAAGTACTGGACATTTACTTGAATTTTGGTAAACCCGTCCTTTATACCTCATGTCCGTCCTGTGTGAGATCTTCAATCCCGTACGGGGGACTGGGTACTTCTGAAGGACGGGGAACTTATCCTCATCGACTTTTGTTGTCCTGATCCTGTCTATTGGAGAACAAATCATACGACCACCAACAAAGTCCACTCTTTTATGTTTATTAAAATTTAAGATAAAAACGGTAGTATATTTGACTTGAGTTTCGGCTGTTGAAATTGACCTCGAGTGACTACCTAAAGAGACACTCTTCGACAAACTCCCGGTACAGGGATACCTGCTGGTAAGTGATACGGAGGAAAGGAAATGTGGATAATTTGGTGGTACCAGAACGAAAACATCGTCGAGTCGATAATTAGATCGTAGTAACTTAAAAATTAACAGATTTGATTCTCTATAAAGAGTCTTGAATGGAGTGGTCGTTATTGTCACAAAGACTACCAGACAATTATTTAATCTAAAAGGACGAAAGACATTCTCATCTGTGTACTACGTTTGACCGGTCGACTGGATAAAATAAGAGAACCCTCTCACTACATTGGGTTCGTCTCGGTTAGTCCCAGGAAAAGGTCTTAAATATAGTTACGACACCCTCTCTTTCAGTACAAGAAGGAGAAAATAAGACCTTATTTTCTACTCGGAGCTTGACGGACCTTCTAATTTTTTCTTAACTCTCTCTCTCCTTCGTCTCTTTATTTCTCTCTCTTTCATTAAGAATTATTACAGAATTTTGAGACCTCTGTCGGTACTGACAGTCGGTAGTGGATCTGTAAGGTACTTATCCTTTCCCATTTAAGTGAATAGGTCTATAATTAAATAAATTTACCAAACTCAATCCAAATACAGTAAGTTTCTTTTTTAAAAGACAGTACACCATATTCCGTAACAACTTATAGAGGAAACAAAAATTAATAGGAAAAGGATTCAAAGGTTCTTTACAGAGAGGTCAACGGAGATGACGTAAAAATTATGATTTAAATAGACAAAAGAAATAGACAAGGAACTTATACCTATATAGAGTCGTGAACAAAAGTAAGATATCTGAGAGAGACCTATTTTATGGTTGTAGACAACAGATAAGGAGAAAACGTAGTCATTACAAGTTCGGTACAGAAATTTATATCTTTCGTCTATTTTTAACTGTCACATAAAAGTACGAAGTCAAATCGTTACAGAAAGTGATGGGTAAGGAGTTGAAGGGAAGGAAATAGGTATATGATAACATGTACTGAATTATCAAACTCGGACCGAAGTATGGAACTGAGAAACAAAAAATCAGAGAGAAAAACGAGAAAGTGATGATGGTAAGAATAATTAGGACTACCTCTATTAGACTAAAATTTTTTATAAGGAGTGGAGTAAAAAATCATGACAGTCCATTATGTATTTTTGGAGTGAAGATCCTCTCGTTCTAGTTAGTAACTCCAGTCACCAAGAGTTGTAAATCGTCCGTAGGTTCAGAGAACCTCTGGAACGATTGTGTGTCTTATGGTCCGGGGTGAGGGTCTCAAAGACTGAGTCATCCAGACCCCACCCTGGACTTTTATACTTAAAGACCTTTCAAGTGTTCTTTACGACTGGGACCACCATATCCGGTATCCTTATTAATACTAGATCTGGTATAACAAATAATAAGAGTAATAACGTTTCACAACATAATACGTAAGAAGAACTCACACCCTCCTCGGTTACTGTACAGATTAGTTATCTTGTGAGTGTGTTGTTATAATACTTGGTATATTAAATCGACTGTCTTTTGTCTGTTTAATAGGATAACGGAACTTCTTTGTTCGTCGATACAATACTAACACTCGAGGAACATGTCTTCGTATATTCCCACTGGAGGTTCTTGAGTTCCGTCGGTTCGTCTGTCAGTACGTAGGTGTTCCTTTGTTCAAGACAGTTGTTGGATTTACTTAAACCTTCCCCTAAAAAAGGGGTTGACTCATAGGTCTACTTTTGCCAGGTCGACAGGGAAGGAACATCGAACACTTAGCAATTCGTCCCCTGGATTTATTCGGTACAGACCTGGGTACTGGGTGTCTTTGACTCTAATATTTACACACACCAAACTTCGACGATACAAACACTATTAAACTCATGTCTTAGGAGATTCTTTATAATAAGAGTTATAGCTGGAGAGGTTTCGAACGTTCTATGTTAAATTTGTGGAGTCGTCCCGTAATACTCCGAAGAACACTTTCTACAGGACGAAGGAAGACAGTAAAGTCATGAGTTTTAGAACGTGGAGGACGAATCATCATTCTATAATTTTAAGAGAGGACATTGGACCTTTGTACGATATTATCTATATGTAGTTTTGAAACTATCAAAAAGTGAAAGAGAGTAAAATATAAGAGAAGATAAGCGAAGTTTTAAATAAAAACTACAAAAGCAGAAGGTACTGGAAGACACTGTGGTGACTTGAGGACTCGGATTAATATCAGAAACGGAGATTTGTGGTACACAAATGGAAATTAAAAGGTCAATAGTATAACCGAACAATTCAATCGAACGAAAAAGTAGAGGGGGTCATCTAGAGTTGTTGAACTTTCGTTGTCCAGGGAAATCAAACAGACATAGGGTATTCGTATCACTCAACATGGGTAAGTCAACAAGTTGGTTCTCGTTACTAAACATTCTTTTAGTGTACGTAAAAATCCTACTGTTAATAAACAATTCTACGGTAATTACATTTTTCGATCTTAAGAACTATTTCCTTTTTTACATATTGTACCTGATTTATTACAGACTTTAGTACTACATTTTATTTCGTATTATCCTACAGAAACAGATCAGTACCGTCCGACCGCTTCGTGACTCAATATAAGTATAAATATAAATATAAATATAACGGTGTGTAGATTCAAGATATATGAAAATGTACCTATCTGAGACTTACTTAGTTGATAACAATAGTGAAAACTACCTTCTATAAATTAAATTAATAATTCATTTATCTATTAATATATCAAATTTTATTATGTTAAAGTTCACACGTTGTGTCACTTGTGTAACATCCCAAAAGTTTTCGGTCACCAGATAATGTTAAAGATAGAGTAATATTTCTTTAAGGTAAGGAAGTATCGAAAGTCTAAATATAACTTTCGGAAGGGTACTCCTTTCGAAATGTAAGATCAAGATAACGAGAAGAGAAATTCTACATATAAGAGGAATATCCATAGTAAGTTACATTTTTAGTATAACTTTAGAAAGAGAAAAGGAAAGACAACAGAATCTGGTGCAACAACACAATCAGTGAGTCAGCACAGACTGAGATATATTCTGACTTACCTGATCTCGGACAGTCCGAGGAGACAAGTACACTAAAGGGTCCGTTCTTATGACCCCACCCATCGGTAAAAGAAGAGGTCCCCTAGAAGGGTTGGGTCCCTAACTTGGATACAGAAGGTGTAACACCCGTCAAAGAAATGATAAACTTGGTGGTTCTTCGACCAGTACGATCTGGTATCACTATCCAGTTAAAGGACATTCTCAGAATCGTTTATGATAAACATTATGTATTTGTCAACGTGTCCTTATTATTATTTATCCATGTCAAGGTATTTCTTTTAATTATACTTATTTATAATACATTTATTTATATAATAAGAGTTGTTCAGTTTAGATATAAAACTCCATTCTTTTGTCGTTTTAGGTATGAAAGACACACCTATAGATGACCGGAGGGTTTGAATTATTGAGTCTTTTATTGATATAAACTCTATCCCTAAATTTAGTAATTTCATCTAGAATCAGGTTAGACTGATCACAGGAAAGTTCTTCTCCTCTAATCCTGTCAATCTCTCCGTGGTTACTACGTGTATATGTGTCATGTCCGGAACACCCCCATGGGGGTTTTCCACTTGAAGACATCCAGTTCTCTCTCTAGAGTTCTCTTTGTTTTGACAGATCGTACGACTAGAACTTGTAAATCTGAGGTCTTGACATTTTTGTATTTAAAGATAACAAGTTCGATGGGTAAGACATAATAAAACGATACCGTCGGGAACGAACGATTGTGTAAGGTTTGATTATGTATGGTTCCCGTGTTACTGTTACCAGAATTTTATCTGATTTTACTTGTTGTTGTTGTTTTGGGGTCGTGTAAAGAGTGGGAAACTTTTTAATTTCTTTTTTTATTGGCAACTACGATATAAAAAAGTCTTTTTCAAAATATTTACCACGTATTCAATCTAGATAGGAATTATCACAATCAGGATAAAGGAGAGGGAGGTGAGACATGGGAGAGAGCAAAATGGAATTGTGTTTAGATGAGACAGGAGACAGAATGTCTTAGTGGTGAGACTCATATAATGTATTTTTAATCCCTTTTACTATTGACATAAAGTATATAGAGATTTCATAAATCGTTATGTATACTGTCACTCCCTTCCTCTGGGTAAAATTTCAGATACGGTCTTATGACTTTGTTTTCATCTGATGTATTCCACGACGACGAAGTCAGTACAGACTGAGACACGCTGGGGTCTCTGCCATCGGGTGGTCCGAGGGGGTAGGGACCCTAAGAGGTCCGTTCTTGTGACCTCACCCAACGGTAAAGGAAGAGGTTACGTACTTTCACTTTTCACTTTCACTTCAGCGAGTCAGCACAAGCTGAGGATCACTGGGGTACCTGAGGTCGGATGGTCCGAGGAGACAGGTACCCTAAAAGGTCCGTTCTCATGACCTCATATTTCACGTTTCTAAACGTTTAAAGAAATAATTTATAGAAATATTTCTGTTGAACTATAAACCAGAAATACCAATTTACTACTCGAGGTTCAATTCTTTACAACTTCACAAAATACACAATATTTGTACATACATGAAATTGTCGATTTTCGAAAGAAATAGAAGGTTGGAAATAATATTGACCGTGATGAATTAGTTACCTTTTACTTTTTGTGTATGAAGATCCATAACGATGACTTACGTAAAAGGTTCCAACTACTAACTTAAACATTTACATATTAATAATAAGTCTATTTGTTTTTTTATATAACAGATAATTGTGTGACGTTTGGATTTCGGGAAACAATTTGAGAAATAAAGTAATACTTACTTTTTTAAGTATTACTTCAAAAATTTTAAGAATTATATTTCCTTGTCATAAAATACTAGGAATTATACATTGTTCTGTGGACAAGATATGTTTTAAATTCAGGTGATCAGTACCTAGTAAAAAATTCCAGGAATCCGATGATACCATCGTCTATAGAACTTCAGTAACTCGTTATATGATCGACTGTTCGAGTGACTTTTAACTTTCCTAAAAGTTATGATACGAGGTTGATTTATGGTTAAATCTTTACCTTAAATTGAAGACCTAAGACAAAAGTGAAGATTTTAATGTAAGGTTTTAAATTATCATCTTACCTTAAAAGACATTCAAAGTGTAAGAGTCCAACTCCGAATCCATTTTAAACAAGGTTTTCTTACCTGTAACAATGAATTTTACGTTTTTAGTAAAAATTTAGGTATGTGTCTATAATGTTAAAACTCCATTCTTTTTAAAACATTGTGACTTGAATGGTCAGTAGTCCCATTTGTCCTTGTCTACTCTACCTTTTTTTGTGTCGAAGATGACGTTTCCTTCCTACTGTCCATGAATTGATATGTCCTGGGATTCACTAAGTAAAATGTACATACCTTTAGATTGATAGAGATGGACGATCTCTTACGGTTCTGAGTCCGTAATTTTAGTTTCTCAGGTATTCGTTGACCCCTTCCTTGTCTACTTTGTCACTGTGGGGTCACTACATTGTATGTCCGTTTCCCACGTTAACTCTATAATCCTTTTTGAATAAGGGTACTTTCATATATCAACTCTCCCCATTCAGAACTAAAGAACGTTCTCCACTGTATATTATTCGATATCGAATGTTACTCATCTTTCAATTAATCCCTTTCTTAGTACATATTTGTGTGTCTTCGAATTTGTGGTACCAGACTATTAATCTTACAGGTTGTGTCTCTCTATTTATCAGTTGTCCTCTTTAACACGTCCACAAATAAACATTTTAGATATCTTTTAGTGGTTTACCATCCCATGAAATACCAGTCCATAATAACGAGTCCAACGTTGGTACGTTGGTCCAACGTTGAAAGATATTATTCCTTCAAGATGTAATCTTATCACTAACTTTGTCAGGTAAGACAATCCCCTATGAATATTTTACCATTATCATTTCAGATGGATCATCGAATTAACACTATCTTTTAGTTTAGTCCTTCTCTTGTTCTACCGTCTCTACATTCACTTACACCTTATGTAGATAGAGGTACCTATGTAGTCTATATGTGGAAATCTGTGTCTTCTCGAAGGTCTTATGGGAGACTCTCACCCGTCGTCATGGACTGGTGGTCTTTTCTTATATATCTTAGTGTGTTTTGAACCATCCTTTTTCCTTCATATCCCTTTTTTCTCCTCTCAATCATCTTGACCTGGACGGGAACCACCCATCCCCTTTACCTCGTCCCCAGACTAGGGATGGTAGCCCCGTTAAGAAACCCTGTCTCCTCTTTGTAAACTTCGACGCTCACTTCGTCGACTACACACTGTTAGATTTACCTTACTTTTAGTGTGTTTATTAGGAATGACGTCGGTATACATGGGACCTGTCCCTGTGTCCAGGGAATCTTCCGTGTCATCGACCCTCGACCTTGTATCCCTAACGCCTCGTTAGGGTCCCACTTCAGACGACAACTGATACCTCTGTACCGGGCTCCCCTGGACTCCCTCTTTTGACATCACCCTTTACGGACACCTCCTTTTATCCGTCGGTACCTCAGTTCCGTTATGACTTCTCAGTGTACATTCCCCATCTCGGTAGTGACATCGAAGAGAGGAGTGTGACGGTCGTGACCCTTGACTTGTTAACTCCGACAGGGAAATTTCACGGACTACACAGTTTGTTGTCTCTTCTTGGGGTCGGTCCCCTCGGGAAATTCACGGACTTACCCCCTTGTTGTCTCTTTCTGTTCAGTTTCTCCGGAAGACTAGTGGTCGACTGTCTCCGATCTTTTTGAGACTACCCCGGTATCGAGGACACCAACTCCGTCAATCACAGGGACATATGCACCGTGAAAGTCCCAGGGGTCCTGGGTTGGTCGACGTGGTGCAAGTACGAGTTAGGAGTGACCCCGTCTCGACGGTGTCCGATCTTTTTCGGGATTATCGTGGTATAGAGGACACTGTCATCACGGTCGTGAGGATACATCGGTGGTAACGGTCCCAGGGGTACTAGGTTCGATGGCACGGTGGACGTACGTACTAGTGGTGACCCTGTCTCGAAGGTCTGTGATCTTTTTCAGGACGTAGGTAAGTACATCCCAACGAAACTAACTACTACAGACTGAGAAACGTTGGGACACATGACACCGGACGGTCCAAAGAAACAAGTACCCTAAGAGGTCCTTTCTTATGTCCCCACCCAATGGTACGGGAAAATCTCATAGTATAAAGGACGAAGGGATCGACGGTCGAGGGGACTCATGGACCACTACGGTCCCGGGGACACTAGGTTCGTCGACGTGGTGGAGGTGTAGACCAGGAGTGACCCCGTCTGGACTCAGAAGGTGTCGTCGGAGTCCTTGTTTTGGGACACCTACTGAATGAACGTCTCCATCTCTATTTTGGTATTAACTTTGGGTCTCCGTCACACCGATTCCTTCTCCTGGGTTTGGGAAGGGTGGTCGACTTGTTCGACGTATAATTTAGGTGTGTCAGTTGATCCGTCTGAAACGGATACCTTATATATTTGCCTCTCAAGGTTGTTTTCTTTTACTCGATCAAGACTGTCAACACCTGTGGCCTCCGTTCTTGTGTGTCCTAATCCTGGTCTATTCTTAGATTCAACAGGGGTATCACCCAGGTTTCTGGTCGTGTCACAACCTCCCGCAGGATCTTTCCGCTCCACCTGACACTACGGGTCACTCCCTTTCTTTGTAAATAATAAAAATGTAAAATTGTACAAGACTTCAACGAATATGTAAAAAGAAAGAATGAAAAATAAGGAAAGAAAACAAAAAGTAGACAACAACATCAACGACCAAAATAATCATAATGAATTAGATAAATTCGAAAACTCGTAAAAAAATTTAATGTGTAAGATAAAGAAATCACAGAAAAACACCAAGACACCCTAAAAGGAAAAAAAGTTAAATTTAAAATCAAAAAATTTAAAATTAATTAATAGATGTAAACAAGAAAACAAACGAAAAGGATCACAAGAAAAACGTAATGTCAATTCGAAATCATATGTATTTAGATAAAATAGATGGAGATAAATTGTAACGTAAAAATGAAAAAGGGAGAAAGGAAGGAAAAAAAAAGTGAGACAAAAATCAAACGAAAGAAAAGTAACGAAATAAGGGGTCAACGGTGGAACGAAATCAAAACGAAGAGTCCGACATAAAATCAATCAGAACAAAAATTGACCCCCTATAGTAAAAACCAAAGGAAACAAACGGTCCAGTTGGATAACGTGAAATAACAACAACCAGACAAAAACAAAACGAATACCTACACACAGACACACGCACACAGACACACACATAAGGAAATAACATCAATAATAAACGGACAAAAACATTAACGGTGAACGGACCCCATACCAAAAACAAAGAATAAAAACCATAAACAAAGTTAGGGTAAATTACGGTAATGTTCGGTGGACACCTGTGAGGTGAGGAGTCGGTCTCTAGTTAAGGACTCGGGAACCTCACCCTCACGATTGAGGTTCTGGTGTCTGGTGGTCTCTTGAGGATTGGGATTTCTCATAATTAATCACTCTTGAGGGTGTTCCCGTTGGTGAAAATATGTTCTGGGTTATAGTGGGTTGATGGTCGTCGTAGGACACGTCCTATAGAGTAGGTTTGTTGTTTGTTGTTTTTATGTTTGGGTCAGTAGTTGTCTGTCCTAATTGTGAAGTGAGTTGTGATGAGGAGTCTTCTTTTTTTCTCTTTTTTTTTTTCTTTCTTTCTTTCTTTTTAAGTGAAGAAAGGTGGTCTTGTGTTCGTGTTCAGTATATGAAGTGCTTCTAATGTGTATAGTGATCTGGTTAGAATACTCCCGACTTTGGTTTTCCTTCTTTCTTAAGTTGGAACTTCGGACCCTTTTCTTTTCTAGTTTGTGTTATTTTTTTATTTTATTCTATTTCGTTTCCGTCTCTTTATGACACGTTTACTTCGTTTTTGGATCTTGTATGTTCAGGTTTATTTACTTCTCCTTTGTCCGTTTGATGGACTTTTTCGTAAGTATTATTACTATTATTTATACTAGACTTTGACTTTTTTTTTCATATTTTACGTTCTTAGTCAATTGTTTCTGGATCTTCTTTATTTTTCATTTGTTTATCTCTGTTTGTCGTGTAAATGACTTTAATTTTTATGAGATCTTCCTTAGTTATCGTCTTATGGACTTTGTCTTGTCTATTCACTAAACTTTCTATTTTACCACCTTACTTGACGACTTCTAGTCTTATTTCATTTTTCTTACTTTTATCGACTCCTATCAAAGTCTCTGGAGGACCTGTTATAATTTACGTGGTTTTAAGTTTAATATCCTCAGGGTCTTCTTCTTCTCTTTTTTCTTTCCGTGACTTTTAAAAACTTCTCTAATATCAACATTTAAAGGGGTTGTACCCTTTTCTTTGTCGGTTAGTTCAGGTTGTTCGTGTTTGTCATGGTCCTATTTTGTTTTCTATTTGAACAGTTATACGTCTGATTAGTTTGATTGTTTTTAATTTGTGTTTCTTTCTTTAATTTTCGTATTTTCCTTTTCGTTGTATGTTCCCTTTTAGGTATACGAATTGTCGAGTAGACAGTCGTCTTTGAGACGTCCGGTCTTCCTTTCTGTCCTATATAAATTTCATAACTTTCCCTTTTTTTTTGATGTAGGTTCTAATCAGATAGGACGTTCCTAGAGTAAGTTTTAACTACCTCTTTAGTTCTCGAAATGTCTGTTCTTTTCAATTCTCTTAAATCATAGTGGTTTGGTTAAAATGTAGTTTCCAATTTCCCTCAATATATCAATCCTTTATGTTCTCTTCTTTTTCTGGATGGTTTGTTTGTTTGTTCGTTTGTTAATTCTTTTACTGTTATCCTTATATATATATATATATTAATGAAATTTACATTTACCTAATTTACGAGGTTAGTTTTCTGTGTCTGACCGACTTACCTATATAGGACACATGTTCATTGGGTAAAGTCTGAATTTCTGTGTAGATTTTTGATCCGTTTTTGTTGTGTGTTTTTCTCTTTTGAATGTCCGACTATAGTGACTACTTGTATCTACACTTTTAGGAGTCGTTTTAAGATCGTTTGATTTAAGTTGTTGTATAATTTTTGAGTATGTGATACTAGTTCAACCTAAATAGGGTCCCTACATTCCTAAGAAGTTGTATGTGTTTAACCAGTCACACTATGTGGTATAATTGTTTAACTTTCTATTTTCGGTATACTGTTAGAGTTATCTACGTCTTTTTCGGAAACTGTTTTAAGTCGTGGGTAAATATAAGGTTGAGAAGTTTTTGACCCGTATCTTCCTTAGATAGAGTCGTATCATTTCCGACATATACTATACAGGAGTCGTTTATAATTGGAATTACCACTTTTTGACTTTCCTAAGGGAGACTCTAGTCCTTGTTCTGTTTATACAGGTGAGAGTGGTGATAATAAGTTGTGTCAAAACCTTCACGATCGATACCGTTAGTCTCTTCTTTTTCTTTATTTTCCTTAGGTCTAGTCTTTTATTCTTTATATTAAGAGAATAAACGTCTATCGTACGATGATATGTATCTTTTGGGACATGATAGTTTGTTAATTATCTCGATTAGTCACTTAAGTCGTTTCAACGTCCTAGTTGTGTTTTTAGTTATGTGTTTTTAGTGAACGTAAAGATTAAAGATATATGATTGTTACTTTATAACCTTTCTTTTAAATTTCTTAGTTAGGATAAGTGGTAAAGTTGTTTTTCTTATTTTATGGATCCTTATTCGAATGGATTCCTCTGTTTTCTTGACCTATGTCTTTTCATATTCTACGACTACTTTCTTTAGTTTCTACTGTATTTGTCTACCTCTCTATAATGTACAATGACCCACCCTTCTTAGTTATAACACTTTTACTGATATAGTGGTATACGTTAGATGTCTAAGTTACACTAAGGATAGTTTAATGGTTACCGTAAAAAGTGTCTTGATCTTGTTTTTTTAAGGTGTTAAGTATACCCTTGTGTTTTATGGGACTTATTGGTTTTATTAGAACTCTTACTTCTTGTCTTGACCCCCTTTAGTTGGAAGGTCTGAAGTAAGATATGATGTTTCGATATCAGTAGTTCTGCCATACCATGACCGTATTTTTGTCTTTATATCTGGTTACCTTATTCTATCTTTCTTGTCCTATTTGGGTGTGTGGAGACCCATGGAATAAAAACTGTTTCCTCCGATCTGATATATTACTCTGTTTCTGTCGGTGAAGTTATTCATCACTACCCTTTGGACCTGTCGATTAACATTTTCTTACTTTAATCTTGTCAAAGATTGTGGTAAGTGTTTCTATTTGAGTTTTACCTAATTTCTAGATTTACATTCCAGTCTTTGATATTTTGAGAATCTCCTTTGTATTCGTCTCGTGAACTACTGAATTTAGTTTCGTTATAAGAGATACTAGGTGGAGGATCTCATTCCCTTTATTTTCGTTTTTATTCGTTCACCCTGGATTGATTTGTATTTTGGAAAACGTTTCGTTTCACTTTCACTTTCACTTCAGTACAGGCTGAGAAACACTGGGGTACCCGACATCGGATGGTCCGAGGAGGTAGGTGCCCTAAAAGGTCCGTTCTCATGACCTCAGCCAACGGTAAAGGAAGAGACCCCTTAGAAGGGTTGGGTCCCTAGTTTGGGTCCAGAGGGTTTAACGTCTGTCTACGAAATTGTAGTTCCTTCGATATTTTCCCCTATCTTTTCCGTTGGGAGTCCTATTCTCTTTTATTATCGTTTACTTTTACTGTTTCCTAATTGAAGGTTTTATACGTTCGTGGAGTATGTTTAGTTGTGGTCTTTCTGTTTGTTGGGTTAGTTTTTCACCTTTCTTTTGGATTTTTCTGTAAAGATGTTTCTGTATATCTACCAATTGTTTGTGTAGAAGAAACGAAAGACGGTATTCCCATCACAGTAGATGTATATATACCAATAACTATAAAGAGGCCCGTTAGAACTAAGGTCGAATACGAAGTAGGTCGGGTCGTAAAGTGCACTACATAGACTTATATTCAATTTATTCGTCCAACTGTTATATGTCGGAACTGTATGAGGAAAGGACTAAACCTTGGTCAGACAACAAGGTGTAGGTCAAGATTAACAACGAAGAACTGGAGGTATGTCTAAAGAGTCCTCCGTCCAGTCCACCAGACCATAAGGATAGAGAACTTCTTAAAAGGTGTCAAACAAAACTAGATGTGTCAGTTTCAGAAACTGTATCAGTCATTTCGTTTACATCAAATAAAAACCTTACGAGAACGAAAAAACTACAAGGTCGTTGTATTCTTATCAGAGATGTCTGCTTGTAGTGTCCTACCAGTTATGACTTTAGTCTAACTAATACAAAAAAAAGTCAGTTTCTACCTTTTCGAGATATGTCAGTCGTTTTTGTTATGTTCCTCGACTGACACCGAGTCTAGTACTTGAGGAATAACGGTTTAAGTCTGAATTTAACTTCTTTCATCCTTTAGGTGATCTGGTAAGTCCATGCTGGATTTAGTTTAGGGAATACTAATATGTCACCTTCATTGTTTTCTAAGTTCTCTAATCTAGACTGTCTGTCTCATGGACTTCTTGAGACCTCCATGACTCCGTCATGTCCTCCGTCACTAGTTCTGATAGGGGTTCTTTTTTTTCCCTTTTTTTCCTTTTTAGTGACAGACCGTTCCGGAATGTTTACCGACTCTTTTCTTCACTTCGATTTCCGTTTCTTCTCTTTTCTATATGGGTAAACTTACGTCTCAAGGTTTCTTATCGTTATAGGAAGTTATTTTTTATTAAAATTTTTTCGGAAGGAGTCACTAGTTACGTTTCTTTATCTCCTTTTCTTATCTTATCCTTTCTGATCTCTAGAGAAGTTCTTTTAATCTCTATGGTTTCCTTATAAAGTACGTTTCTACTCGTGTTATTTCCTGTCTTTACCATACCTGGATTGTCTTCGTCTTCTATAATTCCTCTCTACCGTTTTTATATGTCTTTTTTGATACGTTTTTTCTAGAAACATTGGGTCTATTAGTGTTACCACACTAGTGAATGGATCTTAGTCTGTAGGACCTTACGTTAAAGTTCATCCGGAATCCTTCATAGTGATGATTGTTTCGAACCTCTCCACTACCTTAAGGTCAACTCGATAAAGTTTAGGAATTTCTACTACGACACTTTCACGACGTGAGTTATACGATCGTTTAAACTTTTTGAGTCGTGACGGGTTTCTGACCTTTTCCAGTCAAAAGTAAAGTTACGGTTTCTTTCTGTTACTGTTTATTACAAGTGAGTAATAATCTCTTTGTCTTTAGTTTTGATGTTACTTTGTTGGAGTGTCGTCAGTCTTACCGGTAGTAGGTTTTCAGATGTTTGTTATTTACGACCTCTCCGTAACTCTTTTCCCTTGGGAGAAACAGACGATTACCCTTATATTTGACTATGTCGGTGATACATTCTGTCATACCACTAAGGAATTTTTCGATCCTTATTTTGGTGGTATAATGGTCGTTAGGGTGAGGATTCGTATATGGGACTCCTTTGGTTTTAACCTTTTCTGTGTACATGGGGTTACAAGTAACGTCGTGATAAATGTTATTGATCTTGTACCTTCGTGGGATCTATATGTAACCGTTTACTCACCCATTTCTTCGACACCATGTATATATGTTTCTTGTAATGAGTCGGTAATTTTTCTTACGTAAACTCAGTCAAGATTACTCCACCTACTTGGATCTAGGATAATATGTCTCATTTCATTCAGTCTTTCTCTTTTTATTTGTAATATATAATGACGTGTACATATCTTATATCCTTCTACTATAACTACTTTAATAAACGTCTCTTCGTTACCTCTGTACATGTATCTCTTGTCTGAATAACTGTACCTCAATCCCTCTTTCCTCTCCCACTCTATATATCTCCCTCATTGTACCTTTGAATTTAATGGTATACAGTTTATTTATCGCTTACCCTTAAACGATATACTGAGTTCCTTAGGTTTGTCCCCGAGACATTGTTGGATCTCCATACCCTATCCCTCCCTCTACTCTCCCTCAAAGTTCTTTCTCCCCTGTATACATATGGATCCATCCCGATTAAGTACAACTACATACTACTTTTAGTTGTTTTAAGACGTTTCGTTAATAGGAAGTTAAATTTTTTTAATTTTAAAATTTTTAATAATTTGTAATAAAATTTTTAGTTTAGATCAATATATCTATATCACCCGTCTTAAAACATAAGGGTAAATCAAGTAAAAACTTCTGGTTTGGGGGACACACCGACTTAAATCTTTACCCCGAAATTTCATCGTTAATTTAAATTTACGGTAGAATTTTCCTGTCGGGAGTAGACTATCCTAATCACAAAATCCTCTTCTCTGTGGAATCTCAATAAAGGAAATAAGTTCACGTGTGGTTCTTTTCCAGTATACTCTTGTGTCTTTTCGGTCAACAGAGGTTCGGTCCTTTTCTCGGTAATAATCTTTAACTGATCCGGTTTTGGAACTATAACCTCTCTTTAGACTTAGATAGATAGATAGATAGATAGATAGATAGATAGATAGATAAATCTAATTCAGTGTATGAACTACCGTAAAACGATGTCATCGGGTTTCTGTAATTATAGTATCCATTTTCTGTTCAGTGACCCCGACCATGTACCGTTCTTGAGTCATTTACTTTAGTTATGGATTCTATCGTATTAAATTGAAAGAGACATCTTTCTTTTAGGATTTTACTTCTACCTTTTAATAAGTCTTTCCCTTTTTCGTTCTCCACTGTTCTTGTGAATCACTGACGGTTACAACGGGTCTACTCTTAATTCGATACCTATCTTCCCACTCCCAGTCTCCACTTATGAATCTCTCTCTAAACTCTTGATAATTCTTCGTCTCCAAAAGTTTAGACTATTGGTCAATTACATTCTTTACTCTTCCATTTCATGTTCTACCGAAGATCCACACACACACACACACACACACACGAATGAGTGAGTCAACACAGACTGAGATACGTTGGAGTACCTGGCACCGGATAGTACGAGGAGACAGGTACCCTAAAGGGTCCGTTCTTATAACCTCACCCATCGATAAGAGAAGATGTCCCTTAGAAGGACTGGTTCCCTAGTTTGGGTCAAGAGGACGTAACGTTCATCTAAGAAATACTAGACTCTGTGCTCCCTTTGAGTCCACACGTGTTCACGATAATTAAATCCCTTATAACTTCCTTCGTTAATACCTTCTTTTAAACTCGAAACCCTATTTTATAACTAGAATCTTGATTTACTGTAAAAAGAGGTCATAGGTCTCTTTTTTACCAATCTCCAGGGTAGAGTAATTTTTTTTTTTTAATATTTTCATTTTTCGTAAGGGGTTCAAAAAACAACGAAGGTCTCCTCAATTGAAAACATAAATACAGAAATAGGTTTAAAATGGAAATTTATATACGTACATACAAACACACCCAAAATTTTCGTAAATTACATTTCTTACGGGAGAATTTAAAATTCACGTGTTATACTATAACGATTGATATCCGTTTTCAGTACATTTCGACATATCCACTTGACTGTACTACAAAAAACCTTTAAGTACGTCGTAACAAAAGTAGTATAAGATAAGAGATTTGTTCAATAGCTCCGGTGAGGTGACAGATTCCTTTACTTTAATCTGAGAAGAAGAACTCTCCACACTATCCGATGTGTGGGAGGGGAGGGGGTTTTCACAAGTAAAGGATTAGAGTCTTTGTACATGTATCAAATGGAATGTACTGTTTTCTTTGAAACATTTATACTGATTCGTAGACCGTTTACTTTCTAATAGGAGCTAATAGGTCGACACTAGTCGTATTAGTCTTTTCAGGAATATTCTGGATCGTCTTCCCATTCTTAGTCTCCTCAATATTACTGTTGTTGTTGTTGTTGTTTCGTCTCTAGTTTTACTCCGTCTTGGTGTTCACTTCGTTTCCGTCGGAGACTGTTGGTTTTTCCGTTAAGTCTTTTGACTTCAGGACGGAACTACCAGTTAGACGAAACTGAAGTACTGAAGATCTTGATATTCAAGTAGGAGTTCTTTTAATTTACGTTTTTCCGTTTCACTAACAAACTCCTCCGGAATATTTCTCAACACTTTTCTTTTATTCACTTTTTGTTATCTCTTTTCCTTTCTAACGGGTAAACTTATATTTCAAGGTTTCTTATCGTTTCTTTCTATTCTTTCGGAAGTAATCGCTAGTTATGTTTCTTTATCTCCTTTTGTTATCTTACCCTTTTTGATCTCTACAGAAGTTCTTTTAATCTCTATGGTTTCCTTGTAAAGTACGTTTCTACACACGTTATTTCCTGTCTTTACCGTACATGGATTGTCTTCGTTTTCCATAATTCCTCTCCACCGTTCTTATGTGACTTCTTGATATGTTTTTTCTAAAAGTACTGGGTCTATTGTTGCTGTCAAACTAGTAAGTGGATCTCGGGCTGTAGGACCTTACACTTCAGTTCACACGGAATCCTTCGTAGTGCTACTTGTTTCGACCACCTCTACTATCTTAAGGTCAACTCGATAAAGTTTAGGAATTTCTGCTACGGCACTTTCACGACGTGAGTTATACCGTCGATTAAACCTTTTGAGTCGTGACCGGTTTCTGACCTTTTCCAGTAAAAGGTAAAGTTAGGGTTTCTTTTCGTTACGTTTTCTTACGATTTTGATGGTGTTTTAACGTAAGTAAAGTGTCCGATCGTTTCATTACGAGTTTTAAGAGGTTCGGTCCGAAGTTGTCATGTAATTGGTACTTTAAGGTCTACAAGTTCGACCTAAATCTTTTTCGTCTCCTTGGTCTTTATTTAACGGTTGTAGGCGACCTAGTAGTTTTTTCGTTCTCTCAAAGACTCTTTGTAGATGAAGAAGAAATAACTGATACGGTTTCGGGAACTGACACACCTAGTTTTGTTTGACACCTTCTAAGGATTTCTCTACCCTTCTGGTCTGGTGGACGGGACGGAAAACTCTTTAGACATACGTCCAGTCCTTCGTTGTCAATCTTGACCTGTACCTTGTTGTCTGACCAAGATTTATCCTTTTCCTCATGCAGTTCCGACATATAACAGTAGGACGAATATATTGAATATACGTCTCATGTAGTACACTTTAAGACCTGACCTAATTTGTGTTCGATCTTAGTTCTAACGTCTCTCTTTACAGTTGTTGAAGTATATACTTCTACAGTGGTGGGAATACCGTCTTACACTTCTCCTCGATTTTTCGGAGAACTACTTTCACTTTCTCCTGTCACTTTTTCAATCGAATTTCGAGTTGTAAGTCTTTTGCTTCTAGTACCGTAGGCCAGGGTAGCGAAGTGCCCTTTATCTACCTCTTTGTTACCTTTGACACTGTCTGAAATAAAACCCCTAGAGGGTTTAGTGACGTCTACCACTAACGTCGGTACTTTAATATTCTATGAACGAGGAACCTTCTTTTCAATACTGGTTGTATCTATGGTATAAGTTTTCGTCTCTGTAATGAAACGGTTGTTTCCGGGTAGATCAGTTTAGATACCAAAAAGGTGATCAGTATGTACCTACTCAACCTGATATTTCTTTCGACTCGTGGATTCTTGACTACGGAAACTCGACACCACAATCTCTTTTGGGAACTCGCAGGGAACTTGTCGTTCCTCTAGGTTAGTCAGGTAGGATTTCCATTAGTCAGGACTTATAAATAACCTTCATGACTACGATTTAAACTTTGGAGATATGAAACCGGTGGACTACTTCTTGACTGAGTGAACTTTTCTGGGACTACGACCCTCTTTAACTTCCGTCCTCTCTTTGCCTGTTGTCTCTTACTCTACCAACCTACCGTAGTGGCTAAGTTACTTGTACTCAAATTATTCGAGGCCCACAACAACTATCTGTCCCTTCGGACTACACGACGTCAGATACCCCAGTGTTTCTTAACTTCTACCGACTCGTTGACTTGACTGACTGACTCTTAATATTCTGTTATTTAAACACATCAAAATTCGGTAATTGAGACACCATTAAACAGTACACCGTTATTAGTCTTTGATTATTTTCTCATGGTTTATTAAACACTTGTACAATTTTAATAGTATCGTAAAAACTAAACGACTCTCTGAGATTACTCAAGTAATTTAGGGACATATATATGGAAAGTACTCGATCGTAACCCAATCTATGATTCCTATAATACTACTTAATTTGTACTAACACAAAGGGATCAAACAAGTGTCTATCGTAAGTACCTTTCTGAAACTCCTTGAGATTTACTGTTATATTTACATTGTATGATACTCAGTGAACACTTCAAATCATACGTTTGGTTGGTAAGAACTTAAATGATTTAGTATATAGTCTTAGTTATAAACTTGTTTACCCTTGATACGCATGAAGGACTCATATAATCTTTGTTTATGTCTATTATTAAATTTTTAATTTACAATCAACCTAAACATTATCTATAAATGGTACAGAGTTTCATTCTTTTGGACAATCTTGTTCATGTGACACCAGTTAGAGTCTCGTTTTAGAGACAATTACTCGGAAGTTATACGTTCCCTGTAGGGGATCTTCACTTTCCAACCCAATCAAGTGACAGAGTGACTTGAAAAAAAAAAAAAAAAAAAGGTAATAAATAAATAAATAAAAATAAAATAAAATGTTATGACGGTCCCCGGTCGCACTCCTTGAGGCGGGTACCGTTTCCAGTACTCCTTCCTTCGAACCGTATGCGTTTCCGCACTAGCTCGGAGTCCTTTGGGGGACAAGGGCTCGTAGATCGGGGTTTTGGTCTCATGAAATGGCCCCCGAGAGGGGGTATTGGTAAAGAGAGCCTCTTCCTCAATTGAACGTCGAGGTTCAATTATTTTTAAGAACTCATACTGTTCTCACAAAGTTGAATACTTGAGACTTCCAAGAGACCGGACGGACTAGTCCAAGCAGACCGGCGTACACTAACAAATGTCGGAGGGTTGACACTCTCCGTACCCTACAAAATTTTGAAAGATTTATGTCTGAAAAACTCTTCAATCTAGTAATCATATCATAATCACTCAACTAATCCTTAATATAACCACTTCCCAAAAAAGTAAACAACACGGTTATTAATGACGATTAAGGGACGGGACCTACACTGTTCCCACAGAGTCCAGTTTGGAGAGACGACTGTCTGATCGAACACACTGTTGGAGAGTTGGTATTTGTCGTGTCTCTCAAACCTCATAATCGTATCCCGGAAAAAGTAACTACTCAGTTACTAACGGTAGTCCGGAGATATAGGAATCCGTGAACCCTTATATAATTAGTTACATAAACCTTATATCTTTTCCTTTACATCATCAAAAAACTACAATCGTTATGATCTGAAAAACTCAATTACTCAAAAGAGAAAACAATATCTAGTGACATGAAACAATATTTAGTGATATTTAGTGATACGATACATTTTTACATTGAAATAGTGATAGAATTCTGTTTTATATAGAATTCCCCTTGTAACCACTTCCCAAATGTAAACAACTCGGTTATAAACGACGATTTAGAGGTATAAGGACGGGAATATTACTTATATTGATCGTATATCCTCTTTATTCATAATTGGAAATTCTAATTAGTACAATTTGGAATCCAATTCATTTAAGGAAAGAACTAACATCGAGTGATGTGGGAGTGGGATATCCTTACGTTGAAATAAACCTCCTACCGTAGACTAAATTCTTTTTTTAGTAGGGACCTTTTTATTCAAAAGACCAATTGACTGGCCATAGTCTTTCCCGGTATTTTACAGTCGTCTGGAGTACGAATCTTCTACTACATTTTTGGGTATTCTGGAAACATATTAAAATATACTTCGTGGACTAACACTGTTCCCAGTCCAGACGACTGGGGGTGCACTGAGATATAAGTAGGGATACATATTGTTTTTCCATATATTTGTTTGGACTTTTTATTTCTTTAGTCTAGTCAAAGACCTTTCCGACTAAGGGGGTACAGTAAAGAAAGAGCGAGGGGCAAAAGGACCGACTTAAGGGTAGACCATACTCCCATATGTGGTCCGGATGACTGAAACGGGCCCGAAGATGCTAGCTAGGTGCCTCCGGAGTCACGGAGGAGAGGGAACCCTCTTGCCTTTCTGTAGACACCGGAAGTATCCACCACTGATCATAAGGTGTATTTGGTTAATAAGTCGGAGGAAAAGAGGTAATTAAGAGGATGATGTGATAGACAAAGATTAGAGGGAGATATAGATATTAATTTATTCAAAAAAGGTCCTACGACTAAGGTAGGGGTGGAAACTTAATGGGACTTAGGTGGCACCGACCTGGGACCGTGTTATGACATAACCAAAACGGTATGTAACTGTACTTAGGTGGTGCCCACATGTACTCAAGGTTTAAGACTTGGGGGGAGGGTGGAGAGAGGGGTATAGTAGAGAGACCAGTAGGGTCACGTGGTCGGGGTTCGTAGGACATAGCTTGGATCTGACCGCTAAGTAAAGAATGTACTATCATATGTACAAAGTTACGGTAAGAGGGTTTAATAGGGTGAGAGAGGGAGAGGGTGTCTCAGGTTTTCAGACAAGATATGTAGACACAGAGAAAACGACAGAACGTATGTCCCAATAGTAATGGTAGAAAAATTTAAGGAATATATACAAAACCATATAACATAACCACAAAAAGAAAGACCGAATGAAGTGAGACATATTATCCGAGGTCAAAGTAGGTGGAGTAATCTTGACTAAGTTTACATAAGAAAAATTACCGACTCATTATGAGGTAAGACATATACATGGTGTCGAAAGAATAGGTAAGTAGACGACTACCTGTAGATCCAACGAAGGTACAGGACCGATAATATTTATCACAACACTACTTGTAACCCCATACGTACAAAGAAAGTTAAGACCAAAGGAGTCACACATACGGGTCGTCACCCTAACGGCCCAGTATTCCGTCAAGTTAAAGGTCATAAAATTCCTTAACGGTTTGACAAGAGGTATCACCGACATGATCAAACGTAAGGGTGGTTGTCACATTCTCCCAAGGGAAAAGAGGTATAGGAGAGGTCGTAAATAACGAACAGAGTAACTTGAAAATTGAGTCCGATGATTGTTCTATCAGTTGATACTGAATCTGTGTGTAAGTCATCTTTGATCTATCTCAAACGATTAAATCGAACATGTCGAGTGATTTGACTAAGGTAATTCACTGTTGAAAATCAGTGATAGTCAAGTCAAGTCAAGTCAGCGAGTCAGCACAGGCTGAGAAACACTGGGGTACTTAGTGTCGTGTGGTCCGGGGTGACAGGTAGTGGTAGAGGGCCTCAAGTGAGTCTGAGTGCAGGTAACTCAGGCACTACGGTAGGTCGGTAGAGTAGGACCCAGCAGGGGAATAGGAGGACGGGGGTTAGGGAGGTTCGTAATCTCAGAAAAGGTTACTCAGTTGAGAAACGTACTCCACCGGTTTCATGACCTCGAAGTCGAAATCGTAATAAGGAAGGTTTCTTTAGGGTCCCCACTAGAGGAAGTCTTTCTTGACTAACCTAGAGGAACGTCAGGTTCCCTAAGAGTTCTCAGAAGAGGTTGTGGTGTCAAGTTTTCGTAGTTAAGAAGTCGCGAGTCGGAAGAAGTGTCAGGTTGAGAGTGTAGGTATGTACTGGTGTCCTTTTTGGTATCGGAACTGATCTACCTTGAATCAGACGTTTCATTACAGAGACGAAAACTTATATGATAGATCCAACCAGTATTGAAAAGAAGGTTCCTCATTCACAGAAAATTAAAGTACCGACGTCAGTGGTAGAAGTCATATCTATGTTTATATTTATGTTTACTGTGGTTCTTATTTTTTTCTTGAAGAACTTGATGTTATGAGTGGTTCTTTTCGTTACTCTTCATTCTTTATGTTTTAATGAACTTGACTTCATGAATAAAAACCAATAAATCCAGATTCTTTACGTTTGTTTTAGATTTCACGTTATTGATGTCGAAATCTCTTGGTGTTGATGGAATTAAGAACTTCTTTCAACTGGTAAGTTTCCTATTGATTGAATTCCTAATTTTCAAATTTTTTTTTTCTTTTCTTTTCTTTGTAGTTCAATAGTTCTTTCGAATTTCCTCACTATAAGTCTCGGGACGTAAACTCACAGACCCCCTCTGAGAAAGGTGTCCGTGTCGACGACCGTCGGTCGGTCGTAGAGTCCGTCCGTCGACCATCCCCTCCCCACCCGAGACGGTCGACCGTCATTTTTTAATTTTAATTCCTTTTTATTTGTTGGACTCCGAGTGTACGTATTATTAGTTCGGAACTAAGGACCACAGACGGGATGAAATCAAGAGTCCCTTCGGAGAGTCACTCCGTCGAGGAGGGAGAGGTAGAGTCTCAGGGGTACAATGAGAAGAGACAAACCCAAGGGAACAAACCTCCAAATACACGAGTAAGTGAGTTCGGTTTAAAGAACTTAATATCCCACACTGTTCGTTACACGATTTCCGACTACTACTTATATATTCGATATGACTAATACTCGACTAAAATTTTCTAAATATTCATTGAAGTCTTTTACCCTCTTGGTATCTTGAATACTTTTTCTCTTCTGTCGGGGCTACTCTACTACTTTCTGTTATTATTCTTTGACTCCTGTACTTATCTCTATCTTTTACGTTCACCTTAAAATTGAACACTTACATTGTAATACCATATAGGACTGGACGGATATTGTTTCTCTGGTTTTCTAATATCTTCGAAATTTTATAGGAAAGAGGGAGAAATTCACAAAGTCTTCCTACCGTCGTAACGGTAAGAGTTACATACATACACACGATTCAGTGAAGTCAGTACAGGTTGAGACACGTTGGGATATCTGACATCGGGTGGTCCGAGGAGACAGATGCCCTAAGAGTTTCGTTCTTATGACCTCACCCAACGACACGGGAAGAGGTTCTCTAAGAGGTTTGGGTCCCTTTCTTTGACGTAGAGAATACAGAAACCGTAACCGTCCGCCAAAGAAATGGTGATCGTGGTGTACCCTACGGTGTGGTAGGAGTTATGTGTCGAAGTTAAAGATCTAGACTTCTTCTACGAGGTTACGGACAATAGTCTAGATATAGAGTTCCTCTCTCTTCTTTCACGTTTTAGGGAAATGTTCTCCTGTTGTATCTCCACTATGTGTATTGGAGGTAAGTGTCGTTTGAGGTTCACTCCGACTCTTCACATCATTAGCAACCCATTGGAACACCAGTGGATTTTGATTCCTAAAGATAATATTTACCTTTCTCTCTTAATTGTAACCATCTTTTGATCGGGGTCAGTCTTAAATATCGTTTAAGAATACTCGTATCAAGAGTAACAATTATTTATTAATCAAAACACTGAAACAGGAATTTAATAAAGTAACTTCTAAATGTAAGTGACCGGATAATGGTCCTGATCTTATACTTAGTAAATTATTTGTTTATATATTATGAAGTCTCTATTCAATCCTTGTTCTGTAACACCCTTCATCACTCCACTATTTTATACGAATCCACATACTACTATTTTCTCTTTAAAATTTTATTGTAGTACTCTTTACTTTTCTCTGTACGTGTGTAATAATTTCAGTTATCACCTCATCCAACCAGTAGTCGGAAAAACTGTTTACGTCCTAGGAGTGATATTTTCTCGGGGTTATCAGTATTTGGAAAAGAAGAGAGTTCAGTTCTTTAGAGGTGACTTTTATTCAAACGAGTCGGACTTAAAATAGGGTAGAGAGATAGATCGGTAGTCAAGCATTAGATACACTCGAAGTTCCATTATGTAATGACGAGACGATCAGTGATATATAAAATACGTCATCGTAAGGTACGTATTACTTCTACGGTCACTTGATGTTTCCAAAATAGTTGAGTTTGACCTTATGTTTACGACAGAGTCCCGTTAAATACCATATATAAAAAATTTTCGTTCTTTTTCTAAAAATCCAGTTAAGTATACAAAAATCCCTTTTAATACGGTGAATTTCGGTAAAACTTTCCTCTTTTAAAAGTAGGATTAGTAAAAATTTTATGCAAAGAAAGGTATAAAAAAAAAGTATGTGTATATGTATATCGTTTACCATCATAACTATTAAGTTTGTTTTATAGTATCTTGAAAAAATCCACGTCTATATAAAAAATTATAAATAAATAAATAATGACTAATGGATGACACACGTTCCATGAAACGATCTGTGACCCTATGTTTGAACACGTTCAGTGAATAAAATTAATCCGATTAAAAAGACATTCCTATTTCGTAGGTAGTCTTTATCTAGATTAATTCTTTCACACAACAATTTCCATTTTTCCTCTTCAGGTGTATTCAAATTCCTGAGTCACAACTGTTCCGACCTAGAATGAGTGGAACTCCTTCCGACGGTCTGAGTTCCTTCGGGATCCTCGGATTCGTTGTAAACACCTGAAAGTCACAGGACGGACATTGACACTAAGTCGATATATTGTCTTTAGACCTGAACCAAAACGAATAAAAATTAACAAAACAAACAAACAAACAAAGAAAAGGTAAACAGATTAGGGAATATTATAAGAATAAAGTTTAACGGTGTTTCTCCTTAGACTAAATATGCTTAAAAACAGTCCCGTAGATGTTAAGAGTGCATGGACGGGAATGAAAACATAAGAGGTTAGACACTAGTTGTCTCTCTCTGGTTCCGACTACCCCGGTGTTTCATCTCTTAGAAAGGAAACTCTTTCTTCCCGTAAACCTTTAGTTTTTTCCGTTCCCAATACTCAAGTACTTTATTAAAACATTTGACATTATTTAACATTTGACTGTTTTATATATCATTTGTATCGATAATAGTAAATATATTATAAAATATTTTAAACAAAGAAAACAACAAGTCAGTGATTCAGTACAGACTGATAAACGTTAGGGTACCTTTCCTCGTGTGGTCCGAAAGGACAGGAGATGATAACGGGTCTAAACGTGTTTAAGAACAGGTAACTCAGTCATTATGATAGATTGGTAAAAGGAGAGACAACAAGGAAAGAGAAGGACGAAGTAAGAAAGGGTCGTAGTCCCAGAAAAGGTTACACAGTCGACAGACACAGTCCACCAGTTTCATGACTTCGGAAGAAATAACAGGTTTAGAGTGTAGACATGAACCGATGACCTTTTTGACTACGAAACAGAGATACCTGAAAACAGTCGTTTTACTACAGAGACGAAAAATTATGTGACAGATCTAAACAGTCTCAATAAGAAGGTTCCTCGTTCTTAGAAAATTAAACACCGATGTCAGTTGTAGGTTTCACTAAAACCTCGGGTTTTATCATTTTAGACAGTGACGAAAGTGAAATAGGGACTGAAAAACGGTATTTCACTACGCTGGTCTATTGTACCAGAATCAAACAAAAAGAAAACAAAACAAAAATAGAACTCAAAGTTCTGTTGAAAAACTGAGAGGAGAAAGAAGAAGTAATTTTCCAAGAAATCAAGAAGAAGGTAAAGACGGTAGTCTCACCATAGTAGACGTATAGACTCTAATAACTATAAAGAGGACCGTTAGAACTAATTCCGATACCAAGTAGGTTGGGTCGTAAAGTGTATTACATGAGACATATATCCTGAAGGGACCACCGAGTCAGCCAATTCACAGACAGATGTCACACCCTCTGGTCCCAAGTTAGGGACCTAACCCTTCTAGGGGACCTCTTCCTTTACTGTTAGGTGAGGTCATGATAACGGGCCTTTTAGGGTACCTGTCTCCTCGGACCATCCGAAGTCAGGTACCCCAGTGTTTCTCAGCCTGTGCTGACTCACTGAAGTGAAAGTGAAAGTGAGACATATATTCAATTTAATCGTCCCACTGTTATGTGTCGGACTAGTATGAGGAAAGGGTTCCTTGGTGAGTCAACAAGGTAAAACCCAGGATGAAAAAAGAAGAATTAGGTGTATGTCCAGAGAGTTCTCTCTCCATTCCACCAGACAATGAACATAAAAGGTGTAAAAGACACTAGGTGTGTTTCTGAAATCGAATCAGTAACTTCGTCTCATCTGAAAAAAAAAAAAAAAGGACCTTAAGGGAACGAAAGAGGTACTTGGTTACTTGTAACCAGTAAACTAGAGAACAAGAAGACCGAAAAGATCTGAGTCGAATATGTAGACTTTCAAGAGTTAAGTGTATCACGACTTCGGATCGAACTTCCTTGTATTGCAACGATCGTACACTTTACTCACGTTACCATAGTATCAAAGTTGTAAGAAAGTGTAACGAGAAGAAACCCTAACCTTATTCTTGACTGATAAAGATTAGGAGACCGGTGACGAATCAAAAGGTTTAAACAACTGTATAACTCACGTCGTGAAATTGTCGTAGTAGAAAATCCTAAACTTTATCGAGTCGACCTTAAGGTAGTGGAGGTTATCGAAATATCACTACGAAGCATTCCGGGTGAACTGAAGTATAAGGTCCCTACAGACCGAGATCCACGTACAGGTGTGATAGACTATTAAACCAGTAAGTAATACTAACATAAAAATACGAATAGGTTCATTGTGATGAAAAGAATAGACTCAGTAATTCTTGAAAAACATATCAAGAAGACACATAAGAACGGTGTAGAAGAATTATAGAGGATAAAGTCAATCCGGGAATCACAAGGACAAGAAAAAACACGGGTAGGTACGTATTTTACAAGGGAACTATAGAGATTCAAAAGACTTCTTTAGAGATCAGAAACGGTAAGACAACAAAATGACATAAAGAAAAGTTACAAGTAAATTCTTTCGGCAGAAAAGAGAGGAACTATATAAGACTTTGAAACGAAAGTTAACACATATAGAAAAGAAAAGAGGGGACTGAAAACGAAGAGAGGAAAGGAGTCGTCAAACATTTCGAAGGAGTCTACTCGTGAAAAGACCAAAAGTAAAAAAGAAAAGTGACCCTACCAAAACCAGAAACGGAGGACATGTTACAATACTTGGAGACAGGTATCGAGAAGTTCGTGAGATAAATATTCTAGATTAGGTAACTTAGATAAGTAGTGAAGGTGACGTATTAGTATTCCCTATAATAAATTCAGTTTGAATTTACAGGAAAACATGATAAGTACCCCAAGAGCTCCGTTCTTATGACTTCACCAAACGGTAAGGGAAGAGGTCACCTGTTGCAAAACAGTCTTGAGAGATGGTACCGAGTAGGTAGATCTTACTGGGATGTACCGTACCGAGTATCAAAGTAACTCGATCTGTTTCGACACCAGGGACACTAGTCAAACCAATCAAAAGACACTGACACCAATAGTAAAAAGACGGGAAACTACTTATTCATATTCTCCGAATACCTTCGAAGGACTACACAACCTGACTGACACCCCCTTTGACCCAGAACAAGACTTTCACCCCGGTACGAGTCATTTAGAAATTAGGTTAAAAGACTTGTTATAACGTAGTCTTGGACCTTACAATCCAGGTACTTAGTTCCATTTAACCTTCACCAGTTTACTTTACCGTTCTCACTTGTAACTGTAAATCACCCATTTAAATCAAGTTTACTGACAATATAGACGATGACACCCGTTCTTACGAAATCTTCTTTACCTCATCGGGAGTATCAGTTGTTTTCTAAGACTTTACGTCAAGAACCCCCGTTAGAGTTTCTACTGACTTGCTAAAGACAAATAAAGGTTCCGTTTAGTCAGTTATAGTGTCATTAGGTTCAGTTACGAGGTTGGTCATTACGACTTCTTCGACTTCAACTTACCGAAATACTGAATGTTATGTAAGATCTTGATTATTGTGGGGAAGGGGGAGTTTTTTTTTCTACACGAAAAATAGTATTCCCTGACCTTACGTTTTCGTCCTTCAGTTCTATATGGACCTCCTTGTCCGTTTAAACAGGAACCTCATGTTTTACTTCGTCCCGTTTCCGATTATATCAAAACAGTTCTCTTACGTGACCATTGTCGTTCGTGGGAGAAGGTTGTTGTGTTCTCTGTTGAGATGTACACCTGTAGCAGTTTACCAGTTGTGACTTTAGTCTAACTAATATAAGAAACGGAGGTTTCTACCTCTTCGAGATATGTCAGTCGTCTTTGTACTGACCCTCGATTGACACCGATCTAGTACTTGAGGAATAACGGTTTAACTCTGAATTTAACTTCTTTCATCCCTTTAGGTGATCTAGTAGTCCATACTGGATTTAGTTTAGGGAATACTAATATGTCATCTTAACCGTTTCTCTAAGTTCCCTAATCTAGACAATCTGTCTCACGGACTTCTTGATACCTCTCTCCAATCACTGTAACATGTCCTCCGTCAGTAGTTCTGGTAGGGGGTTTTTTCTTTACGTGTTTCGTTTAACCAACAGACTCCTTTGAAATTTTTATCGACTCTTTTATTCTCTTCCCTTTCCGTTTCCTCTTTTTCTTTCTATATGGTTAGAATGACGTCTCAAGGTTTCGCGTCGTTCCTCTCTATTCTTTCAGAAGGAAACACAAGTTACGTTTCGTGATTTCCTTTTGTTATCTTACCCTTACTGATTTTTAGAGAAGTTCTTTTAATCTCTATGGTTCCCTTGTAAAGTACGATTCTATCCGTGTTATTTCCTATCTTTACCATATCTAGATTGTTTTCGTCTGTTATGATATTTTTCCACCGTTCTTATGTATCTTCTTGATATGTTTTCTCTAGAAGTACTGGGTCTGTTGACACTACCACACCAGTGAGGAAATGTCGGTCTGTAGTACCTCAAACTTCAGTTCACCCTGAATCATTCGTAGTGATACTTATTTCAACAACCTCCATTACCCTAAGGTCACTCCATAAAGTTCAGGATTTTCTACTACGACAATTTTACTAAGTGAAAGTCATCTTTGCGTAGTAGGTCCTTACGTCGATTGAAAATGTAAATCCGTTCAAACGAATGACACACACATAAACAAACTCTTTTAATGGTCCTGAATAGTTATTAATATCTTTTAGTACAGTGATTATCGGTACGATTAGTGTCTGAAATTTAGTGGTTTCCTTTTTGGGTAAATTTAGATGAAAACCATCGTTAGGGTAAGACCACTGAGATATATGTCTACACTCTTAGAGTACATAAAGTAGAATTGAAGATCATTTACGGATAGATTCATAAATGTTAAATTTTTACGTACAATAAAAATAATTTCTAATGAGTAAGTATAGAGGAAATATAATTTCAATATCGTTGAAAGTTTTCAACAACCACTATGAATTTTGGAAACTTTTGAACCTATAGAGAGAACAAATGAACGGTTACTGTTCCGGTCTGTGTCTGGGAGGTTAAGGGTAAGAATTACCGTTGGTGAGGACATGAGAACGGACCTTTTAGGGTACCTGTCTTCTCGGACCATCCGACGTCAGGTACCCCAGAACTTCTCAGTCTGTTCTGACTCACTGAAGTGAAAGTGAAAGGTGAACGTACGTAACCTCTTCCTTTGCCGTTGGGTGAGGTCTCTTAAGGTCCCTGCCGCCTCGGACCACCAGACGACAGATACCCCAGTGTGTCTCAACCTGTGCTGACTTCGTTGAATCGTCGTCGTCGTCGTTGGAGTATTTAGTTATTGAAGGAGTGACAGGGACAATTAGTTAATTGTTTTATGAACAATTCGGGGAGACAAAGGGGTCCTCCTTGAGACTTAATCGAAGTTACTCTCGGTCGTTTGTCGGGTAGGAACCATCTAAGTCCAGAATGCCGTTTTACAAAAGACCGGATGATAAGACATTACGACCCCAAAGGGCCCACCGTGATCACTATTTCTTGGTCGGAAGGTTATGTCTTCTGTATTCTCTACGTCAAAACTAGGGACACAGACCTTCTATGGGACCTGCTCTCGTACCGTTGAGTAAGGTCATAAGAACGAACCTCTTAGGGTACCTGTCTCCTCGGACCACCCGATGTCAGGTACCCCAACGTTTATCAGCCTGTACTGACTTCGTTGAATTGAACATTAGTACGTAGGATATTACGGTCGGAAAGTTAGATGGGGTGGTGTGTCAGGAATCATCGGAATTAAAACAATCAGTGAGTCAGTACAGACTGAGAAACACTACGGTCCCTGACATCGGGTGATACGAGGAGACAGGTGTCTTAAGAGGTCCCATATGACCTCACCTAAACGGTAAAAGAAGAGGTCCCTTAGAAGGACTGAGTCCTTGACTTGGGCTCAGAGGTCGTATTGTCCTTCTAAGAAATGGAAGACTCGGTGATCCCATCGGAACCAATAAGGAGGTATTTTATCATTTTGTGAGATACGAAATTGGAAAGTCTATAAATGTCTAGTTATAAGCCTCTGGAGAGACATAACGTTACGGGAGGGGATGAATCTTTTAGGAAAGTTTACTTCAGAGAGGAATGATTCGGATATAAACAAAAAATAAACTGTATAACAATAGAACCGTTTCATTCCTTTGTTTGTGCTTAAATAAATTCTAGTCGTTTTACGCTCTCTTACACAAACTTTCAAACGACCTCAAGAAAAGTCTTTGAGTATGTAACTTAAGGAATCGTTAGAATCTGACGAGACAGTCAGTTTTCTAATAACAAAGAAAGGAAACAAAAAAGATTTTACTGATTGAGAAGACACACACGTTTCTATCGATTAGGGACTTGTTAGTCTGTCCTCGAGAGGGACCGACGTGACGATTCCCAGACGAGACAGAACCACTCCAGTGTAGTTCGGGGTCGCTTCCACTTTCTTTCATACTTACAGTTGTCATCACTTACAATTTGTCCGATACCTTTTACCCCCTTTCTAATTCCGTTGAAATCTACTGGAAACACACGTAAATTCAGTATTACCGGGAACCGACGAGTATCGTCGTAAGAAGAAGTGTCTCGTGAATCGGTCCGTCGTCGAATTGTGATGCCGACTGAAGTGGAGGAGTCATACCGTCGTCAAATCCTGACCTAAACCATTTCTCTACTTTACAGTTGTCAACAATGATGGATACTTCAAAACGTAAAAAATTAACTGAACTTCCGTGTAAGAAAAATGACCTGGTGTTTTATGTTTTCATCCTTCGTCGGTAACACTGACTATGACTTATAATTTTTTTTTTTTTTTTCGGTTTTAGACTAATCACGAGATTATTGGTTTTTTACTAGGATGTAAATTATTTAGTTGGATCAAAGTGTAGATTACGTAATAAGTCAGTTCTACTTCTTGACTCCGACGTACAGAGAAAAAGATTTATACGTTCTACATTGACGACAGGATGTCAGAAGGTTAAGGACTTTGTGGGCGACTCCCTGTCACCGACAAAACGGTCCTCCCCCTCACTTTCAAAGGGTGTCGCCACGACGACGTCGACAGTCTCCAGTCGTCGGTATTGGAGACATGTTCTTCTTTCTATTTACTTTCTGTTTGAAGTAGAAAATTAATTACTTTACCATTACGTAAACTTTCACCTTCCACTGTAAAAGATTAAAATTAAATTTTTTTTTAAAAAAAAGTTTTTATTTATCATCATAAAATATAGTCGTATTACTAATTAACTCAGAAGACCGAAAAACCCTCTTTATGTACAAAGAAGTACTCACGTTTCAGTATACGTAATTTTTAGCTATAAATAAACGGAATTCTTTATTTAAGAAAGGAATAAATATATAGATACTTTTGAAGTAAGGTCTTTAGTATCCTATTTTGACTGATTTAACATTTACCAAATTAGTATTTCAACAACAAATTAAATACCAATTTTTTGTTTATTTTTTCGATTACTATGAAAATTCTATTAAATTAAAAATGTATGATCGTAAAGTAAATTTATAATATGTATAAAGAATAAGGTCAAAACGTTTTACTATTTTTCTGATAAAATTTCCCTGTACTATAAAATAGTAAGTTCATACGAAAAGTACAGTCGTAAAGAAAAGTGATACAGAGAAGTAATAGTTCAATATTCTTGTTGAAGGTTGATAAATTAACCATAACACAAAGAAAAATAAGAAAAATGGTCATTGGTCTTAAGTCAACCATGAAGTATATTAAAAAACAAATAAAAATAAAGATTTTCTCCTTTTCTTTATTTTATCTTTACTATCCCCTACTCTTTCTTGTGACTACAAGAAACACTTGTCGGATTTTGATCTAATAACTCCGGTGTCTAGGGCGGGGGGTACGGGTGGACACTCGTACTACTTGTGGGGGAAAAAGGGGACACTTGTACCACAGATAACACCCGAAATTTCGTCCCTCTTTTTTTATTGGTATTGTTAAAAATAAAAAAGGACTGTATCTGCCACCTATGCCAGTCCCTGTTTCCGGACTTTGTCCGTCTCCACAGTAATTGATCACGTGTACCACTGAACTCACACAAATATCGTGGAAACGGGGTCCCATTAAGGTATCTCTTCTTTGTTCAACGGAAAATTTGTTTTATCTTAGTTCGAGGAGAAATAAAAAATTAAAAAAAAAATTAAAATTTTAGAAATTAAGAATGTACGCAAGGGTTTGTACTTGGGGGGAGGGTGGAGGGAGGGGTGTTGTAGAGAGACCCAGTAGGGGTACGTGGTCGGGGTTCGTTCGACGTGGGATGCAGTCTGTACCTGACCGCTCTTAGTGCGAGGAGAAATCTTCTTCTCCGGTCGTACAGAGAACCCCTACAGTGAGTAAAGTCTAGGACACATGAAATTTACTAGGTAACATTCTGTTGTATTACTTATTAGTAGAATGAAAAAAGTGAGAAATTTAAAAGAAAATAATAATTTAACGGGATCTAAGGATTAGAAGTCAACAGTACATAAACAATCCCCGATTGTCTTAGTAACCGATAAAACAGTGGGAATAATAAAAGAGAAGTAAAGTGTGAAAATACACTAGATAGGAAATGTTTACACACAAACACACACGTATGTGTGTACACGTTCGAGTACGTCCAAAGGAATGGTCCACAAAAATCGTCACTGGGGATCTTCTTATGGACTAGATAATCACACGGTAGAAGTATAAAGACTCGTTACGATTACATCGACATTATTTATAAGGGATCTTAGAGATTATATTCTACATAGTGGAAATTTTTTGAAAAACTAGGTTTAGGAGATGAGTGGTTACTTCAGGTTGTAATTAATAAAAAGAACCACGTAAAAGGAAGGGTCTTTCGACATCGACGATGTCCTTTGACTTCAGGTGGTAAAGAATCAATTATCGACAGTGACAACGATTACAGGGAATTGGTCCTTTTGCTTTAAAATGCGAAGAGTTAATTGTAAGAATCCCGAGTCTAATAGTCTCTATAAGGGGTAAATGTGTGTAGGTTCGTGGAGTTGTGGATTATACGACGACTACTCAGACGACAGGGAGACGGTGAAACTCATTGACCGTAAGAAACAAAGAGTTGAACTCCTTAGAAACAGAGAGGATGTGTGTTTGACCCGCCCCACCCCCCGAAGGGAGTATCGAGTCAATCATTTCTTAGGTGGACGTTACGTCCTCTGGGGTCAAGCTAAGGACCCAACCCTTCTAAGTGACTTGTTCTTTATCCGATGGGTAAGGTCATAAGAACCCGAAGGGAACACCGAGTCGACCATTTATTAGACGGACGTTTCGTCCTCTGGACCCAAGCTAACAACCCAACCCTTCAAGGGGACTTCTTCCCTTTCCGATGGGTGAGGTCATAAGACCGGACCTCTTAAGGTACCAGATATGTCAGGTACCCAAACGTTTCTCAGTCTGTGCTGACTTACTGAAAGTGAAGTGAAGTGTGTGTTTGATGGTTGGAAATTATGAAGGACAAGATCTCCTTTAAAGGTCGAGTAGAGGAGTTACCCGAATCCCATTTTCAAAATTTTATTACTGGAATTTAGTTAGACGTCTTTACAAACCACACTGAATCTGTACAAAACTTTTAAAGAATAGTTTTAGATCAACCATTACTTTGTGTTTCTTCAACAAGTTTTAAAGATTATCGTTCACTTAGGTGTTAAATTTTTATGATATAAGCTAACGTTTTTTAGATTTATGTCATTACCCCATTAAAAGTGTAACTTCTCAAATACATAGTGAGATGTTATATATAAAAAGGAATATACATTTTCTGTAAACCATTGAAATAAAGAAAATACTTGTGACGTACTTGACACAAAAGTATTCCGTTTCGTAGATTTAAAGAACCCTTGTAAGGATATGGTAAGACACAGGTCCACCAAGACTACATTAATTTTATATAGAGGACTGATGTCTCTACCTTTTTACTGGTTCTACACAATCTGTCTCGATTCCCTGTATAATTCCCTAGTTTTATAATTCCCTAGAACCCACTCCCGTTACTTTTTCATTATTCTATGTATATATATAAAAATTAATACCACGGTCACTCTGATAGGGCCGGGACACTTCCATCGTTACTCGTCTCTCGGACGATTTTTACTTTGATTGTTTCTCGTTTCGTCCTATCTCCTTCTTACTCGGGATTGGATGAAAAACTCCGGGACACAAAGTGGTGTAGACTTAGGTCAGACAGAGAGTTGTAAAACCTAAACATTCGGTTGTGTAAGAGAAAGGACAAAATCAGTGAACTTCAATTTAAAGGTAGTGGACCTTAGTTGTCAGGATTGTTCCCTCAGAGAATGTAGGTGTAAGAGGGTAGACACTTAAAAGAACAAGAATTAAGGAAAGAAAGAAGATTTTATATGGATATTAGAAAGTGTATATGGGGTAGTGTTAAGATGGGAAAAAAATCGAATAACTTCAATTACAGAATATACTGTTTGTGACATACATCGACACACCGTCATACCTGTATCTTGGTTGTACTTTAAGGGTGAGACTATGTGTTCTTTTACTGTGAAAGAACGAGAGTTTTGGTGACTTCAAATCCCTTGTTAAATCTGATGGTAGTCATTGAATAGTTGTATAAAAACATTAAGTTTAAATCGACCACCAGTAGAATACTAAGTGTGTCCAGTTTTAAGTACAATGTGTCATGTTTTGACCTACTATTCATCAAGTCAAGTCAAGTCAGCGAGTCAGCACAGGCTGAGAAACGTTGGTGTTCTTAGCGTCGTGCGGTCCGGAGGGACATGTAGTGGTCGAGGGCCTCAAGTGAGTTTGAGTACAGGTAGCTCAGTCACTACGGTAGGTCGGTAAAGTAGGAAACAGCAGGGGAAGAGGAGGACGGGAGTTAGGGAGGGTCGTACTCAGAAAAGGTTACTCAGTTGAGAAGCGTACTCCACCGGTTGCATAACCTCAAAGTATTAATAAATTTTGTCTATAACATAAATTTCTATAACGTAGAGATAAGTTACAAACGTCATCTTCCGATAAAAGAAAAATTGTTAGATTTGTACATAATCTTATGGTCTCTCTTCTGTTTTATACCATGCAATTGAAATTAAGGTTAGGTAACGTCAGGAAGTAAATTTTACCGTCACTCTCACAATTAAACACTTCAATCGACAAAAATACCTAATTATCTATAAAGTGTTGTTTGTCTAACTTTTCTTTTAAATCTCCTGTTACTCCAGTGTATAATTTCGTTTTAGTAGGAAGAAAAAGGATATTAAGTTTAAAGGTGAGAACACCGTAAACTGGTCAAAAGTATTTTAGGTGGGGTCCTGATTTTAATAATCACTTACCAACCTTTGACTCCACTCGTTCGTAAATCGTTAACAAGTCACCAGACATTTTACTTAAAGACTAGAGTCAGGTCAGTATTTTGGATAGTAGTGTTGACTACGTTCAGTTACGGAAAAGATAGTCAGAGTAGTCCCTTCGGACCCTGACGGACTTGTGTCTGTGTCTTTACAGAAGATATCTCGGTTTTAGACATTCAATTTTAATTCCTAGTGACCATTCCCTCAATGACAGAGACGAACTTAGTGAGATATCGATTCACGTTCCGAAATTTTCTACTCAGATGAAGGAAATCCTTCTAAATGTAAGACAGAATTATATTTCACCTTATCTATGGTACTTATAGGACTTAGGTCACCTGTTCATTAACTTCTATTCCTTTACGAAACAGGGATTTCTGTCCTTCCATCGTCTTATGAATACCAGGTACAGTCACGTTGAGGCGCAGACTGAATCTGCACCTCCCTCTACGTTTGTCACAAGAAATATAGGTTTGCCTAGTTGTCTTAAGTCTCACGAAATGTCCCTGTTTTCGACGTGTTATAGATTTTTAATTTACATAAATACGGACAGACTTTAATGGTATTAAAAGACATTTTTAAGAGATCGACAGGGTATCTAGAAGAAGTTTTCAGAATATTATTGGAAAGAAATAGTCAGTCACAGTGAAAAATTTTGTTAAGATTTGAAGACCGAAGAAAGTATTTAAACGTGAAAACCACAACAACAATCCAAATTAAATTTATTTCAAAACGACTTGGTTAGTTTTTATAAAATTTATTCGAGTTGGTGTTAGGTGACCGTTTAAGTTGTCAGGACGGTCTTGACCAGAAACGAAGGGAAGACATAAGGGACTCTTTGATAACACCAGGAGAATATAAGACTTACGTGTAGAGAATTCATCTATCTCTATGATCCGACATATATCACAAAAATTACCAGACTAGATCTATTATAATATTCCACTATAAAAATTCAGTTTTAAGTGGACAGATTAAAAGGTCCGATTTTTGTTCACGTTCAAATTTTTGTTCACGATTTTTGTTCACATCGTTCTAGGGTTGTTGGATTTTTTAATAGTTCAGTGGTTTACTTTTGTTTCTAATTTAGAAGGACTCATGTCTGTGGAGGTTTAACTTCCACTTTAAGAGTTCAAACTTTAGAAAAACGAGAGAAAAGAGAAGTATTTTGGAGATACTCAAATCCCTGATGTCAAAGTTTCATTTCTCACTATTGTACCCTCTTTTATATTAAGAATTACTTCAAAATTAGACGTATTTGAAATTACTTCTAAATACGAACATGAAATACATACCACATTATATGACTAACAGAAGTACTACGGTCGTCTATAGTATTTGTACATTTACACAGGAAATCGAAATCGTACATTTAGACCGACCAGAGAAGAGAGAGATTAAAAGTAATCATCGTAAGACACATCTTACTCTCACCTTTCTTCCGGGACTTTATAATTAACAAAGTCCGTCTTTTATAGTTCGAGGGATTAGACATATACGGTGTACTAAGACCTGACAAACTACAATTGACCTGAGGTGTAGGTTCCTCACCACCGACACACCCGTGTCCTCCTGTATCTCCTCGATAGGGTACGACTTCCAGCCCTTCCCGCCGCCACTGCTCTATGAGGAGTAGGTTCCATTCCTATTCGCCGATGTGAAACGACCTCGTCGACACTTCTCTATGTGGTGCGGGTTCCATTCTCTTCGGGTTCATTCTACATCCACAACGTTCTCCCGTAGTCTCCCGTCTGTGTGACTTTGGTATGAGTGTCTTTTGATCAGTTGGATTAATGTGATCCTGGTGTCGGACCAGATTGAGTTACTTTGATTTGGTACGGGTACCCCGTTGGGTTCTGTCCGTCCAGTACCACCTCTGCAGACTGTCTTACACCAGGTGACCTCTCCCCGTACCGTTTGGTGAAGTCATAAGAACGTAACACTTAGGGTAATTGTCATACTTTTCCGTTTTACTACCCTATGACTTTCTCCTTGAGGGGTCCAGTCATCCACGGGTTATACGATGACCTCTAGTCATCTCTTTATTGAGGTCTTTATTACTTCCCTACCTCGGTTTAGTTTTCGTTATGGGACCACTATCTTCGTTCCAGGCTACTACATTTCTCGTTATAACGTATCCTTGGACCTTACAGTCCAGGTACTTAGTTCCGTTTAACCTTCACCAGTTTGTCCTCTACCGTTCTCACTTGCAACTGTAAGATCCTTAGTCGCTTGACTTTACCTTACCTTACCCACTTAAATTGAGTCTACTGGTAATATAGATGATGATACCCGTCCTTAGGGAGTCTTCTTTACCTCATTGGTAGTACCAGTTGTTTTCTCAGGTTTTACGTCATGAACCTACGTTAGAGTTTTTACTGTCTTACTAGAGACAAGTAAAAGTTCCGTTTGGTAAGTTATTGTGCCATTAGGTTCAGATACGGGGTTGGTCGTTACGACTTCTTCGACTTCAACTTGTCAAGAAACTTCTGGATATTCTGGAAAATCTTGATTACGTGTTTTTTCTATATAAAAAGTAATATCCCCTGACCTACGTTTTCATCCTTCAGTTCTTTGTGTACCTCATTGTCCGTTTAAACCGGAACTTTAGGCCTTACTTCGTCCCGTTTCTGATTATCCCAAAACGGTTCTTTTACGTGACCAGTATCGTTTGTGAGAGAAGGTTGTTGTGTTCTCTTCTGAGATGTGTACCTGTAGTGGTCTACCAGTTGTGGCTTTAGTCTAACTAATATAAGAAACGTCGGTTTCTACCTCTTCGAGATATGTCAGTTGTTTTTGTTCTGGTCTCGACTGACACCGAGTCTAGTACTTGGGGAAAAATGGTTTAAGTCTAAATTTGACTTCTTTCATCCCTTTTGACGATCTAGTAAGTCCATACTGGATTTAGTTTAGGGAATGTTAATATGGCACCTTCACTCTTTATCTAAATTCCGGGATCTAGACTATCTACCTCACGGACTACTTGTTACTTTACTCCAAACACTGTAACATCTCCTCTGTCCCTAATTCTGGTAGGGGTACCTTTTCTTTTCGTTTTTTCGTTTTACTGACAGACCCTTCCGGAATGTTTATCGACTCTTTTCTTCTCTTCACTTTTCGTTTCCTCTTTTTCTTTCTATATTCGTAGGATTACGTCTCAAGGTTTCTTATCGTTCTCAATTCTTTCGGAAGAAGTCGCTAGTTACGTTTCTTTATCTCCCTTTCTTGTCTTACCCTTTCTGCTCTCTAGAGAGGTTCTTTTAATTTCTATGGTTCCCTTGTAAAGTACGTTTCTACCCGAGCTATTTCCTGTCTTTACCATACCTGGATTGTCTTCGTCTTCTATAATTCTTCTCCACCTTTCTTATGTGTCTTCTTGACATGTTTTTTTCTAGAAGTACTGGGTCTATTAGTGCTACCACACTAGTGAGTAGATCTCGGTTTGTAGGACCTTACACTTCAGTTCACCCGGAATCTTTCGTAGCGATGCTTGTTTCGATCACCTCCACTACCGTAAGGTAAACTCGACAAAGTTTAGGACTTTCTACTACGACACTTTCACGACGTGAGTTATACGGTCGTGTAAAACTTTTGAGTCGTCAACGGTGTCCTGACCTTTTCAGTGAAGAGTAAGGTTAGGTTTCTTTCCGTTACGGTTTGTTACGGGTTTGATGGCGTGTTAACGTGAGTAGAGTGTACGATCATTGCATTACGAGTTTTAAGAGGTTCGGTCCGAAGTCGTCATTCCCTAGGTACTTGAAGGACAACAAGTTCGACCAAAATCTTTTCGGTCTCCTTGGTCTCTAGTTTAACGGTTGCAGGCGACCTACCCTTTTCGTTCTCTCAAGGTCTTTTTGTAGATAAAGACGAACTAACTGATTCAGTTTCGGAAACTGACACACCTAGTGTTATTTGTCACCTTTTAAGACTTTCTCTACCCTTATGGTCTGGTGGACTGGACGGAGAACTCTTTAGACATACGTCCAGTCCTTCGTTGTCAATCTTGACCTGTACCTTGTTGTCTGACCAATGTTTATCCCTTTCCTCATGTAGTTCCGACATATAACAGTGGGACGAACAAATTGAATATACGTCTCATGTAGTACTCTTTGCGACCTGACCTTCTTAGTGTTCGACTTTAGTTCTAACGGCCCTCTTTATAGTTATTGGGGTCCATACGTCTACTGTGGTGGGAATACCGTCTTTCACTTCTCCTTGATTTTTCGGAGAACTACTTTCACTTTCTCCCCTCACTTTTTCGACGGAATTTCGAGTTGTAAGTCTTTTACTTCTAGTACCGTAGGCCAGAGTAGTGAAGTACCCTTTATCTACCCCTTTGTCATAGTTTGAAATAAAAAACCCCGAGGTTTTAGTGACGTCTACCACTGACGTCGGTACTTTAATTTTCTACGAATGGGGAACCTTCCTTTCAATACTGGTTGGATCTATCGTATAAGTTTTCGTCTCTGTAATGAAACGGCTGATTCCAGACAGATCAGTTCCGATACCAAAAAGGACACCAGTACATACCTACACTCTCAACCTGACACTTCTTCCGAGCCGCGACTTCTTAACTACGAAAACTTGACACCACAACCTCTTCTGAGAACTCTTAGGGAACCTGACGTTCCTCTAGGTTGGTTAGGTAAGACTTCCTCTAGTCGGGACCCTAAAGAAACTTTCCTTACTTCGATTTCGACTTTGAGGTCATNACATACCTACTCTCTCAACCTGACACTTCTTCCGAGCCGCGACTTCTTAACTACGAAAACTTGACACCACAACCTCTTCTGAGAACTCTTAGGGAACCTGACGTTCCTCTAGGTTGGTTAGGTAAGACTTCCTCTAGTCGGGACCCTAAAGAAACTTTCCTTACTTCGATTTCGACTTTGAGGTCATGAAACCAGTGGACTGCTCTTCTTGACTGAGTAACCTTTTCTGAGACTACGACCCTCCCTAACCCCCGTCCTCCTCTTCCCCCGCTGCCTCCTACTCTACCGACCTACCGTAGTGACTGAGTTACCTGTACTAAGACTCACTTAAGGCCCTCAACCTTTATCTGTCCCTCCGGACCGCACGACGATAAGTACCCCAGCGTTTCTCAGTCTGTGCTGACTCACTGACTTGACTTGACCTGAGTTCGACCCTTTGTGAAAGGGTCTTAGGGTATGGGTTAGTTTAAGGCTCAATCTTGACCATTTTCTGTTTAACACTCTCTAAACCTTCAACTTCCTTTCTCTTACGGTAGGAATCTTCCAGAAGTGTCAGTCTGTACCAATGTCTGGTTACTTCTAAACGGTCTCCCGGGGTAGACCAGAACGAGAGGAGACAAACAGAACGGTTCACGACTAGGACTACTAGTTTCATCGGAGTTCAAATGATGGTCCGTGATTCCACACCCGGGTGAACCCTCATTCGATATGTCTCCTTTGTCGAAGAGGTCTCGGACGTCAAGGGTATTAAGAGAGATCCGTACGAGAAGGATACCACATCGACAATCTATCAAACCGAAAAGTCTCAGAAGACGTTCATGATGAGTAGGTACGTGTAGTCTAAAATAACTAAAAGTGAAGAACCCCTATAACTGAGTGCTTCTTAATATGTTATCTATTTCTCTCGATCAGAACATTAATGGTTTAAATAAGAGATACTTTATAAGGTAATTCGTCAAAATTATAAGGTAATTAATCAAAATGACCAATGTACATTAATTAACGGTATATCAGGGACTCACTCTAGATGTGTAAAGGAGGTTAAATGCGACGGTGGTAGTGGTTCAATCTGTTTATTTTTGTAAGTCACTCCTTCTTTCCCTGTCTTTTCTTATTTAAAACAACAAGTACGACGAAGTCGTTTATGATCTGAACCACACTCCTCACAATACGAGGGTCTGGTTGGAGGATTCTCTACCGGGATTAATACTCTACATAAAACCGAGACAGTCGTGGAATTAAGTTACAAACAACCTAAAGGAAAAACAAGAGTAAAGTCCTTAGAGAATTAACCCGGTTCCATACATCTTTGTGACTCTTAGATTGTAATATTGATGTGAAAAAAAAAAGAAGGAAAATTAGACATCTTCTATGTTAGTGAGTGAAACATCAACAATATAGTATGAAAACGTGAAAAAGACCCGTTCTTTTGTTTGAGTTGTTAGATTTGAGTATTTATCTTGACTCTAAACAAGATCAATAGGTGATGTAATGTTCGTGTGGTTTGAACCATCGAATTTTGTTTTGTTTTTAGAAGCATGAAGTCAGTATTGGACATCCGGTTCTTAAGTCCAGGTGAATCGACCTGCTACTAAAACAAGATTTACTGTGGTTTACACCAATGACAAACCACAGGGTAACCGTCAACTGGACCGAACCTCCTAGTTTCTACCAAAATGAGTGTAAAGACCTCGGCACCGTATTCATTCTCGAAAGAGTGACTTAAGAGTCCCAGAGAGTCCACCAGATACGTCGTCCTGTCAGTTTGAAGATTGTACCTTGGAATCTAGAAGTTCAGACTCATGAGGTTCTTCATCTTTCTCCATGTTATATTGAAAACGGTATAAGAATGACAGTCTCATCAGTGTCTCGAACGTCTTTAAGGTATGAATCCCTATGTCTGTGTTCTAAAGTTACTTACCTCGTAATTCTAAAAAACTAAAAGAAATTAAGTAGTTTATTGGTCTTTACCTATCCGTGTTCTACAATTTTAGAATTACACAATCTCGGATTCCACAGGGACTACGTATAAGTTAGGAGAATCAAAAGAAAAAAAATTCAAATAAAAAATGTTTTAAAAGGTTACAACACAACCAAAGACGATGTGTTGTTACGTTTAGTGGGTATCAATATGTATATAGAGGAGAAAGAACTCAGAGGGAGGGGAGGGTGTTAGGGTAGGAAGATCTAGTAGTATCTCGTGGTCTGACCCGAGGAACACAATATGTTATTGAAGAGTGGTCGATCGGTAATTTTTTTTTTTTTTTTTTTTTTTTCTGTTTNTTTTTTTTTTTTTTCGATTCAGGGTCAGGGTCACCATTGTTTTCTTAACGAGTTTTACTTTCAACTGGTCTAAGTATCGTCTCTGATCTTGAGACTCGAGGTCTTTTTCAGATCATAGGAAACTTGTCTTCGCGTAACTAGTATTAATGATAAAACACTATTAAAATTATATCAATAATGAGTTTGGAGTGTTTCATGTAAGATCGTGTTTGTCAAGACTCATAATTATCCAATATCTTTATTTTGTTCGGACACTTATAGTCAAATACTAAACCTTCGTCTAACTTCTAAGTGAACCGAACAGAGGTCCGAGGTGGTATTGGTGTCAATCAGTAAATTAGAGTGACAATGAGTCGAAGGAGTAGACGTTATTATCCTTTTGATGGTAAATTCAAACAACATTTCTATGGTACTCTAATACATACTTCACAGTCCGTGTTTAGTCATAATTCATTGAGAGTCCATAAAAGAATTCAGACTCTAACCTTATATTATACCAAGAAAAGGATTCTGTAAATAAAAGAGTAAGAATAGAACCAGTCCAATAGTCTTCTCTCACTCCATCTCCTTTGTACGTCCTTACAACTGATTTCCGTTCTTCGATATTTTTAATAGAAGAGTCTTTCACTTTGTTATACATCTTAAAGTCTCGGTAATTTAATGGGAAACTTCTGACACCATTACTTAAATTTCACTTTGTTTCGTCGGATCCCGTCAGGAGAGATGGACACAAGTGAACAAATCTACATCTACGACCCTTCTGTGTTTCAACCCAGTTCGTCTTGACCCCAGAATGTTCCACACGTACTATTTTCCTCTCCTAATTTTATATAATTTCAAAAACGTTCTTTTACTATTATTACAACCTGAAACCTTTAACTCTTTTGTAAAAAATTAAAGAGTATGGAAAATAGAAAAATATATTGATAAATAAAATTAACCTCCAATTAATGAAATGTTATAACATGACCAAAACGGTATGTAGTCGTACTTAGACGGTGTCCATATGTACACAAGGGGTAGGACTTGGGGGGAGGGAGGAGGGTGGGACATGGTAGGGAGACCCAGTATGGTCACGTGGTCGGGGTTCGTAGGTCATAGTACGTAGCTTGGACCTGACCGCTCATTAAAGTATATACTATAATATGTACAAAGTTACAGTAAGAGGGTTTAGTAGGGTGGCAGAGGGAGAGGGTGTCTCAGGTTTTCTGACAAGACATGTAGACACAGAGAAAACGACAGAACGTATGTCCCAATAGTAATGGTAGAAAGATTTAAGGTATATATACACACAATCATATGACATAACTACAAAAAGAAAGACTGAATGAAGTGAGATACATTATTCGAGGTCAAAGTAGGAGGAGTAATCTTGACTGAGTTTACATAAGAAAAATTACCGACTCATTATGAGATAAAACGTATACATGGTGTCGAAAGAATAAGTAAGTAGACGACTACCTGTAGATCCAACGAAGATACAGGACCGATAATCTTTGTCACGACGTTACTTGTAACCCCGTCTTTATTCACGTTTTCTTTGTTTTCACTGGTATCGTTTTTAGTTGTTTCGGTTTTCGACCAAGAAACTTTCCTATTTATTGTAACTGTTTGGTAATCGGTCTGAGTAGTTCTTTGTTTACCTCTTTTTATCTTAGTTATTTTAATCTTTACTTTTACCTCTCTAGTGTTGTCTGTTGTGTCTTTATGTCTCCTAGTATTCTCTGATGATAGTCGTTAATATACGGTTATTTTACCTGTTACACCTTCTTTACCTGTTTAAGAATCTTTTCATGTTGAAAGGTTTTGACTTGGTCCTTCTTTATCTTATAGCAATGTCTGGGTAGTGTTCGTGTCTTTAACTTTGACATTAGTCTTTAGAAGGTAGTTCGTTTTCAGGTCCAGGTCTACCGAAGTATCGACTTAAGATGGTTTTTAAATCTCTTCTCGATTGTGGATAGGATGAGTTTGAGAAGGTTTTTTAACGTGTCCTTTCATTTGATGGTTTAAGTAAGATACTCCGGTGGTAGTGGGATTATGGTTTTGGACTGTTTCTACGATGTTTTTTTTTTTTTTTTCTTTCTTTTGATGTCCGGTTATAGTGACTATTTGTATCTACGTTTTTAGAAATTGTTTTAAGATCGTTAGCCTTAGGTTGTTGTGTAATTTTTCTAGTATGTGGTACTGGTTCACCCGAAATAGGGTCCCTACGTTCCTAAGAAGTTATAGGTGTTTCGTTAGTTACATTATGTGGTGCAATAGTTTAACTTTTTATTTTTGGTATGCTAATAGAGTTATCTACGTCTCTTTCGGAAACTGTTTTAAGTTGTAGGTAAATATTATTATTTAATTTTTTTTTTTTTGGAAAGGTCTTTCGTCCTTATCTTCCTTGTATAGAGTTGTATTATTTTCGATATATACTGTTTGGGTGTCGTTTGTAATAGGAGTTACCACTTTTTAACTTTCGTAAAGGGGATTTCAGTCCTTGTTCTGTTGCCACAGGTGAAAATGGTGATGATAAGTTGTATCAAAACCTTCAAAACCGGTTTCGTTAGTCTCGTCTTTTTCTTTATTTTCCTTAGGTTTAACCTTTTCTTCTTCATTTTGAGAGTGACAAACGTCTACTGTACTAGGAGATGTATCTTTTGGGATTTCTGAGGTGGTCTTTTAATGATGTTGATTGGTTACTTATATCATTTCAACGTCCTATATTTTAGTTGTGTGCCTTTAGGGAACGTAAGGATATGTGATTATTACTCTTTTATCTTTCTCTTAAATTCCTTTATTAAGGTAAATGGTAACGTTACTTTTCTTATTTTTATGAATCCTTATATAGATGGTTTTCTTTGATTTCTGGAGATATATCTTTTGATATTTTGTAAACACTTTCTTTAGTTTTCCTGTGATTATCTAGCTCTTTATACGGAACAAGTACCTAACCTTCTTAGTTATATAACTTTTACTCATATGGTGAGTTTCGTTAGATATCTAAGTTACGTTAGAGATTTTCGATGGTTGTCATAAAAAGTGTCTCGATGTTGTTTATTAAAGTGTTAAACATACCTTTATGTTTTTTGGAGTTTATCGGTTTCGTTAGAACTCTTTCTTCTTACCTGGACCTCCTTAGTTGGACGTACTGAAGTCCGAGATGATGTTCCGGTGTCAGTAGTTCTGTCATACCATGACCATGTTTCTGTCTTTATATCTAGTTACCTTGTTTTATGTTTCGGGTCTCTATTTAGGTACGTGGATACCTATGGAATGGAAACTGTTTCCTCCGTTCTTATATGTTACCTAATTTCTGTTAGAGAAATTGTTCAGCACGACCCTTTTGACCAGTTGGTGAATATTTTTTACTTTGATCTAGTGAAAGGTTGTGGTATGTGTTTTTATTTGAGTTTTACCTAATTTCTAGATTTGTATTGTGGTCTTTGATATTTTAAGGATCTCCTCTTGTATCCGTTTTGTAAAAGGTTGTATGTAGTGTGGTCCTAGGAGATACTGGGTGGAGGGTCTTATGACATTTATTTTCGTTTTTATTTGTTTACCCTGGATTAATTTGAATTTTCGAAGACGTGTTGTTTCTTTTGATATTCGTTCCACTTTTCTGTCGGAAGTGTTACCCTCTTTTATTATCGTTTACTTCGTTGACTGTTTGTTGATTAGAGTTTTTATATTTTCGTTGAGGACGTCGAGTTAAGGTCTTTTTATTTACTGGGTTAGTTTTTTACCCGGTTTCTTTATTTATCTGTAAAGAGGTTTCTTCTGTATATCTACCGATTGTTTGTGTACTTTTCTACGAGTTGTAGTGAGTAATAGTCTCTTTACGTTTAGTTTTGGTGTTCTCCATGGTAAAGTACGGTCAACATTACCGACTCTAGTTTTTCAGATGTTCGTTACGTACGACCTCTCCCATATCTCTTTTCCCTTAGGAGAATGTGACAACCACCCTTACGTTTGATCATGTCGGCGATACCTCTTGTCACACCTCTAAGGAATTTTTTGACCTTTATCTTGACGGAATACTGGGTCGTTAGGGTGAGGACCCGTATATGTGACTACTTTGGTCTTAACTTTCTCTGTGCACTCTTTTGTAAAAAAAAATACTAAAAAGATTATATTATGTAAGGAATTTTCTTAATATGACCGATGTCTCAAAATTATTAGAACCCATTACGGTTCCAGGTCAGGACAGTTCCTTTCTTTCTAATCTTTCACACCTATACTTTCAATAATTTTGACTCCAATTTATTACGACGATGACTCAGTACACCTACTGTCTTAAGATTTGTAGTTACTTCTGTCCCCAAGTTAAAACTTCGGAATCTTCTTCTTCTTTTTCACTGACTCTCATTTCTTCTCTTCTGATGGTCAGTCTTCTTTCTTACTGACTGATCGGATTACAGCATTCGAAGTTTTCTGCTCCCGGTCTCACTTTCTTCTCAAAATAGTTTTGATATAGAGTTTTGTTTTTCGTTAACTCGTATAAGGGTTCTAAGACTGTATATTGTCGATCCCATCTTAATCGTTGTTGTAGGTCTCTTCCGACGTCTCTTCAACGTAGAAACAAAGTCTTAATCCTTCATAATGACGGTGAATTCAGTATCTACTACCTCCTTCGTAAGATAACAGTAGTAGTAACAGTAGTAGTGGTAGTAGTAATACCAATACGATAATAATGAATTAGTGATAATCAGACTGGTCTCGGGCCGACCTTTCTAATTTTCACTTCCTTGTTTGGTCCATCAAGTCTCCTATTTCCGTTTTGTCACCTTACTATTTTTACTTTTTTTCGATTCAACAAAGGACACCCACAAAGGAATGACGAATCAAAACTCTTATTATTCTGACTTTTTGTACTGTCAGTGTAACAAAAGTTTCTTAAGTACAAAAGTTTCTTAATAAAGACGATCACGATCAAACTCACGTAACATAAGATCTCGTCACAAAGAGTTTCAAACTGTACTAATACGTAGTAGACTATTAGGATAAATTTATGTCCAAGACTGACTACGGTCTCAAAGACAAAAAGATCGTTCGAGTGTCCTCGAAGAGAGAAAAGTAACAGTAGTTGGACTAGTTATGACGGAGTGTAGTGTCCGTTGTTTTTGGTCACCTTTCAGATTTACTTCTTGTTAGTAAGAATTAGGTGATCCCTTGTCTATTTTTATTAGTTTTCGTATTCTTCATACTCAAAATTCACCGAACACTTTTAAATAAACGTTAAATAACCGAATTATAAATAATGTAGATAAATGAGAATTATTGGGGTATGGACCTTATGAAAGATCTTTCACACAGTCGTTCTTGAACCAATTTAATTAGTTCGTAGAATCGAGGAAGTTCTTTACGACTTGAAACCCCACCTCTCTCTCTTTTACTACATTCTTTGTAATTTTTCATGATCTTTTAGATATAAGACACTTCAATTAATTGTTAATTGAGTTCTTTCTAACTTGATTGTATCAGTAATGTGTGACTTCTTTACCAAAGGAACACTCAACACCATTATACTGTCTTGGTCTCTTCTCGTGATTAGGAATGAGAGTAATTTTTCCGGTCAGACTCGTAGAACTACATAAAGACCTGTAAACTATATAAAGACCTGTGAGTAAGATAGTTACTTACCTTCTTTAGTTTAAATCTTTATATTAAGTCTTAAAAGAAGTCAACAACCCATATTACAGATACTTTGAGTTTCTTTTCAAAATGTAACTCTTCAGTTAAAGATGACTTAATAATTGTTACTTAATCCGTTTTTTAGCTTTACAAGACTAAGTTCTCCTGACTTCGTCGTGTAGTCCGAAACACTCCTAAGTACTACTAATTGTCAGTGTCTATGTCATACATAGGACTGAGTCTTACTGAAATTTTTATAGGTTCTTTTCAATATTCTTCTTTACACTGTTCAAAAGAGCCTTGAAAGAGTACATTCGTTAGTGTGGTGTTTAAAGAAAGAAAAACAGGGGTGTATTCAGACTAGATTTCACAGAGACGAATTAAGAGGTTATATTTACCTATGTGAAGCAATAATACTAACATGTCACCGGAGAATCCCGAACATTCCTAGGATCTCGTGACATTCTGAAATCGAGTTACTATACTTTTTTATTAAACCACACTTCTAAATTTAAAACCACCGTAACTTCGTCCGTACAATAGGGTCTACTTACCATCCGTATCCTTAAATACGGACCTACCAGACCCCAATCTAGGACTCAGAGTGGGAAAGTGACTGACACATCTATCGTTCATTACGTCAGTTCAGAGACAGGGTTGTGTTGAGGACTGGAAGACTCACGGAGGATCCAATCAACTGTCACTGTAAAAAGACCATTGTCCGATAGTTACTTTCGAATAAATCCCTATCCGACATCCGTAGATTTGGAGTCTATATAACTAGGTTTATACACGTTCTTGTGTACGATCTCGGATCCTTGTTTTGACACTTACCTTATCAGTGACTGGAGGTACCGAATGTAAATAACACGAGTGTCTTTTGATCTCCTTTTTTAGTCGACACAAAGACATATCATATTTGTCTATTTAATTCTTTGTTAGGTGAAAAATTAACATAATTTTTCTTATATTGTGGATTCTTATTTCAATTGGTTCCTTTACTTTCTTGATATCTAATTTTTGAATTATTCTACTTTCGTTAAAATTTTCTGTGTTTATTTAAATTTCTATAAAATACCAGTACCTAACCTTCTTAATTATAACACCTTCATAGGAGTTACGTTGGATACCTAAGTTACACTAGGGAAAGTTTTAGGGTTTCCATAAAAAGTACCCTCACCTTTTATTTTTTAGAGTTTTATACATACCTTGGTGTTTGTTGGTGTTTATCGGTTTCGTTGCAACTCTTTCTTCTCGTTACGACGTCCGTAATGTGAAAGACTAAATTTTCATATAATGTTTCGTTGGTATTAGATTTGTAATACTATATCTGTATTTTTGTCTATGTATCTAGTTACCTTTTCTTGTCCCTCGGGTCTTTATTTGGATACATAGTGAGACAGTTGTTTCCCTGTATATCAGTTCCAATATCAAAAGGGTTACCAGTACAAACCAACACTCTCGACCTGTCATTTCTTCCGACTCGTGGTTTCTTATTTATGGAAGTTTGACGCCAAGACCTCTTCTAAGGACCCTCAGGCAACTTGTCACTCCTCTGGTTTGATCAGTCGATATTCCCTCTAGTTGGGTCTTTTGAGTAACCTTCTTGATTAGGACTTCAACTTTGAGGTCTTAAAACTAATGGACTACGTTTGACCTGTACCTTGTTATCTGACCAAGGTTTATCCTTTTCCTCATACAGTTCCAACATATAACAGTGGGACGAATAAATTGAATATACGTCTCACGTAGTATGTTTTACGACCCGACCTACTTCGTGTTCGACCTTAGTTCTAACGGCCTTCTTTATAGTCATTGGAGTCTATACGTCTACTGTGGTGGGAATACCGTCTTTCACTTCTTGATTTCTCGGAGAACTACTTTCACTTTCTCCTCTCACTTTTTCCACCGAATTTCGAGTTGTAAGTCTTTTGATTCTAGTACTGTAGGCGAGGGGTTGGATCTGTCGTATAATTTTTCGTCTCTGTAATGAAACAGTTGTTTTCAGGTGGATCTCCGATACCAAAAAGGTCACCAGTATATACCTACACTCTCAACCTGATATTTCTTTCGACCCGTGGTTTCTTACATACGAAAACTTGCCACCATAACTTCTTCTGAGAACTCTCAGGGAACCTGACACTCCTCTAGGTTGGTCAGGTAGGATTCCCTCTAGTCGGGACCCACAAGTAACCTTCCTGAGTACAACTTCGACTTTGAGGTTATGAAACCGTTAGACTACACTTCTCGACTGAGTAACCTTTTCTGGGACTAGGACCCTTTTTAACTCCCGTCCTCCTCTTCCCCTACTGTCTCCTACTCTACCAACCTACCGAAGTGGCTGAGTTACGGGCATCCAAACCAACCTGAGGCCCTCAACCACTACCTGACCCCCCGGACCGCATGACACCAAGCACCCCAGCGTTTCTCAGCCTGTCCTGACTCACTGTCTAGACTTGACTTGACTACGTTTGTGGACTGAGTGACCTTTTCTGAGACTACGACCCTTTCTAAATCCCGTCTTCATTTTCTCTCGTAGTCTCCTAATCTGTCAACCTACCGTAGTGACTACGTTACTTGTATTTGAACCCGTTTGAAGACCTTTACCACCCCCCTACCCTCCGGACTATACGGTGTCAGGTACCACAATGTTTCTCATCCTGTACTGACCCACTGACTTGTTGTCGTTGTTGTTGTTATATTAATATACTAATTAAACGTTGAGTTCTCAGTTTTTATATGTCACTCTTATCTTGTCCGAAAAGTTATAACCCTTTTGACCATCAGTATACGTTTTGTTACTTTGACATAACGTCAGAATATGGTATGTGTTTTTAATTGTGTTTTTTACCTAATATCTGAACTTGTATTCTGGCCTTTAGTATTGTCAGGATCTTCTTTTGTACCTCTTTTAAGAGGAACTGTAACTAGAACCATTACTAAAAAAAAAATTAGACTGTACTTTTCGTATTCTTTGTCTTCGTTTTTTATCTGATTACTTTGATGTCGTTCGACTTTTCAAAGACGTATAGTTTCTTTTTTTAAGTTCTTGACTTTTCCGCTAAATACCTTACTTTCTTTTATGAGCGTTTAGTATATAGACAGACATATATTGAACTATTGAGTTATCTCCTTTATTAGGTTTATTTATATTCCTTTCTCGTTATCTGTAAGGGGGTGTGCGTCCTCTGTACGTTTACAGGTTTCCATATAAACTTTTTTATGAGTCATAGTAATTAGTAGTCTTTTTCCGTTTAGTTTCTATGTTATAGTGGAGTGTGGACGATCTTATCGATAACAGTTTCTTCTGTTTTCAATTGGTAACTATTCTTGTACCTCTTTTCCTTTGGGACTATATAACAACCACCTTTACCTTTAACTAAGTCGGAAATATCTTTTGTCTAACCTCTTAGAAGTTTTATTGTTTTTATTCTGATGGTCACCAGTGAAGAACCATATATAGGTTTCCTTACTTTTAGGGATAGAGATTCTCTATAGATGTGAGGGTACAAGTAACGTCCTAATAAGTGTTATCGATTCTATACCTTTGTTCGATTCCACAGTTGTCAACTTACGAATTTCTTTCACACTAAGTGTATACAGGTTTTATCTTATAATAAGGTGGAATTTTTTTTATTTTCTTCCTTTAAGTCTGTAAACACTGTTGTACCTACTGAACTTCCTACAATACGATTCACTTTATCGGTCTGTCTCTTTCTGTCTACGGTATACTAGAGTGTATGAACACTTTAGATTTTCTCAATTTGAGTGTCTTTACTTCTTATCTTACCTTCAATAGTACCCGACCCCATCGTCACCACCCCTTTACTCTTCTACAACCAGTTTCGTATATCTGACTCAGTTTCAAAGAACGAGTATTAGAATTATGTTCTCGTTTTTTTTTTTTCTTCTTCTTCTTCTTTGATCTAAGATGGTAAAGGTAGGAATATAACAAAAATAACAAGACATTGTTTAAGGTATTGAAAACACCAAATTTTGACGTAAAAAATTTGAAAGTCAAGACATCTGAAGACCGTACCTAGAACGACCCGATTTTAGGGTCATAACCGTTCGGACACAAGGTTAAACCTCCGACGTCCCTTCTTAAGANATCGTCACCACCCCTTTACTCTTCTACAACCAGTTTCGTATATCTGACTCAGTTTCAAAGAACGAGTATTAGAATTATGTTCTCGTTTTTTTTCTTCTTCTTCTTCTTCTTCTTTGATCTAAGATGGTAAAGGTAGGAATATAACAAAAATAACAAGACATTGTTTAAGGTATTGAAAACACCAAATTTTGACGTAAAAAATTTGAAAGTCAAGACATCTGAAGACCGTACCTAGAACGACCCGATTTTAGGGTCATAACCGTTCGGACACAAGGTTAAACCTCCGACGTCCCTTCTTAAGAAAGTAGAGGAACGGAAAGGTACGAGTCGAAAATCTTTGATTCGTACAAATAACCGAGTCGGGGGAAGGAAGGAGAAACCTCGGTTTTTACAACGAAGAAAGACTACTAAGAAGGTATCCGTGAAGAAGGAGACTGATAGTGACTCTTCTATAGAGGTGAAAAATTCCCGGGTACCGTAAATTAACCTACTGGACATATTAAGTCCCATTAAGTGGAAGAATTTGAGGAATCATAATAGAGTAGATGTCCAAGGTCCTTAATCCTACACCGGTAGTAATACTCCGGTAATAAGATGAGTGGTGTGAGTAAAATACGAAAAGTAGAAGAAAAATTTTGAACTAGTCTTGGAACTTTAGAGAAGAATTACTGAAGTTAGGGAGTAAAATTACTTATCGACGTTTGAAGTCGATTTGACGACTCCGAATAAGTTAATAATATCGTCCCAAAGTAGTGTTGGTACAATATTTATAGAGTCTGTCATAAATAGATAGGTAGATATTTTCGGACATAATTTGTCGTCCGAATAAAATAGTAAAGAGAAATCACACGTAGAATCCAAATGGTCTGAGGATTATCCAAAGGAGTTTGTAAGACACCTACGGGTTGGAGATATATTCTGTTTTCCTTTTTATATATATAATGAGTTTAGATTTCTTCTTAGACACTGATATTTCCTTTATAACATAGTGACATGTAAAGAAAAGAAATAAGAAGGTATAGACTTCTTCGTTATCAAGTGAGTATCCTCCACAGACCGTCCACTGATCCCAAAAACACTTCCTATCATCTTTACTTTAGTAATCGAGGTCTTTTGAGTTTCAGTTGACCCATTCACTCTATATTTTCTCTCGAACTATACCTGTTACTTTTTAATACAATCATTTAACTATTTGACATACATACATGTTATTTGTTGTATATTAGACTAACACCACAATAATTCTTTATTTGTTTCCCTTGTGTTTTAAATCCAGTTCACCCCTTCTTACCGTAAAGACATCCACAATAAACTAGATTCTCTACTTACTCTTCTTTTTGTTTGGTCGTTCTATGACATACGTCACCCCTGTCGTTCATTTTCTAGTCCTTTTAAACACATCGATCTTTTCTCACTCATTTCCGACCTTAACCTCTCCCCCACTTCATACTCCATTCTTATCTTTCCATCCGTACTAAGTTCTGTAAATTTTGTAATATCAATCTCTCCTACACGTTAGATAACAAACTTGACCCTGTCAAAAATCTCACCTTTCCTGTGATAGTTGTGTCGTATTTTTCTCGAACCTCTTATCTTCCGACCTCGTTAAATCCTGTTAGGTGTAGTTACTTCTGAGAGGGTCGACTAAACTTCGTGGGCCAAAGAAATGAGTATCTGGTCCATTCTCCAAAATTAAAACAAGATAACGTTACCCTAAACCACCGACGGTATTCTTCTATAATATCGATATTATACTTCTTATCTAATACCTTCTCGTTCTCGTTCCCATTCGCCACCCCTCTAGTAATATCGTTCGCCACATTGTAATATCATCATCTCTACGATTTTGACCAATTTACGTTTAACGTTAAACTTTTATCACTAAAGGTTGGAACTCTCACCTACACTCCTTTCTTATTCACCGAAAAACGAATTTGTTCACCCATTTGTTATCACGGTAATACACTGTATGTCTACTGACTACAAGGTACGTATGTCTATCTTGAGACTTCCCCTAAATATAAAATCTTCCTAAAAATACTTCCTTTATAAATTACAGTACTTTAACTTACTGGAACGAACTTACATCATATCTCCTACTATTTTTAATAGAACAAATTATGGGTATTATGGAAAAGATATCTTCGTACTCATGGAGGTAAAAATGTCTACTCCCCGGACTCCAAATCTCATAAAATAATTAAAAGGACTCCGGAGTCCAAATCACCTGAGATTCTGGGAGGATAAAACTAACGTACCTTTACCAAGTGGTCACATTATTTGTAAGGATTTGTAGACAACTCGGGGACAAGACATTCTCCCGGAAGTTAACATGGACTGACACCCTGTACCTAGTATTAGGGGTAATATGTTTATCCCTACGTCCCCGAGACTCTCCGGTAGTAATGTACAGTTTAGATGTAGTAAATTTTACAAACCTTATCCCAAACTTGAGTCCAAGACGTTCTATCCAGAAGGACAAAAGGGTCGTTCGGAAGGTCCTCTCACACGTCGGTATCAGGACGACCCTTCCCTCACGACTTATCTTCAAACCCCTATACAAACCAAAAATTGAAGTCGTATTAATGTTAATATAGTTTATTATTTAATATTAGGAGTTTAAACTTTCTTATTTTAAATATGATGTTTGAAATGAAAGTCCCGGATTAATATATACTACAGTCAAGTATTATTGGATTTGAAAGTTAAGTGGATAAAGGATAAACTGAAGAGTAACAAATTTTATGCTAGGGACATATGGTTAATGGAGAAGAACCCTTTGTTTATACAGTTCCAATTTAATAGAAAACGAAACTGAAAAGTTGATTTATCTAAAACAGAATAATATCGAGTTCGAACACCATAGGTCCTTGTCAGTGACCGGGTAGGGTCTATAAGTAAAGTTGTTTACTATAAAAAACTTACTTACATTCATTCAGAAAGTACCTAGTAAAACGGGAACATGATAAAAGGAAGATAAAAAGGTCTCGAAAGTGATTGAAGTATATAAGAATACAGTAGAAGTTAGAACAGGTAAGTAAAGAAAAATAAGATGTTTGGTCTAAGTCTAAAATAAGGTGTGACTTCTATAGAGTTTGATTTTTACAAGTTTTTACTGGTTCTAACATAATAACTATAAGTGTCGTCGGAGAAATAGAAAGACCTGAATGTTTCTTTACTCATAAAGAATATCTCCGAAATCTTCGTTTTAGAATCTCTAAAAACATTTTCCGGTTTGTTAAAAAGTGATAAAATGATGAGACCCTTTTATCTCGTCGTTTTTATTATATGTAAACAATAATTATGAATAGGTGTTGTTTCGTTTACTAAACATTATTAGACGTATTACGGAAGATCCCTATACTATTGAGGGATCGTCAGAGGGAGAGAAATCTTAATAAGATCTCTTCCACTTTATTTATCGAAGGGAAAAGAACGGAAATCGTCTGTAACCATTAACTCCTGTCAAAAATAAAGTCTTACATATTATATTTATTAATTATAATAACTTATCAATAATGTACGATCGTAAAAAAGATTAAGAAGATTGTATAACGCAATTACTTAACCCGAAGAGTCCACAGGGTTACCATTTCTTAGAAGGACGGTTACGTTTACTACGTGCAAACTAGGGACCCAACCCTACTATGGGACCTTTTCCTTTACCGTTGGAAGAGGTCATAAAAACGGACCTTTTAAAGTCCCTGTCTCCTCGGACCGTCCGATGTCGGGTACCCCAACGTTTCTCAGTCTGTCCTGACTCGGTGACACGTGTCACTTAATGTGAATAAATTAATAACAACAAGTCAACGATTCAGTATAGATTGAGAAACACTGGGGTACCTGACGTCATGCGGTCCAAAGTGACTGGAAGTAACAGATGGGTTCACACTAGTTTGATTACAAGTAACTCAGTAACCACGGTAGGTTGGTAGAGTAGGAGACTGAAGGGGAAGAGGCCGGGAGTTAGAACGGGTCGTAGTCTCAGAAAAGGTCACTCAGTCGAGAAACGTAGTTCACCGGTTTCATGTCCTTAAAGTCGAAGTCATAGTCAGGAAGGTTTCTCATAAATCACAAATAAAGGAAATCCTAACTGACGAAACTAGAGGAAAGACAGGTTTCATGAGAGTTCGTAGAAGAGGTTATAGTGTCAGTTTGCGTAGTTAAGAATCCAAGAGACGGAAGAAATATCAGGTCGTAATAACGTAATAACTTAACCCGAAAAGTCCATAGGATGACCATTTCTTAGAAGGACCGTTACCTTTCCTACGTCCAACCTAGGGACCCAACCCTTCTATGTGACCTTATCCTTTACCGTTGACGAGGTCATAAAAACGGACCTTTTATAGTACCTGTCTCCTCGGACCTTCCGATGTCAGGTACCCCAACGTTTCTCAGCCTGTCCTGACTCGGTGACGCGTGTCACTTAATGTGAAAAAATTAATAACAATAGGAGTGAGTGTAGGTAAGTACTGCTGTCCTTTTTAGAATAGGAACAATAGTGAAACAGCCGTTTCACTACAGAAACGAAAAATCGTGTGACAGATCCAAACAGTATCGTAAGAACGGTTCTTCTTTCAGAAGATCAAAGGACCGACAGCAGTGGTAGGTGACACTAAAATCTTGGGTTCTTCTCCTTCAGAGAGTGACGAAGGTGTAAAAGGGGAAGATAAACGTACTTCAATACCTTGTCTACGGTACTAGAATCAAAAAACACGAAAAAAAAATTATTTTTTACAATTCAATCGAAAACGTAATAGAGGAAAGTGACAGTAATTCTCTAAAAAATTAAGGAGAAACGAAAGATGGTAATTTCACTATAGTATACGTATAGACTCAACCAACTATAAAGAGAGTTGTTAGCATTAGACCGAACATTTAATAGGTCGGACCGTAAAGGGTACTACAATAGACACATATTTAATTTAAATTTTCCACCGTTACTCGTCTGTCCCTCATGAGAAAGAGTTAAAACTTGGTCAGTCAACAAGGTATATTCGAAGATTAACACCAAAGAAACGGGTGTATGTCCAAAGAGTCCTCTGTCCATTCTGCTAGACCATTAGGGTAGAAAAATTCTCAAAAGGTGGGAAACAATACTAGGTGTGTAAATAACTGATACGTTTTCGGAAACTGACACACCTAGTGTTATTTGACACCTTTTAAGACTGTCTCTGCCCTTATGGTCTTATGGACTGGACGGAGAACTGTTTGGATATACGTCCAATCCTTCGTTGTCCCTCTTCACCTGTACCTTGTTGTCTGACCAAGGTTTATCCTTTCCCTCATACAGTTCCGACAAATAACAGTGGGACGAATAAATTGAATGTACATCTCATACATTACTCTTTACGACCCGACCTCCTTCGTGTTCGACTTTAGGTCTAACGACCCTCTTTATAGTTATCTGAGTCTATACGTCTACTATGGTGGGAATACCGTCTTTCACTTCTCCTCGATTTTTTGGAGAACTACTTTCACTGTCTCCTCTCACTTTTTCAACCGAATTTCGAGTTGTAAGTCTTTTACTTCCAGTACCGTAGGTCAGGGTAGTGAAGTACCCTTTATCTACCCCTTTGTCACCTTTGTCACAGTCTGAAATAAAAAACCCCCGAGGTTTTAGTGACGTGTACCACTAACGTCGGTACTTTAATTTTCTGTGAATGAGGAACCTTCTTTTCAATACTGGTTAGATCTGTCGTATAACTTTTGGTCTCTGTAATGAAACGGTTGTTTCCAGGTAGATCAGTTCCGATACCAAAAAGGTCATCAGTACCACCTACACTCTCAACCTGTCACTTCTGCCGACTTGTGACTTCTTAACTACGAAAACTTGACACCACAACCTCTTTTGAGAACACTCAGGGAACCTGACGTTCCTCTAGGTTGGTCAGGTAGGATTTACTCTAGTCAGGACCCACAAGTAACCTTCCTGACTACGAATTCGACTTTAAGGTTATGAAACCGGTGGAGTACACTTCTCAACTGAGTAACCTTTTCTGGGACTACGACCCTCCCTAACCCCCGTCCTCCTCTTCCCCTACTGTCTCCTACTCTACCGACCTACCGTAGTGGCTGAGCTGCCTGTACTCAAACCCATTTGAGGCCCTCAACTACTACCTGTCCCTCCGGATCACACGACGTTAAGTACCCAAATGTTTCTTAGTCTGTACTAACTTACTGACTTGACTTGACTTGACTGTGTGTCACTTTCCAAAATCGTATCAGTTACTTTGTTTCCATCTAAAAATACCTTAAGGGAACGAAAGAGACACTATGTCGTTTACAACCGTTAAACTAGAGACCAATGAGACGAAAATGACTTAGGTCGAACATGTAGTCCTTCAAGAGTCAAACACATGACAGCTTCTGATCGAATTTCTTAAAACTAGTAATAAAGTGATCGTACACTTTATTCGTGTTGACATAATTTCAACCTTGTAAAAAAAACCGTAACGAAAAGAAACCCCAACCATACTTGTGACTGGAAAAGGTTATGACACCGTTAACGACTGAAAAGGTTTAAAAGACCGATGACTCAAGTCGTCAAATTGTCGTAGTAGAAAATTCTAAACCTTATCGAGTGGACCTTAAGGTAGTGGAGGTGATAGAAACAGGTATCATTACGAAGAGTCCCGGGTGAACTAAAGTGTAAGGTCATACAGACCGAGATACACTCACTGGTGTGGTAGTACCGATAGACCCAGTAATTCCAAGAAAAAAACAACAAACAAACAAACAAACAAACGATAAGACACATAAGGATGGTGTAGAAGAATTAGTGAGGACGAAGACAATCCAACAACATTAATACAAAAAATAACAAAGGTAAAAAACGTACTTTTAAGGGAAACATAGAGGTTAAAAGAACTTCTCTAGAGGTTAGAAAGGTTAAGATAAGAAAAGAAAATAAAGAAACGTAACTAGTGTATTCTTTCGAAATAATATTATTATGAGAAGTTACCCATAATATTGTCGAGGTGAAATATCTACCTCTTAGTTCATGGATCTAGATTCGTTGAGAGGTTTTCAAAGATTCATCAATTTTTAACATTTTTGATTAGGTCATCGTTTCATTAATTGATGATCAATACAAATACATTTACACGTCACCCATCTAATGTTTTGTAGAACCCTAAAAATTCAAAGAAATTCTGGGGTAACCTACCCCAGGACAATAATGAATAGAGTATTCTATAACGATATCTGACATACAAAGACAAGGGGTATTCAAATATTCTACTATTGATTAGGAATTGTAATACTATAAATCTCTAGTCTAGAAACCGTCAACTAATCCGGAACTCCCGTCTGGAGAACTTACACTGATCACGGAAATTTTTTCTCTAGGGTCTCTCTAGGGAACGAAGAAGGTAGTATACTCCTGTGACTCTTTATCAACAGACACTTGTTTTTTGGGTTAGAGTACTCTGTAGTATGAACGACCGAGGAATTAGAACTTGAAGGGTCGGAGATCCTGACACTTTTTATTTATAATCAACAAATTCGTTGGATTAAATACCAGAAAACAACATCGTCGAATTTACCTGATTCTATCTATGAAACTCTGAGTTTATTTTACTGAATAAACTTTCACGTATAATTTGTTGTATCGTACGTAAAACAACATTAATCATCTTAAATTTTATTATCTGGGAAAGTATTTTGAGTAGGAATAAAAAATTTTAATTTAATAATTCAAATCACGAAAATAACATGGGTAAAAAAGAATATTTAATTAAACTTGTAAAACTCATTGTTTAGTGAACTTCCGTACGTAATATGAAATTTTATCTTAATCGGTAAAGGATAAAGGGACACTTATAGATAGTTAAATACTTTACAGTTTCTAACTTTATCAATAATTTTATCTTTATCTTTTTAGTTTCGTTATCTATTTTCTTTATTTTTTCATAGACACTTTCCTTACATGATTGGCAATAATAATATGGTTTAAACCAAGACTTGAAATACTGTGACGTCTCAATGTGAATACGTTACCTCCTTTTATACAGTTAGTAATTCCCTATTTTTGTCAAAGTTCTGTGACTTAACGTTTTATTTAAACACTATACCTTGAACAAATTACTTATAAAACAGTGATAGAAAGTTAAAATGAAATTTTCCACAGTACACGTCTCTGAGTCACAAGTATTCGGTCGACATATCTAATAATACTCCTTATACGGTCCATTTTTCTGGTTTTCGTTTGAAGGACACTAGATGGAACTGTGTTCCGATTTCAATATGATGTATCATTGTAACCCTCATTACATAGGTGATTGATGTAATGAGTAGAGAATGAAGAGATCATGTTGTTTGAATTTTCGTATTAATACAGGTAAAATATCTTTATTCTCTAAATGTCTATAATTCAACGTACAAGTTTATTCCTTTCTTAACATAGGTCAATTAAGATAGGAGAATATTTTAACATAAAGGAAGACCTTTATGTCTTCTTAACCACTATAAACTTGGTTCAAGATCTCGTAAGTATAATAATCGAGGTGATCTACGTTTCGCCTCTTCTGTTACCGTGGAGTAAGGTCATGAGAACGGACCTTTTAGAGTACCTACCTCTTCGGACCATCCGACGTCAGGTATCCCAGTGATTCTCAGTCTGTACTGCCTCACTGAAGGGAAAGTGAGAAGTGAAAGTACGTAACCTCTTCCTTTACCGTTGGGTGAGGTCACAGGAGCGGACCTCTTAGGGTCCCTACCCCCTCGGACCACCGGAAGACAGATACCCCAGCGTGTCTCAGCCTATACTGACTTCACTGAATTGTCGTCGTCTACCTTTCTCTTCTTTGTTCTAAAGGTCTATTTCTTGTCATAAACGTTTCGTGGGTCTTTACTGTCTGACCAGGGATGAGTTCCTGGACGTTTAACAAACCTCACCTACTTCATGACCGTAAGACCTTAGTTTAGTAAATCCTTCAGTCGATAAAAGTTTTCAGATCTAAAATAAATATTTCCGGACTCTTTTGTGACTGTAATACACCCCTTCTAACTGCAATACCTTTTATATACAAATATCTCTTTAACTTTGACAATCTGAATTATATGTTTTTTTTTTTTCCTTAATCTTGTAAAAAAATTACGGTCATCCTAATTAATGGGTCGGTCAATAGGATAAGAAATTTATAAAACAGTAGTCTTAAGTTTTCAAGTTCACGTCTTCATCTCTGTAATTGAACATCTTGACCTATAATATCCTAACTTGTTCCTAAAGTTTCTTAAAATTCTATTGTCGTTATCTTGTCTATCTTTACACTCAGTTCATGTACTCTTCTTTCTCTTCTGTCCTGACCTATTGTATAACTTTACACCAAACACCAAATTATTCTTACCATCGAGACCTATTCAACTCTTGTCCGTACTCACTTCGACTCCTTGTAGTTTGAATCCTTTGCAGGTCAGGTTTTCAGTCTGACAAAGTTTTAACCCTTTCCCCATTCAGTTTCGATATATAACAGTGGGACGTATAAATTGAACATACGTCTCATACAGTATCCTTTACGGGCGACCTTCTTCATGTTCGACCTTAGTTCTAACGACCCCCTTTATAGTTATTGGAGTATATACGTCTACTGTAGTGGGAATACCGTCTTTCCCTTCTTCTTGATTTTTCGGAGAACTACTTTCACCTTCTCCTTTCACTTTTTCCACCGAATTTCGAGTTGTAAGTCTTTTGATTCTAGTACCGGAGACCAGGGTAGTGAAGTACCCTTTATCTACTCCTTTGTCACCTTTGTCATAGTCTGAAATAAAACCCCCGGAGGTTTTAGTGACGTCTACCACTAACGTCGGTGCTTTAATTTTCTACGAGTGAAGAACCTTCCTTTCAATACGGGTTGGATCTGTCTTATAATTTTTTCGTCTCTGTAATGAAACGATTGTACCAGGTGGATCAGTTCCGATACCAAAAAGGTCATCAGTACATACCTATACTCTCAACCTGACACTTCTATCTACTCGTGACTTCTTAACTACGAAAACTTGACACTGCAACCCCTTCTGAGAACTCTCAGGGAACCTGACGTTTCTCTAGGTTGGTCACGTAGGATTTCCACTAGTCAGGACTCACAAGCAACCTTCCTTACTACGATTCTGACTTTGAGACCATGAAACCGGTGGAGTACGTTTCTCAACTAAGTAGTAAGTGAAACTACGACCCTACCTAACCCCCATCCTCCTCTTTCCCTGCTGTCTCCTACTCTACCGACCTACCGTAGTGGCTGAGCTACCAGCACTCAAACTTACTTGAGGCCCTCAACTACTACCTGTCCCTCCGGAGTCAAGTCAAGTCAGTGAGTTAGCACAGGCTGAGAAACGCTGGGGTACATAGCGTCCTGCGGTCCGGAGGGACAGGTAGTGGTTGAGGGTCTCAAGTGAGTCTAAGTGCAGGTGACTCAGTCACTATGGTAGGTCGGTAGTGTAGGAGACAGCAGGGGAACAGGAGGACGGGGGTCAGGGAGGGTCATAGTGTCAGAAAAGGTTACTCAGTTGAGAAGTGTACTCCGTCGGTTTCATGGCCTCGAAGTCGAAATCGTAGTAAGGAAGGTTTCTTTAGGGTCCCGACTAGAGGAAGTCTTACCTGACCAACCTAGAGGAACGTCAGGTTCCCTGAGAGTTCTCAGAAGAGGTTGTGGTGTCAAGTTTTCGTAGTTAAGAAGTCACGAGTCGGAAGAAGTGTCAGGTTGAGAGTGTAGGTATGTACTGATGACCTTTTTAGTATCGGAACTGATCTACCTGAATCAACCGTTTCATTACAGAGACGAAAACTTATACGATAGATCCAACTAGTATCGAAAGAAAGGTTCCTCATTCACAGAAAATTAAAGTACCCACGTCAGTGGTAGACGTCACTAAAACCTCGGGGGGTTTTATTTCAGACTGTGACAAAGGTGACAAAGGGGTAGATAAAGGGTACTTCACTACCCTGACCTACGGTACTAGAAGTAAAAGACTTACAACTCGAAATTCGGTTGAAAAAGTGACAGGAGAAAGTCCGGCTCGCACGACGTTCAGTACCCAAGTGTTTCTCAGTCTGTGCTGACTCGTTGACTTGACTTGACTTGACTCCACAAGTTCCAAAACCCCTATGTTCGGTAGTCAGGGGAACGTACCGGACCGTTATTTGGAAAGAGACAAGGTACAAAGTCAAACAAACCGAAGTGACATGTAGTCCATGGTCTTGAAAGTAAGGTATTGTACTCCGGAATCCGTTACAAAAGAAAAATATTGAAGGATTTCACTTTCACTTTCACTTCAGGGAGACAACACAGACTGAGAAACACTGGGGTACCTGACATCTGATAGTCCGAGGAGGCACCCTACTCCTCCCGTTCTAAAAGGTCCGTTCTCACGACCTCACCTAACGGTAAAGGAAGAGGTCCCCTATAAGGGCTCAGTCCTTACCTTGCACCCAGAGGGCGTGACGTCCGTCTGTGAAATGGCAGCCTCAGTGGTCCCTTCGGGTATAGTTAAGGATACCAAAGTACTTTATAGACAGTGAAATGTTTTACAAAGTAAGATATCAAAAAATAACTTCTATAAGAGGTTTTAATACATTCGAAGTCAAGTCAAGTCAGAGAGTCAATATAGGCTGTGAAACACTGGGGTAACTGACGTCCTGCGATCCGAAGGGACAGGTAGTGGTTGAGACCCCTGAATGAGTTTGAGTCTAGGTAACTCACCCACTACGGTAGGTTGGTAGAGTAGAAGACAACAGGGGAAGAGGAAGACGGAAGTTAGAAAGGGTTGTAGTACAGGAAAGTTTAACTTAGTCAAGAAACGTAGTTCACCGGTTTCATAACCTCAAAGTCGAAGTCGTAGTCAGGAAGGTTACTTATGAGTCATGACTAAAGGAAATTCTACCTGACCAACGTAGAGGAACGTCAGGTTCCCTGAGAGTTTTCAGAAGAGATTGTGGTGTCAAGTTATCGTAGTTAAGAAGCCACGAGTCAAAAGAAATATCAAGTTGAGAGTTTAGGTATGTGCCGATGATCTCTTTGGTATCGAAACTGATCTGCCTGGAAACAACCTTTTCATTACAGAGACGAAAAATTATACGACAGATCCAACCAGTATTGAAAAGAAGGTTCCTCGTTCGTAGAAAATTAAAGTACCGACGTTAGTCGTAGACGTCACTAAAACCTCGAGGGGTTTTATTTCAGACTGTGATAAAGATGACAAAGAGGTAAAGGGTACTTCACTACCCTGGTCTCCGGTACTAGAATCAAAAGACTTACAACTCAAAATTCGGTTGAGAGCAGAAAGTGAAAGTAGTTCTTCGAAGATCCAAAGATGTTTAGACTGAGGTAGTAGTGGATTCTTTATTATATCAATTATCAATACCGTAATTACTTATGTATTTTTCCGTCAATTACCATCCTAAATATTCTTCCTAGAAATATTGATAGGACTTTTGAATCTCTTACACAGATCTTTCACAAGTCGTAGAACGTATATAACGTTTCTACGTATTTGAGAAAAGGACTTCTATTTTATTTTCGTGTTTACTTTTGTATATAATTACAAACCCTGTTTAAACACTGTCCTCTCTTTTTATGTGCTCTTCTATTTTTAACTACAAAATCTTCGTGGGGTTACTAATATCGTCGCAATAAATATTATCCGTTCTATACCTTCGTTGGATTCAAAGGTAGTTGTTTACTTATCTACTTCTTATACACCGTGTGTGTGTGTGTGTGTGTGTGTGTGTGTGTGTGACCTTATGATGAATCGGTATTTTTCCTACTCTAAAACGATAAAGTTTGCTCACCTAGACCTCCCAAATCGAGATTCACTTTCTTCAGTCTCTTTCTGTTTATGACATCCTATAGTTATTATACGTTATAGATTTTTTATTTTCTTCGTCTACTTATATTGGTTTGTCTTTGATCACCAATATCACCCCTCTCCCTTCTACCCTCCCCGTTCTTTTTACATCCTATAATTCTCCATGTTTGATGATACATATTTAATTTATTTGACGTTCCTACATTACATGTCGTGTTCTTTATATCTGTTGTAAAATATTATTGATTTACCTCGTATTAGATATCTTTATAATTTAGTGATACGACATGTGGACTTTGTTTGTATTATAACATTTAGTTGATATGGAGTCATTTTTATATTTTATTTTTGATAAAATTCGTGGAGAAAGGTTTTGTATGTATATTTTCGGACACACACGTTCGAATCAACGAGTCAACGCAGACTGAGAAACGATGGGGTACCTGACATCACGTGGTCAGAAGAGACAAGTACCGTAAGAACTCCGTTCTTATGATCTCACCCAACGGTAAGGGAAGAGATCCCCTAGAAAGGTTGGGTCCCTAACTTGGGCCCCGAGGACATAACGTCCGTCTATGAAATGGTAGTCCCGGTGGTTCCTTCGGGTTTTCGGATATTTAACTTTTTACTCTGACGTTTATGACTCAAAAAAGTCGATTTTACACTACTCCGTATGTATAAAATAAAGGAGATTTATCGATAGTTCTTGTCGGAATTCGTTGAACAAAATTAGGGTTTTGTCTAATATCTTCTTTCACCCATCGGTGACTACTTTATGATGATGTTCCTGAAAGTTTTCATGAGATATTTTTTCTCTTATGATATTGAATTATTCGATTATTTCATTAGAACTGTGGAAAGCTCTTCGAAAACCTGTCTGATCATCCATAAGACATTTACAGATGTATTTTGGTTTATTTCTTTAGCTCTCTATGGTACAAACCATAAAAGTGATTTGTCGGTGAAATTAAAAAAAAATTCTTTCTTTTCTTCTATTTCAACATGAGTTAGGATAAACGTTGTAAGTACAATTCTCTCGATACAAACGGAGAGGAGATTAAATACTAAGGAAAGGAAGAAATTACTCTAGACGAAACGTCGGGTATTTTATTAACAATACCATTTGACCGAAAAATTTTAATCGATGTGTGGTCAACCAGGTCTTTGGATAAGGAGATCTAGTAAGTACGTGTTTTATGGAAACACACTTTGGAAAAGGTTTACACATTACCGACCTGAAATAGGTCTTCAAACGGATACCCCAGAGAGACACCTTCGTCGGAATGTTAAAGGAAAAGAACGTTTACAAAGATACTCTAAGAGACAATGCGCTCATACGAGTCCGACGAACACCTCCTGTTCCTTAATATAAATTGTCCTCGACATAAAGATTTTTAGAACAAAAGAAATTGGACGTCTCTACAATGGACTAGGTTTCAGACCGTTCTTCCTACTCCTTCAACAAGTTTCTAAGAGTACCTTCGACCTCCTTCTAAATATCCTTTCTATATCGGACAGGAATCGTGTTAATCGAGTAACAATGTATGTAAACGTTGGACAAATGGAACAAAATTGAGAGTGTGGTACTAACACTAAGACGGTGTCCCGGGGGACCACCTTATTCCGACTGACAACCAGGGTAAGAAATAAGTTTCCACCCTTTCTGTCCATAGACATTCTATATCTATGGTCTACCGTGAGTCTCTTGAAACTTCATTACACATCTATTTCCCAACTCTACCTCGTTATCCGAATGAGAGACGAGTGGTCATGAAGATTTAGTTTCTAAGATTATAGTGATTAATAGTCTCTTTATGTATAGTTTTCATGTGACTTCACAGTGGTCTTACCAGTAGTAATTTTTTTATATATTTGTTATTCACGACTTCTACCACATCTCTTTTTCCTTCGGAAGATGTTACAACCACCCTTACATTTAACCATCTCAATGATACTTCTTGTCATACCTTCAAGGAGTTTTTGATTTATATCTTGATGTTATATTGACTCTTTAGGGTGAGGATCCGTATAAGTCTCTTGGCATTGAGTTTTCTATGTACGTGAAGTTTCAAATGACGTTATGATAAATGTTATCGATCCTGTACCTTCCTTGGATTTTCATGTAACTGTCTCCTTACCTATTTCTTTCAATTCACACATATATATATATACATATATATATATATATATATATATACACACACACACACACATATATATATATATATATATATGTATCTTTACTAAGTGGAATGACGTATCGTCTTTAATTGTGTCGTAACATTTCGTCGATATGAGATTATTAAAAAAATTCTACGATTACTCTAACTCACCCAGGATTAATCGATTACTAATTATATTTACAAAAGTTCACAAGGTTAAACACAAGTACCTTCTTCGGAATTCTGGACATTCTCTTTATTTACAAACGAAATCTTGTTAAATATAGTCGTATAAAACATTGTGTTTTATATTCGATTTTTTCCCTAGAAATCGTAATGAATCGTCTATAATACTTTCACTTTCAGTGAGTCAACACAAGCTGAGACACTGGGGTACCTGATATGTCAGGTACCTTAATAGGTCCGGTCTTATGACCTCACCTATCCGAAAGGGAAGAGATTCCCTAGAAGGGTTGTGTCCCTAACTTGGGTCCAGAGAGTATAAACGTTCGTCTAAGAAATTGTCGACTCGGTGTTCCCTTCGGGGTTTGGTATTTACATATGTAAGTGAACATAGATGATCCTTTCTATGTATATACTTTCATATAACCTTCATATGACCCTCCTGACTACGACTTCGACTTTGAGATTATGAAACTGGTGGACTACGTTTCTTTATGAGAAAGGGTGTACTACGACCCTTTCTAACTTCCACTCTTCTCTTCCCCTACCGTCTCCTACTCTACCGACCTACCGTAATGTTTGAGTTACCTGTACTCAAACTCATCGAGGTCTCCAACCACTACCTGTCCCTTCGGATCACAGGACGTCAGTTACCCCAGTGTTTCTCAGTCTGTGTTGACTCCCTGACTTTACTTGACTCGTCAATAATAGAATAAGATAACTTAGAAAATAAATAAAATTAAAGAACTTTCGTACTATCGAACCACACGTTTTCTTCTAATACTTAAGGAGATTGATGTGACTGTTTATGTAATAAAAATAAGATAAAATGTAAACCGGAAACTTAATTCCTGTACTTATAAACAAGTGAAGTAAAGTGTTTATATAATTCGAAGATTCACGTCCAGAACAAGACCAAGATCTTTAGATCATCACTTGTTTACCGTACGTTACCTTCAATAGTCGTACGTGTGAAGAATAAAATTTATTTGAGACATATAATTACTTGATACACGAATCAGAAAGTCTGTACAGACTGTAAAACGTTGGGTACCTGACATCGGGTGGTCCGAGGAGACTGGTACCCCTAAGAGGTCCGTTCTTATAACCTTACCCAACAGTATGGGAGAAGGTATGGGATCGGGTCCCTAGTTTGGGTCCAGAGGACAGGACGTTCGTCTAAGAAACGGTAGACTCGGTAACCCTTCGGGTATCTCGACATAGTTAAACCGTGAAGAAATCAAACATAGTTAGTTTATAAACTTTACTCCGAATAGGTGACAGTCATTTTACAACAATCGTACGTAGTTGAGTTCCTTTCTACTATACAATATTGGACAAAAGTATCTTCTACTTCTCAGTTCAAAAGGTCGAATCTGAAAGGAGATTCCCTTCCAAAATTCAAATTAGGTTTCCTTTTTATTTCAAACAATAGGTCTTCAAATGAAATACGGCCTAACGTTTTCTCACTTTACCTATCACCTGTTAGGTATTTCTTCTTGACGTTTACTCTTCTCTGTACTCTCTTCCAGTCTACCTTGTATTCAATCTAGTTATGAACTGGACATCTAAAAAGTTCACATCCGTTCTCATGTCTGTTCCTTTTTTACTGGTGTTCTTTACTGTACAGAATATTGAGTTGGTCCGAGACAGGTGACAGTCTCTTGTTCCTTCTCTTTAAGACTAGATGTCTGTAGGTAATTTTATAACAGTGAAACCCCTCTTATCTCGTCTACCGTTTACGACTTGAGACCCTCATTTTACATCCCGTTATCTCTCTCTCTCTCTCACCGTCTCTGTCTCTCTCTCCGTCTTTCTATCTCTGGCTCTCTATTTCCGTATCAACTTGATTCGTCTAATGTCCACTGTCATCGTAAGACCTTTCACTCACACACACACACACACACACACATACACACACACACACATAACACCCTTCCCCGGGTTTTCGTCCTGATTCCATAATCTCCTAAGTGAGTTCGTTGATTTAAGTCATAGTCCGACATAAAACGTCCTATTGTTTATACGTCTAGAGGTCCTCTTTATAGTTATTGGAGTCTATACGTCTACTGTGGTGGGAATACCGTCTTTCCCTTCTCCTTGATTTTTCAGAGAACTACTTTCACTTTCTCCTCTCACTTTTTCCACCGAATTTCGAGTTGTAAGTCTTTTGATTCTACTACCGTAGACCAGGGTAGTGAAGTACTCTTTATCTACCCCTTTGTCACCCTTGTCACAGTCTGAAATAGAACCCCCTCCGAGGTTTTAGTAACGTCTACCACTAACGTCGGTACTTTAATTTTCTACGAATGAGGAACCTTTCTTTCAATACTGGTTGGATCCATCGTATAACTTTTCGTCTCTGTAATTAAACGGTCGTCTCCAGACAGATCAGTTCCGATACCAAAAAAAGTCACCAGCACATACATACACTCTCAACCTGACACTTCTTTCGACTCGCGACTTCTTAACTACGAAAATTTGACGTCACAACTTCTGAGAACTCTCAGGGAACTTGACGTTCCTTTGGGTTGGTCAGGTAAGACTTCCTCTAGTCAGGACCCACAAGTAACCTTTCTGACTACGATTTCGACTTTGAGGTCATAAAATCGGTGGAGTACGTTTCTCAACTGAGTAACCTTTTCTGAAACTACGACCCTCCCTAACCCCCGTCCTCCTCTTCCCTTGCTGTCTCCTACTCTACCGACCTACCGTAGTGACTGAGCTACCTGTACTCAAACTCATTTGAGGCCCTCAACCACTACCTGTCCCTCCGGACCGCACGACACTAAGTACCCCAGCGTTTCTCAGCCTGTACTGACTCACTGACTTGACTTGACTTGACTTGATAAACGTTTGAAAATACCGGTCTGTCGAAGTCGATTAAATTCTAATATTGATTAGAGAACACTATTTTACTAAAGAATTCTTTACTCTTCTTTCATCGTTCCCTATTTTTTACCAAATTAGAGTCAGGAATCATTTGTGTTCGTCACGGAAATATCTGTTTTGACATTGTATATGTAAAAGTCCTTTTTTTTTCATACAAAACAGACATTTTTCTTAAAAAAGGAAGTCTTTTATGTCTGATTTTGTGGAATATTGATGGACCTTTATCAGGACAAATAGTCGTTTCTCATAGATTTAGTCAAGTGACAAAATTCACAAGTTTTATATACGTTAAATTTATATATCCTTTTTTCACAAACTTTTTTCCTATATTATGTTGATCCTATGTAATTTTAGTTTACTACAGTTTTAAACATAAAAATGACATGTCTTTAAAACAAAATATTTTATCTAGTAGACTCTTATATTAGTAATTTACTGGACTTTAACATCAATACCGAAAGAGTCTCTGTATACAGAAAGAGTTTCTGTCTATTATTACTGTCTCCAGTCCGTACTTTTCTTTGTCCTTCCAGTTTAAAAAGTTTCGAAGTACTTGAATTCATCACTCAGTCCTTCAAGGTAATGACCATTAAGTTCATAAAACATAATTCGTTTTACTTAACATCATTTATAATATCGTTTTCACATCGTTTAAGTCGTATAGAAGACATTATATATACCGTAAAGTAAAGTCAACACACAAACATATACCCAGGGGTTATTGTCCTATAAAGAATAACACCAAACATCACCTTTTTTTCAACCTATAATTGATCACATTTTTACCTTTACCTCTTACCGGGATAGGGAAACATATTTAAGAGGAAGTTCCATATAGAATACTATGAAAAGATGTCAGTCTACAAAATACTTGTAATGAATAGACTAAAGTGGACGTATTTTGTAATCCTTTATTTATACTCTTCGTTATGTAAAAAATTTTACACATGGAGAGATTTCTACTAAGATGGTTTATTTTGTGGGAAAGTTCTAAAATTTGAAAGATTTTGAGTTTGAACATCTGTAACACGTTTTTCAATTTTAGATTACTTTTTAGAACTATAATAGTTGGTCGTGATTGCAATAACCAAAAGTCAATTAGTACCAAAAGTCAATTCGGAATTTTACGGACTGTGTATATTTGTGAGGTAGTAACGTTAAAATTTTGTCGAAATTTTCTTCTTTACTTTACTAAGTCTGAGAAAAAAAGAGAAATAGACGAAGTCCGTTACTTCCTTAACCGACACAGAACTACGCTGTAAACTTTAAAGGGAGTAAATTTAACAGGGTTGAAGTTTCGCGAACCTTATGTTTAGGTAGAAGGAAAGCGTCTGAGTTACAGTTTTTCAATAGCTCCCTTGTTTCGGGTGGAAGTCGAATTATTTTACTACGAAAAACCGTTTTCTGTAAAGGTAATAGATATCGATTTGATTTGAGATATTTGTTAGTGGTGTTATGACTTAATTTAATAGGATACATAATTTTTAACAGTCTTTCATTCCTTATGATTTTTGAGGTTTCTTTACATTTTAGTCTTCCGAGTTGAGTATCAATTGTTACGTCGGGTGTCTTGACAACTTACCTTGGTGTTTTCGACAGTTTTCGTGTCTTCTCTCTAACTGTTAAAGCCGAAGACAAGAACAAAAATGTTTAGTTTAATAATAATGTGCATGAAGTAAGTAAACACCAGAATCAAAGGGAGAATCTTTTTTATTGAAACTTTCGAACGTATTTCGATGAACGTTAGACCTATTTCCTTAGATGAAGTATTTTTAATTATAAAAATCAAGACCTGACTTATAATAGTAATCAAATGTGAATCCTTTAATAAAATAAAAGAATTCTCTCAAACGACTTAAGTATTGAGTTACTAACATACTACAACCTGTTTATTTAATAGAGTTTGAGTCAAAAGAGTACTTATTTTACCCTATTAACAGGATGAAGTGTTCGTACGACACTTATAAGTTACTTAATCATCTACATTTGGTGAATTATATCACAGACCGATTCTTTACAATTTATCACTGAAGTGCCGTTTATCTACCCCTTTGTCATCGACTGAAGTAAAAAGACCCGAGGTTTTAGTGACGTCTACCACTGATGCGGTACTTTAATTTTCTACGAATGAGGAACCTTCCTTTTAATACTGACCAGATCTATCGTACAACTTTTCGTCTCTGTAATGAAACGGTTGTTTCCAGATAGATCAGTTCCGATACTATAACGGTCACAAGTACATATACCTACACTCTTAACCTGATATTTCTTTCGACTCACGTCTTATTAACTACGAAAACTTGACACCACAACCTCTTATGAGAACTCTCAGGGAACCTGACGTTCCTCCAGGTTGGTCAGGTAGGATTTCCTCTAGTCAGGACCCACAAGTAACCCTCCTGACTACAACTTCGACTTTGAGGTTATGGAACCGGTGAACTACGTTTCTCGACTGAGTAAACTTTTCTGGAACTACGACCCTTTCTAACTCCCGTCCTCCTCTTCCCCTGCTGTCTCCTACTCTACCAACCTACCGTAGTGGTTGAGTTGCCTGTACCCAAACCCACCTGAGGCCCTCAACCACTACCTGTCTCTTCGGACCTCACGACGTCAAAGACCCCAACGTTTCTCAGCCTGTGCTGACTCACTGACTTGACTTGACTTGACTAAAAGATAACAATAATAATAATAATCAAAGTGTAGGAGTGCAGGATCACTTTAACACTCTTAATTACTCCATTGTGTAAACTTGTAACAGAGTAATCCATTCTACACAATACTTTTATGACCTTAGGTACTTTGGTACCTGGTGTGAAACGATGTAAATATTTGTGAAAATAACCCTCTGACATCTTGTCATAATCACTATCGTGATTATAAATAAATATTAAGATTTTCAATTCGAATGAGTATATATAAGATAATGTATCCTTGAAACTCCCCTTTATACGTTTATTTTCACAAAGAAGATATAAAAGAAGGAGAAGTGAAGAAAACTTGAATGAGATTCTGATATTTAAGTTGATATCTTTTCGAAAGGAAAAACGTCTTTTTTTTTAAAAAAGGGGACTGTCTTATCTGTTTTTAAGTTACGAGTCATATACCGGTAAACGGTATGATTCTTCTCCTTCGACCCAGTAGGAGGGTTACGGTTGGTTTGAGGTTGGTCTGTGTGTATAGTGAGAATTACCGAAACAGAATGAGACTAGAAGGATAAGTGAATGAATGTCTTTGATATCCCAGGATCACCTCTTGTCCAGTACCTTATACATTATCTGTAACATTAGTGACTTCCTGTTCCCTTGTTTTCTCTCTTTTCACCATCTCACTTTTCTTACATTAGAGTATCGCAATTTAGATACTCTTAGGAACAGATCCTGTAAATTTTCTTAGGACATTTCATAGAAGGTTTTGATTACAAAACATAAATTCAACATATTTATATCTAGACTTAGGATTGATTGGGATGATACAGTGACACACATTTCACATGTTGTCGAAGAGATACTGAAACAATTAAATTGTGAATACTTCCCGTTAATACCTACCACTCGGTATTGAGTCATTATTTGTTCTTTTCTATACTTTATCTCAAATATAATGAGTGTCCGGTGTTCCCCAGTGTGTCCCTCCAGTTCCTGCTCACTTCTGTCTCTATCTCTGTCCTGGACCCCTATACGGAAATAATCACAGGTACCCACCTCACAAAACCCTAAGGGTCCGATTCTGGTTTACCCAGTTAAGTGTGGGTTTTCCCTTCTCAAAATCATTCGAGGTGTCCCAGAATAGATTCCCTATGTGTTTCCCTTCCAGGACTCTTCCAGGTCTCCCTCTCTGATAACTACCGTTCTTGACAACCCCTTTAAGTTTTGTTCTTATACGTAAACGAACATTGTGACACTCGAGAAGGTCCGTTACGGGAACTACTCCCGTGATCCCACCTACCGTGGTGGGAATGCCGTCTTTCACCTCTTGTTTACGCTTAAGTATAATCTAACAATGGTATCGGAGAATGAAATTAGAAACATAAGAAACTAAAACGGTGTTCAACTCTTACAATGTATATTGGACTTTATATGTACTATTGGGTAAAAGTTCCGAGATTGGAGATTTCCATATAACGAAAAGGTAAGTATAGCTCTATTTTTAGACTCTACTAATCTATCGTAGTGACCGAGTTACCTGTACTTAGACTCGTTTGAGACCTTCTGTCACTTGCTAATCCCTCCGACCACACGACGTCAGGTAGTCGTTACGTCATTTAGTCAGTCTGTACTAAATCGTTGACTTTTTGGTTCTCTAATTTTTCAACGTCATGTCTCTTTTTATAAAAAGAATAACCTTCAAATGTCCTAGTAGTACTGGACTGGATGTGGTTCTTCAAACGTTGTCGGTTGATGTACGGGAGGGGAAAATCATATTTTCTTCGGACTTAAGAGTCCATTTTAATAAAAAACCCCTTTAAATCAGGTAGTAGAGGAGTCAGACGTACGAAAAACTTATTTCGACAACAAGGATACAAGGAACACGGTTGTTGAGTAGAGAGAGGAATAACCGGACGACACGTCGTGTTCACTATTTTTGAAGTTGAGGTATTGTCAACTTCTGGTTTGTTTTATCTACGGTTCCGTTACTATGGTACCTCATTGAATCGATTTGAGAACTGTAAAAATTTACACATAAAAGGATTAATTAATATATTTGAGGTACTGTAACTAGTAGAAGTGAGATCTCCGTACATTTATAGTAACCCCTATGTTTTTCTGATTCAACACTTACCACCTCTCTTTCAATCTCAAACTTACATAAAGAAACTTTAAATCTCGAACACGAAAGATCATACAGTGTGATAGTAAATTATATACGAATAAGTTACTTGTCTTTTACACAATATAAAGGGGTCACTATTAATCATGTCAGAACGTATACTTAAAAGAGAAATCATTAATCCTTTCGATTTGTTTGAGATACTTAAATTGTTTATAACTGACTGTTACATCGTCCGTAATATATGTCCTTTTTTCTATTTCCATAGGTTACAATGATTCAACTACCAGTTTTCCTTCTGTGTATTAAATTTCTTCATGTTTTCTACAAGTCAATAATAACAAGATAAAAAGACATTCCACGACCCTAAATACTCAATGATGACACAACCTACAAAAGCATATAATAAAGCAACTTAGAGATATACATTGAATTTACAAGATAAGGGAATAAAATGTCTACTCCTTTGTACGGACACCCGACCTCCTTTGTGTTCCACCTTAGTTCTAACGGTCTTCTTTATAGTTATTGGAGTCTATACGTCTACTGTCGTGGGAATACCGTCTTTCACCTCTTCTTGATTTCTCGGAGAACTACTTTCACTTTCTCTTCTCACTTTTTCAATTGGAGTTCAAGTTGTCAGTGTTTTGATTCTAGTACCGTATGTCAGAGTAGTGAAGTACCGTTTATCTACCCCTTTGTCACCTCTGTCACAGACTGAAATAGAAAGACCCGAGGTTTCAGTGACGTCTACCACTAACGTCGGTACTTTAATTTTCTGTGAATGAGGAACCTTCCTTTCAATACTGGTTGGATCTATCGTATAATTTTTCGTCTCTGTAATGAAGTAGTTGTTTCTAGACAGATCAGTTCCGATACCAAAAAGGACACCATACCTACACTCTCAACCTGATATTTCTTTAGAGTCGTGGCTTCTTGACTACGAAAACTTGACACCACAACCTCTTCTTAAGACTCTCAAGGAACCTGACGTTCCTCTAGGTCGGTCAGGTAGGATTTCCTCTAGTCACGACCCACAAGTAACCTTCCTGACTACAACTTCGACTTTGAGGGTATAAAACTGATGGACTACACTTCTCGACTGAGAAACTTTTCTGGGACTACGACCCTTTCTAACTCCCGTTCTCCTCTTCCCCTGTTGTCTCCTACTCTATCAACGTACCGTAGTGGTTGAGTTACCTGTACCCAAACCCACCTGAGTCCCTCAACCACTATCTGTCCCTCCGGACCGGACGATGCCAAGTACCTCAGTGTCTCTCAACCTGTTCTGACTCGCTGACTTCACTCGACTTGACACGGTCAAATACAAGAAAGGTCGTCACCCATTTTTACTGGACAAAGTAGTGTGGGGGATGTTATGACACGTCAAAAGAATTTATTAAGGATTACATTATCTAATTTTATGACTTGAGTAATGAAAGTTGAACACGAAAATGAAAATTAATTCACCTTTAAACAACCATGTAGTCGTTTATAAAAAATCCTTCGATAATAATTAGTTTATGAAATATACTGTGTGTCCTATTTTTTTCACTAACTAAAGTTTCTAATTTTTCTAATTTTCTTTTTTCCTCAAATATTCGTAGTATCTACTTTTCTTTATCTGCAACAAAGTACCAAATCATAGTACGAAAACCAGTGTCCCAGTGTCAACTACTTAGAGTTGTTCTTCCAACTTCCTGTTAGTCCTAGTAACACAACAACAACAAATGTATTCCTAAAATCGAATTATTTTAATTGATAGGAAAAGGAGACATATACTCAAAAAGGAGTCGAAAAATGGATGGTAGGAGGTTACCGAACTTTAAATTATATCCAGGACTAAATTCTAGATTCTCACCGAAAGTGTCCCAACAAGGACTGATATATATCTAACTTATCGATACCATGTAGACTTGTTTCTTGACTAGTATTACTGTATCTCACTAATTACAGATATTAAATAGACTTGTTTCTTAACGATTTAACTTATCTTTCAAATGTATTACGTGAAAGTCTTACACAGATGAGACAAACGGTGTTCCATCCAGTCGTTAGAATATAAACATTACAAAGAATTTCCGATAATCAATGAGGACTTTTTAGTATAACCTTGGTTATGGCGTAAAGACCACCGAACCGAAAGTAAGGTAAAAGAAAGTCGGTGTAGTATGACCGAAGGATGGGGAAGTGACCTGTCGATCACGGGATTCGATTCTAATAGTGTCATACTTTCAGTCTACGTTGCTATTTCCGTACATTATAAGTAACGTGGGTATACCGTATATATAAAAAGTATGTAGAGGGAGAAACCAAACTTTTCAAAGTATAAAATGAGATAGGGTAATCAGAACGAACGGAACAAAAATTTGATATGTTTGATAGTCTCAACTTCGATGTAAATAAACATTTACTACAATTCCATGTACATTCGATGTAGATACTTCGATAAACAGATACTCTCAAGGAAAAATATAAGTAGTTTCCGTATTCACTGTCACCGAATTTGGTATCCTGTGACTAACAAGTGAATGACCCTTTAGAATTGCAACCACCCTTGATCCAATCATGTATTCGTTATACGAGTCTCGAGTGACGTAGGTTAGTTCAATAAAAAAATAATAATAATAATTTCTTTTTTGTTTTGTTCAACAGGAACTCCAAGGAGATTTCTGAATTGAAGGACTCAGTAACCAATCTTAAAACATCGTATGGGTGAGCATATCTTCTGATCGGAGTAGAAGTCATTTTAATTTCTTTTACACGAGATAGTACTTGAAGAGGGCCTCTAGAAGGACTGGGTCCCTGTCTTGAACTCAAAGGGTGTAACGTCTGTCTAAGAGATGGTAGACTCGGTGGTCCCTTCGAGTCCTTGTCTTATTCCGGTACCGTTATTCCCTTTTCAACCCTTTATTTAAAACATATTTTTAGGTTGTCATAGGGTCTTTTTAATAAAATTTTGGTGTTACTAGCTAATGTGGATTAGTCAAGAGTTTAGTGATTTTCTTGTCTTCTTCTTTCGTGTCTAAGTAACACTGACTTAAACCAGGTCCCGGTTTATAATATTTTAAATTTATTCAGATAGTATTTATAGTATTTATAATACGTAATCTATACAGAATTTTAGTTACAACTAGTATAAAATATACATGAGGTTAAATTAAGTAGACGACAATATCTTAATACCAAACTTAGAAAACATTCGTTACTCAAATTTAAATAACTAGATCAAGTCGAAGTCATTATTTTTCCCATTATACACGTCAGTTTAATTGTTTTTATTCTTATATAAAGACATTTTTTTCTCTTCAAAAATATGGATCTTAACAATTCTTCTATGAGTCAAACAAACTTAAACACTTTTATTTTCAATTCAAACAACTTTCCATCTTTCGGATGGAAATCTTTTGACTTGTATACTTTTGAAATTTTGTATAGTACGTGTTTTTTATTGTTCTTTCAACCAGATCTAGAATTTTTAAATATTAATACACAATAAAATTTGTATAAGAGTACCGATATTCATGGTGTTATTAAACTTTGTTTTTTAATTTTTATCTGAAATTTTTTAAAATGGAACAAGACAAGAAAATCATTTTTATAAATTTTACAATTATAAAATTTAATTACAGTTTATAAAATAAATACGTCCTAAATAAATAAAAAATTAAAATAAAAATAACTTCATATCAACTAAACGTTATAACACGGTTAGAGATAACATGTCGTTTAACTGAGTCAATATGTGTATAAACTTAAAAAAATTTTTATATACGAAAAAGGTAATACTAAATAGTGTCCGCTAACCTTATCAATGGACACGATATGTCATCCTGGAACGATAAATAGGTAAGATTTATATTATCAAACGTAGACGTATGGTGTTTGAGAGTCAGATAGGGAGAGGGAGAGGTTGGGAACCTTTCGTATCCAGACTCGAGATACAGACACTCATATTAAGATAAAGCATCTATCTAAGTAAACACGGTATAAAACCTAAGGTGTATGTTAACGACAGTATACCATAAACAGAAAGAGAAAGACCGAAGTGAATTATACTCTTAAAGATCAACGTAGGTACAACGACGTTTAGAATAATAAAACAGGTAAAAATATTACCTTACAATAAGGCAACATATATACATGGTGTAAAAGAAATAGGTAAGTAGACAGTTGTCTTAAATCCAACAAAGGTACAAAGCCGATAACACTTATCATGACGATCCTTGTATCCCCACGTACATAGAAAAAATTAATATCAAAACAAGTTGATATACTGATTCTTACTCTAACAACCTAGAATACCATTAAAATAAAAATTAAAAGATTCCTTGGAGGTACAAGAAAAAGTATCAAATATATCGTTGAATGTAAGGGTGGTTGTCACATCCTCACAAAGGAAAAGAGATATCAGAGAGGTCGTAAACAATAAAGATATACTAAATTACTACTGAAAAGACTGGTCCCACTCCAATGGAGTGACGTCAAAACTAAACGTAAAGAGATTATTAATCAATATAACTTGTAGGAAAATACACGGGTGACTGGTAGACGTATAAAAGAAACCTCTTTATAGATAATTCTAGAAGACGGTTAAAAAACTAAATTAACTGAAATAAAACAACAACTCGATATACTGGACAAACATATAAAACCTCTGATTCCGAAACAGTCAGACTAGTAACCGTCTATGACAGAGGGTAAGACATCCAACAGAAAAGAAAAAACAAAAAAAAACACCAAAGTAAATGACACGTCTTCGAACATTCGAACTAATCCAGGATAATCAAATAGAAACGAAAATAAAGATAACGGAATCCTCTGACTGGATTCTTTGGAAATCATACTAAATACAGTCTCTTATAAGACGGATCCGAGAGAAGACCAAAATACCATGGTGTAGAATATAAATTCAGAAATTCTGTAAAACTCAAACAAAAACACGTACCACACTTCTATACTAGATTAAATTAAATAAAAGTACTTCGAACGATTTCTTTTAAAAAAGGTAAAATATAAGAACGAAGGAAACAGTTCTAATCAACTAATATCCACACACCCGAATGAAGACTTGAGATATAAGACAAGGTAATTATACAAATAGACAAAAACATGGTTATATTATGACAAATCTAATGACATCAAAACATCAAGACAGACTTCAGACCCTTTCAATATGGAGAACGAAACAAAAAAATGGGAACTTTTTTAATAGTCTTAATAGAAACCGTTAAGACTCAGAAAATACTTAGGTATGTTTAAAAACCTAATAAACAAGATCAAGACACTTTTTATAATACCTATTAAACTATCCTTAACATAATTTATACCTCAAAGGAAACATATTATAATGGTAAAATTGACATAAGTAAAAGAAAAAGGTTCTTGTACCCTAAAGGTAAAGAAACTTAGGAAAAATTAAAGGAAATAATTACAAAATATCAAGAGTCGCATAATCAGAAAGTGGAGGAACCACTCTGAATAAGGTTCCATGAAAAACCAACCACGTTAAAATTTTCAACAAACAAAAAAAAAAATGTAAGGGAAAGACAATAAAGTAACAATCACATTTCTTTACATTAACTGAAGACTTACCATTAGAAAGTAGAAAGATGAAACGACTTAAATAAATAATTGGTCATCAAAAAGACACCTAAGGAAGTCCAAGGATATATATCATATCCTTGATATATATATATATATCATAGTACTATATATCATATATAGTACAGTAGACGTATATTAATGTTAAAGTGGAGAGGGGAATGTCGAACTTATAGAAAGAAAGAAAAGGAACTGAATAAAGACCCTGAGCCTGAAGTTGTGACACAACTTGTCTTCATCATTCTCACTCGTACAGACAGAGTAAGGTCTAAAATAGTCCTTCCGAAAGTTGAAAAGTGGTAACCGACACCCAAACAGTATTTACCGAAAATAATGCAACTCTATACAAGGGAGATATGAGTGAAATCATTCTTAAAAATAGTACTCCCTATAACTTAAAACAGTTTACGAAATAGACGTAGATAACTCTACTAGTACACATAAAAAATGAAAAAACACACACTATATAATGTAACTAACTAACCGTATACAACGTGGTAGGAACTTCTGAAGTAAAGAATTAAAATTGAATTATTTATACTGTATAGTGTAGACTCCATTGATAATTTTACGTCTTGATAAGAGTCTACGAATATATCAATTATACCAATTCCTCCGTAGCCGTAAGATTATTGAAACATAATAACTCGTGAAGGAGAATTTATATTATTAGAACTAAATTAATAGAAGATAAGAAATACAAAATATAAACAATCCACCAGTCATTAATGTCTACTAGAAAAGTTACAAAATATACGTTAATGTGTATTGTGTATCCTAATATCCAGATTTCTTACCGATCACATATCCAAAGATTTTTATAATTGTCATTAATTGTAAATTTATTAATAGTGTCTCCATTCTATATAATTAGAAGGGATTTTATTATTCAAAGTGTTTGGTTTCAATTGTCGATAAAAACCAACCATATAGTTTCATTCAAAAGATTATTTTTTCTCCTTTAATATGAACTTGTTTCCACACTAATTAGTTAATTTAACAACCCCTTTCCGAAAAACGGAGTCATGCACATTTTGTTCGTAATTCTTGTTACAAGATTATTTATAAAGAGATTTTCTTTTCGGTCCAGACAACACATTCACCATTGTTACAGTTTAGTACGAGGGTTCTTGTCACAAAGTCTTAAAAGATCGAAGTCTCGATTACGAATGTTAAACGAAAGAAAATGATAGTAAGGCACATAAAGGGAGGTTATTGATGGCGAATTGTAGTGGGGAGACGGGTGGAGTAGAAATACAGAGTAGTACTAGGTCCCTCTCGGACCTCTCACTGTAAAGGGAAACAGGAGTAATCACTGGGAATTGGGTAGACAGTGTCGAGTTTTAGGGATTCAGGAACGACGAAACTTAACAGTTCTTTTTAGTCCCAGACGATGTCTATCACGAGAGTTAGATCTTTCAAGGTAGTCACCGTTGAGTGGTAGTAAAATATAAAAGGATGTTTCAAGTCCAATTTTTTTTCATCCCTCCCTTCTGGAGACAGTTCTACCATCTCTCAGTAATCTTTCTCTAACCTGGATCAGACGGACAAGTTTTTGTCAAAATTTTCTCGACGACCAAACGTTAATTCTGACACAAAACTAGAGACAACACAGTTATTCAAAACTTTCATCCTCTGACACTTTCTCTGTCGGTATACCATAGGTTCGTGACTTATAATCTCTTTCTCTATCTATTCCATTTCTCCGAAAACTCTATGGAAAAGGAACTAGGTCCAAAGATTGTAAATTATAGGTTCGTTTGAAAACCTGACGCTTGAAAATTTTTCACGTACTCACAAACAAATACAATTGACTAAATGAGATATGATACGTGTATTTAGGTCCCGAATGTGAGACCTAAATAAATAGGTTTCAATAAATAGGTTTCGTCTAAGAGAAGGAGATTATGGTTGTATTGTATCGGGTTCAGGGGTCAGGATACACTACTGTCTTTTATACAGAAAGTATTTAACTGGAAGGAATGATAAAGACTCCTAAGGGTTCCTTATGGAGAGATTATATCGTTTAACTAGGACCAACGAAGAACGGTACAGAAGTACGTTAAAGGAAGGTCTCAAGAGAAACAGAACGAAATGACAAGGTTTATAATGGTAAAGAGTCTGTTTCTTCACTAAAATATGGAAAAGAAATGTTTTGTCGAACATCGTACATTATATTTAAACAACTCCAAACTATATTATGGTTCTTGATATTACGTCCGTCTGTGTGGAATTCTATACCCGTGGTCTATTATACCAGAATCTTAGATCGTCAGAAAAGTAAAGATCATGGTAGATAAAAGAACTTTGTAAAACGGATACCAGTTGAAGATAGGAGTAAGAACCTTCGTTTACGTTTAAGGGTGACTGAGAAACACTCACACCACCTCCTCCTCCCACCTTCCTCCGTTTATACTTCTCCCACCTATTTATGATCAATAAAGGAAGTCGATATTGACTCGGAATTACTGAAGAATTATGGAGGTACACTAAAAAGAAGTAACTTTGAAGTGGTGACCAAGTTCTAACGGAGTTTAGACGTACTCAGAGACAACAAGATTGTAGTTGGACTGGTCTCATTTCCGTCTCGTAAAGGGTTGTGTTAAGGTTACAGGTTAGACTTTAAGACTTTGATAAATATGTAGGGTATAGACGGCAAAACAGTCAAAGTTATTAAAATTTTATGTCTAAATAGGGTGAAACTCGTTATACTTCTTGAGAACCATTTAAATTTTCTCGTCAAATAGAGGTGACGAATTCGGAATGACGAAGATATACAACCTCGTAACTCATTCTCGTTTAATGACAGAGAAGTCCTTATAAAATCATAAAGTTTATTTTACGTGGAGAATTCTTACTGACTATTGAGTATTAAGTCATAAATTACGTATTTTGAAACTTGTTGACATAAACTCATATCAAAAAAAAGTATAAGTGTCGGGTTGACAAAATAAAATATCACGGTAAATCGATAACGTCGTATTAAGAACTCTTCAAGTATAAACTTAAACTTTTAGACTTTACAAAATCTTAATAAATATGATATTATGTTTCGACTTGTTTTTCTTTAAAATTTTTTTCTTGAAACTGATCTTCCAAAAATTGAAGTCCATCCTTATTTGATCAGGTTACAGACGAAATAACAGTACAATTTTTCTTCAAGGTTATTTATTAAGATGAATATTCTTTGTCTGAATTGAAGTGTAGAAGTAAAAGACGAAACCAAATGTCCAGAAATAAAAGATGGATATGTAATACGATATGTGGAGGGTATGTGTATAAATAGTGCAATGTTTCACAATACCTTGAAATCAACCTTCTGTCCTATGAATTTCTAGTAAATTAATTCGAGTATCGACTACATATAAACAATTAAGATTACTTAATAACAGTATAAATATCGAACGATGAAGATCATTCTTATTAAAATAATATATAAATTATAATATGTCAGAAATTACGAATGTATTCAAGACATACTCTACAAATAATGTGTTCACATGACTTAGTTAAAGACGGAAGTTCATCAAGGGTCAATCACCCTCACCTGTTGTTTATTTGACTATTAATCTTAAATTCTACTATTATGAATCTATTCCTTCTGTGATCTTTTTCACGTTTTCACGTGGACCCGTTCCACTTTCCGTTAACGAAAGAAATATCGTGAAGAATGATTTACTCACTAGTGAAAACAAAAAAGGAAGAACACCGTCGATGCGAGACCGTTTCCTCACTTCGGATTTAGTCGAGAATAGTCCTTTTTTTATAGACCAAATAAAAGGGAACCTATCTTTTGTTCCTCATTTCCCCCCCTTTTTTTTTTTGATTTTGTCTTTATGTCTCATATAGCGTCTACTTCTTTCGTCTTGTCAGGAGGATTTAACTAAATTGTTATGTCAATTATGGAGTTATTATGGAGATATTGTTCGTGAACCTAACAGAAGGTTCAAGATACTTTCCATGGTCACACGTGGACGTTCCTGAGTTTTGTGATGAAAACATCTCCTATGATGTTAATCTAACATCAGTACTTAAATAAGGTATTGTGAATAACTTGAGAATGTAGTGACTCGAGTCACTTATGTTGCCACTTATTATCTGTATTATAAACAAGAATTCCTTAAATCTCAAATAATTGCCTACACACGTACTCACAAGTTGTTGAGTCAGGACAGGTTGAGAAACCCGGGGGTGCCTGACATCGGGTCCGAAGGGTTCACAAAGTAACCATTTCTTGGTGGACGGTTACGTCCTCTATGTCCTCTACGCCTAAGTTAGGGACCCGACCATTCTAGGGGACCTCTTCTGTGACCGTTGGGTGAGGTCATAAGAACGGACCATTTTAGGGTACCTGTCTCCTCGGACAACCTGATGTTAGGTACCCCAGTGTTTCTTAACCTGTGCTGACTCGTTAACTCTTACGTACGTACGTGCCTAACATCGGACGATCCGAGAAGTCAGGTACTCTAAAAGGTCCGTTCTCATACGACCCCACACAACGGTACGGGAGGAGGTACCCTAGAAGAGTTGGGCCTCTAGGTTGGGTATAGAGAATACAGAGTACGTAACCATCCGTCCAAGAAAAGGTGATCAGGGTGAACCCTTCGGGGGTTTCTACCTACACGATACGAATCAACGAGTCTACACAGGCTGAAAGACACTATGGTACCTGACATCGACCGTTTCGAAGAGACAGGTACCCCTAAGAGGTCCCTTCTTTTGACCTCACCCAACGGTACATGAGGAGGTCCCCTAGAAGGGTTAGGTCCCTAGTTTAGGTCCAGAGGACGTAGCGTCCACCTAATAAATGGAAGACTCGGTGGTCCCTTCGAGACCGAGTATGAACGTTTCTACCTATGAACGTTCATTTACTACATAAAAGTACTTTTATGTCACACGATAACTTCCTCCTTTGTCTTGTCCGAGACAGAACTTTCGTCCTGAGGTAGAACCCGGCCTGACACCTGAAACTCGATATACGGGTCCTAGATCCCTTTGCTGTATAGTTGACCTTTTGATCTGGGGATCTTCCTTCTCGGGTTCCCAAGAGGTAACGGGTTTTCTTATGGGATTAGTAGATACATTGACTTATCTTAATATATAAGATAATACGAATAACCCGATACTGGTGTCCGAATAACTATTAACAGGTGAAGATTGATGGATACGAATCCCGTATACTTAGTGCCCAATTGAAACATAGAAAGAAAAGGGAAACAAATCTGATCAAAGTCCCTTAAACCTTTCCACCCAAACATGTACATGTGAATCCCATATATTCCAAAAGTGTTTTTTACAAACCACAGGAACCGATTCTCCTCTGAGACGGAACCCCGACGTCCACATTATTTGACGTGAGGCGATAGACGTAACAGGAAGACTCACTCAAACAAAGGGTCTTGAACACCAATGTTGTGCTACTGTCCCGTTAGTAGGTCAATGAACCTTCGTTAATCTTTACAGAAAGATTTCCTTTAGCATACAATTCAAGGTTGGAGTGCTCAATGTTCCTCTGAATCGATAATATTCTCTCTCTTGTCTTTCTTTCTTACTTAATCGTCTCGTTTCTTGTGAGTGTTTCCGGGTTTTCTTTCTTTCTTTTTTTTTTTTTTTTCGTGTCACAAAAGTTCCTTGAATTTCCTTAAGTCAAATCGACCTAGTAGATCGTTAGATACAAAACTGTATCGAACTCTTATCCTACCAGTTCACCAGTCTTCTGTCTCGTACGACCTCAGACGTCCGATAAAATCCTGTATACCTGAAAATCTGACTGTCATCATCTCTTTATAATCTGTCAAAATTGAGTCTTCCTATCTTATTTTAAAGTAAAACCTGTATTATGTGACCAATGAACACCTCTTATCTAAAAGTTCTGAAGTTCAGTTCCTCGTCCACTCAAATACAATCTCAAATGCTTGGGGAGGTACCGTGGACATAGTCGAAGTTAATTTCGTGACTGGGTCAAACGAGTCGTGGCTAATTAAGGAGTCACGGGAGTTACCGAAATCTCCAAATCACCGAAAACACCGAAAATAACCAAATCACCTTTCCTGACGGTGTCAGGGAAAGTGAACGATCGTACTAGTGACAGGACCGGAGGAAGGTGGGTAGGGGGACAGTCCCAACAAGACCGTGGGTATCGTCGAGATCACGGGTCCGTGTGTACTTAAGACCAAGAAAGAAATAACGATCTACGTCTGAATGAGACGTTTGAACTCAAGACTAAAGACTTGATACTCTTAACTCAAACTCTTTAAAGACCCTATAAGGTAACCGGTCAACAAATGTAACTGGACCACACATCCTCTTTTTGACTTGATATAGATGTCTAAATCCTGTGACCCTACTTACTCTAATGGATCTTATACGTTCCACTCTCTTCTGACTCTGAAACCCTTTTGATTCTTTTGTACGGGACTCCTATATCCCTTTTTCAGTTGTCTCTAGAAACAAAGTTTTTTATTTCCTCATCTCAGGAGATTTTTTTACACTTTACGACAATTCTCTGACCACTTCATTTCGGACTCTCTTTTAACACCGTCCTCTCTAAACCTCTTAAATCGGTTTAAAACAACCTCACCAATCTCCACCTTTTGTCTGAAACTCTACAAGTACATAACCATGTGAAAGTTCTTCTGACACTTCACTTATTTTGTCTATTCCGTCACCTTTTTCATTCACGTTCCTACAAAAAGATAAGTAACAAGAAAAGAAAATTTAATCTCTGGGAACTGGTAAAATTTTACAATCCTTCTTCGTATTCGAATACTGGTTCAAATTTTTTTTTTTTTTTTTTCCTAACTTAAAAGTCTTTTGTCTACTCTCTTAGACTCAACAATCGTTTATACTATGGGACATCAGATGACTAAACAATAATAATAATAATAATAATAATAATAATAAACAAATCTTGGGGTATTACTTAAGATCTCTCTTTAAAGGTTACCGTAATATGTTAAGTCTGGAGGGAACTCTTAAATCTTCTAAACCGTTTATAACCCGGGTAATTAGACAACCTTTACCGATAATACCGGTTTATCGATCGATGGTGAGAGAAAGTTTCTTTCTTTGATGTTAAAAGTTGAGAATAAAGAGGTATGATTTGATCGAAAACAATTCACAAACTTAAACACGTCGAACTGGATACATTTTGTCAGTTTATTAATATCTTATACGGATCTTATCAATTTTCTATGTCTAAGTATTTTCCGTTTCTTAAAATTGTCTTCTCTTCTTTCTTTTCTTCACTCTTCTGTATCAATTCAAAGATGGACAAAACCATCAACTCTCTTAAGAACTGATTGTCGTAGAGACGAGAGACCTCAGTCCCCGTTTTAAAAAAGTTCTCATCTCCCTTCATGCAACTTATATTGTCGATCATACATGTTCGTCCAGATTTCTCCTAACACAAAAACTATTAGCCACATTATATAAAATTTACATAATTTTTATGAAACACTAATCCTTTCTAAAACTTATTAAAAAATACTAATGATGATGATTGTTATTACTTACGTATATACTTCGTAAATACCATAAAGTCCATGGTGAGATTCGAGATTTTTACTTGATGGGGTAAGTTATAAGTGTTATTCGGACACTTCACTTATAATAAGAGAGTTAAAATGAAGTAATTTTCTACTAACATAGTTAATGAATATGGTCCTAATAAGACATTTTAATTTAAAGAGTTAAACTACTCTACGTCATAATAATATAGGGAATTTTAAAAGTGGGATTTATCTTAAATATTCAGTTTAGAGGAATAAGAATAAATTAATAATTAAAATTATTTATAACTTTATAATCTCCATTGAAGTGACGGTCATTTATAACGACTTCCGTTCATAAAGTAAAACATGGTAAATTCAAATTGAATTAAGTACTCGGGGATCTTACGTATTGACTTCGTTAGAAGAGATCACTATAAAGTAGAGGTGACCTATCAACTTTCGGTAGGGTGATCCTTTACCCATAAATACAAACCACTTGAAGAAACGAATCTTAAGACCGTAATATATTCATTATGGTTTAATTAGGTTTCTTATGGTATACTCGATAATCATTATTTATGATCCTTATTGTATACTGACAGATATATTGATATATATAAATATAGACATAGAGACAGATAGATTATAAATAGATATTCACTATTTTGTACGTTTTTGAACGTCCAATACAAAAAATTTCCTTCACACGTATGTACACGTATGTATAAGAAAGAGTTCTTCAAATTATATAAACCAAAAGAGGATGACTAATGATGCATACGTATTTCTCTGTCCATAAAAGATACGTGGACTACAAGTTACTCCATATAGTCGTTAACACAATACTGGTTGTTAATTTCCAGTTTTATATCTTCTCTTTCCTTTTCAATGGATTCATTCACTGAATTACCTCACTACCTAATAACTTACTATAATAATTTTATAATAAGTAACCTATAAATACAAATTATAAAATATAGTGAATAATAGTGTAACATAACATTTTTCTAACACTTGACATCTCTAATGTAAATTTTTGATAAGGATCAGAAAGGGTCTCCTTTCTCTTCTGATTACCTCATGATGACATACCACACACTGGAACCGTAGAATTCATTAAATAAAAGTATAGACATTAAACCTTAAGAAAGACCGTTTATTTCTTCATGTATAAGTAAACCCGTTATTTGGTCTTACATCTAAATTCTCGTCAATTAACTTTAACCACTACGTCTCTCTCTCCCATAAATACAAAACCTGGAATTGTATGTCGAAAGAGGTACCACGGACCCCTCAGGTAAGAGAAGGGACAAAGTCGTACATCGAGGGAAACTACAGTTACTCTCGACGTAAAGGTACTACTCTTCTTTTATCCGTACTTTCAATTAACAGTCTGACTAAAACCAGAGTAAAATTATGGGACAAATAACTGTTATATTCGTACTACACTCCAAATGAAACAAGGAATGGACTAAAAGATTCACCCCTTGTCTTCCGTTCACGATACACATATTTCTACACTCGACACTTATCTATATAGACCCCGTATACTTTTCGTAAGTCGTGAAAATAAATCGGCTTCCCTGAAATTAAACTAAAGGGTTCTTGTAACAAATCCGAGATCAGGGAGATTTGAACACAAGATAAAATCTGACTTAATAAGATAGGGTTCAGACTTCTCGTGTTAACAATGTGTAAATTATTTACTTTATAAATTCGGTCGTATTAATATAATGGGTCACCCATTTGGTTTGAGATTTACCTTCTCTCTATAAGTAAAGTCTTGTTCAATTTTTTAGTAAAATAACGACAACAAATTTTTTTTTTACCGTTGAATAGTAGATCAGAGTCTTGGTTTTTCACGAGTGTACAAAGTATTCCTCCATTATAACGGATCACACATTCTCGTCTGAGATACCAGTCTGTCCCCTGCCCGTGACAACGAACAAGTGATCGGCTGGATCTCATCTGAATAAACTTGAGGGAGACGAAGTCGAAGGAGAAGACATTTTTACATTATGTTTGAAATTTTTACGAAATTTTTGTTTTATATACTCTTTAAATTTATTTTTAATTTTCTTACATTTAGGAACACATTAATATTAACAATTACTTATTTATTCTGTTAAAATAACTTGTTTTCGATATACGTCGTCCTTTTGTTTCCTGTCATATATAGGGTGTATAAACTTAAAATAAGACTGTTAACACATCCGATCTATCTACAGGGATTCTTTAATATAAGTCACAGTACTACATAAGTCACTGGGGTTTTCTCTAACTGGGTCTGAACAGACACTCACAGGTCCTCAGAGGTCATCTCCGTACCCAACCGTCACCGGACGACGTCCCAGCCCCCGTGACTCACCCCGTCACGTACGTGACCTGTAAAACTTCCTTCAGTGGTAATAGAAGTAATGGAGGTTGTAACAAACGAGAGTTCAGTTTGTTGACCCTCCCTTGTGTCGGGGTGAGTAGTTTTCTTATAACCTAATTTCTATATGACTCATACCGGGGAATGAGAGACCTTCTTTTCGATAGTGGTTGGATCTCTCGTATAATTTTTCGTCCCTGTCATGAAACGGTTTAAACGGAAGATCAGTTTCGATACCAAAAAGGTCATCAGTACATACCTACACTCTCGACTTGATATTTCTTTCGACTCGTGGTTTCTTGACTACGAAAACTTGACATCACAACCTCTCCTAAGAACGTCAGGGAACCTGACGTTCCTCTAGGTTGGTCAGTTAGGATTCCCTTTAGTCAGGACTTATAAGTAAACCTTTCTGACTACGACTTTGACTTTGAGGTTATGAAGCCTGTAGACTACGTCTCTTGACTGAGGAACCTTTTCTGGAACTACTACCCTTTCTGACTTCCGTCTTCCTCTTCCTCTGTTGTCTCATACTCTCCAAACCTACCGTAGTGGTTGATTTACCCGTACTTAAACTCGTACGACCCTCGACCACTACCTGTACTAGTTGAAGGCGAACCGTACGACGTCAAGTACCCCAGAGTTTCTCAGTCTGTACTGACACGTCGACTTGACTTGACTGATAGTACTACATATATGGTCTCGAACGACTGGTAATGAGACCCAAGGACCATTTCAGATGGAATAAAGGTCACAACTACTCTGTTAGAGTTGGTTTCCATTCGTTCTGGGTTTAAAATTTTTAATGACATGTAGTTGACCGTATAGTACCCCGAATTGATACACAGTAGAGTGGATATATATGACTCGTCACCGTGCTCCTTGTACTCAAACTCATTTACGGCCCTCAACTACTATCTGTCCCTCCGGACCACACGACGCTAAGTACCCCAGCGTTTCTCAACCTGTGCTGACTCGTTGACTTGACCTTGACCTTGACCTTTCTAAAATTGTTAGAAAACATTGGAAACGGTATAGGTCTCTGTCACTAGTAAATCTTGGACTTGACTTAAAATACTCCGTACACAGTCTGTTCCCCTTTTACTCTCGTGCAATAACTCCTACCTAGTTGTTCTTGTTCTGGCCCTCGACTGACACCGAGTCTAGTACTTGAGGAATAACGGTTTAAGTCTGAATTTAACTTCTTTCATCCCGTTTGGCGATCTGGTAAGTCCATACTGGATTTAGTTTAGGGAATACTAATATGTCACCTTCACTCTTTATCTAAATTCCCAGATCTAGACTGTCTATCTCACGGACTACTTGATACCTTACCCCAAGCACTGTAATATGTCCTCTGTCCCTAGTTCTGGTACGGGTACCTTTTCTTTACGTTTTTTCGTTTTACCGACAGACCCCTCCGGAATGTTTATCGACACTTTTCTTTTCTCTGTTTTTCGTTTCCTCTTTTCGTTTCTATATTCGTAGACTTACGTCTCAAGGTTTCTTATCGTTCTTCTCTTTTCTTTCGGAAGAAGTCACTAGTTACGTTTCTTTATCTCCTTTTGTTGTCTTACCCTTTGTGATCTCTAGAGAGGTTCTATTAACCTCTATTGTTCCCTTGTAAAGTACGTTTCTACCCGAGCTATTTCCTGTCTTTACCATACCTAGATTGTCTTCGTCTTATATAATTCATCTCCACCGTTCTTATGTGCCTTCTTGACATGTTTTTTCTAGAAGTGCTGGGTCTATTAGTACTACTACACTAGTGATTAGATCTCGGTCTGTAGAACCTTACACTTCAGTTCACCCGGAATCTTTCGTAGTGATATTTGTTTCAATCAACTCCACTACCTTAAGGTCAACTCGACAAAGTTTAGGACTTTCTACTACGATACTTTCACGACGTGAGTTATACCGTCGTTTAAACCTTTTGAGTCGTCACAAGTGTCCTGACCTTTTCCAGTCAAAAGTAAGGTTAAGGTTTCTGTCCGTTACGGTTTCTTACGAGTTTGATGACGTGTCAACGTGAGTAGAGTGTACGATCATTTCATTACGAGTTTTAAGAGGTTCGGTCTGAAGTCGTTATACACTTGGCACTTGAGGGACTACAAGTTCGAATAAAATCTTTTCCGTCTCCTTGGTCTCTAGTTTAACGGTTGTAGGCGACCTAGTACCTTTTTCGTTCTCTCAAGGTCTTTTTGTAGATAAAGACGAAATAACTGATACGGTTTCGGAAACTGACACCTAGGGTTATTTGACACCTTTTAAGACTTTCTCTACCCTGATGGTCTGGTGGATTGGACGGACAACTCTTTAGACATACGTCCAGTCCTTCGTTGTCAATCTTGACCTGTACCTTGCTGTCTGACCAAGGTTTATCCTTTTCCTCATGCAGTTCCGACATATAACAGTGGGACGAATAAACCGAAGATACGTCTCATGTAGTACTCTTTGCGACCTGACCTTCTTTGTGTTCGACCTTAGTTCTAACGGTCCTCTTTATAGTTATTGGAGTCTATACATCTACTGTGGTGGGAATACCGTCTTACACTTCTCCTCGATTTTTCGGAGAACTACTTTCACTTTCTCCTCTCACTTTTTCAACCGAATTTCGAATTATAAGTTTTTTGCTTCTAGTACCGTAGACCAGGGTAGTGAAGTACCCTTTATCTACCCCTTTGTCATCTCTATCACAGTCTGAAATAAAACCCCCCGAGGTTTTAGTGTCGTCTACCACTAACGTCGGTACTTTAATTTTCTGAGAATGAGGAACCTTCTTTTCAATACTGGTTTGACCTATCATATAAGTTTTCGTCTCTGTAATGAAACGGATGATTCCAGGTAGATCAGTTCCGATACCAAAAAGGACAGTAGTACATACCTACACTCTCAATCTGACACTTCTTCCGACTCGTGACTTCTTAACTATATAAACTTGACACCACAACCTCTTCTGAGAACTCTCAGGGAACCTGACGTTCCTCTAGGTTGGTTAGGTAAGACTTCCTCTAGTCGGGACCCTAAAGAAACTTTCCTTACTACGATTTCGACTTTGAGGTCATGAAACCTGTGGAGTACGTTTCTCAACTGAGTGACCTTTTCTGAGACTACGACCCTCTCTAACCCCCGTCCTCCTCTTCCCCTGCTGGGTCCTACTCTACCGAGCTACCGTAGTGCCTGAGCTACCTGCACTCAGACTCACCTGAGGACCCCTACCATTACCGGTCCCTCCGGACCGCACGAGTCCAAGTACCCCAGCGTTTCTCAACCTGTGCTGACTCACTGACTTGACTTGACTTGACTATAAAACAAAATATCCTTAAGTACCAGAAGAACCCGAAGTGAACACCGAGTCTACCATTTCTTACGTTGAAGTTACACTCTTTGGACCCAAGGTAGTGACCCAACCCTTATAGGGAACTTCTTCCCTTACCGATGCGTGAGGTTATAAGACCGGACCTCTTAAGGTACCTGTCTCCTTGGACCGTCAGGTACCGTAAAGTTTTCAGTCTGTGTTGACTCTCTGAAGTGAGTAATTTAGAGTGAGTTCTGTAAAGATAGTAATGTAACTATTAGACTCCGTCCTCATTCAGATCCCCCTTTTTTTTTATTTTTGTTGGAAAACCGATACCGTTGGATCCTTTATTATAAGAAGAAAACTTTACAATCAGAAAGGATTCTCTTCACCACTACCCCTTGAGTCAGTACACTTACAAAACCCCTTGGTCGTATCTCCTGTAATAAAATTACAAAAGGTTTCCCATCCCTTTCTAATGAAATTTAAATGTTTGTAAAATTTTATAATAATTTTCACTTCCTCTTTTTATATAAAAAGGTAGTTTAAAGTATATCAAATATACCACTATAAGTACTAAACGTGTTTGATACTAAATTTTACAATTTGTAACTTCTTTATTCGGACGTGTTTTTATAAAGATTACCAGGTAACCCACACTCTGAAACCTCTTTTATTTTTCTATCTTACACTAGGTGTTTTTAAATCTGTATATAAAATGAACACAATTACTATTTATCAAGAAAAAACGAATAGAACGAAAGTGAGGGTTATTAGAATCTCTATTTATTTACATACGGGGTAAGGACCTTTTATACATCTTAACCACTTTAATTAAAAATATTTGTGTCTGTGTGTATTAGGGAAACAGAGTAAAAAAACAATAAAAAGTATTAAGATAAAAAGACACCACATACTTAAAACCTCTTCTTTTTTGTTCAAGTTTTGAACAAAGACCATCTTTACTCTTCACGAAAATTTTACTATTGATGTTGGTGAAATCGGAACAGTCATACAGACTACCGGTATTTACTCGTGTAAAAACCACCTCACCTGTCACGACCCCAGTTGGTGTATGTCTCTTACGTCGTCTCGTGTTCACTCCAAACGACCCTTAACGTTCAATACTCCACAGTTTCTCCTTTATTATGGATATTTTCGTCACTGATGTATGGTGTCACTTACCTCACATTTCTGAAGTTCCTCATGTCTTCCCTTTTACTAAAGGTACTTTTTTTCTTTTTCGAAACTATTTCACTTTTAATAAACGAAGTGTTACTAAAGGAAGGTTTAAGGATCTTTGTATTATTAAAACATGAACTTTGTATAACAATTTTTACATTCACAAGTGGACCCCCTTTATCTGTTTAAGGTTATGTATCTATTCTTCCCTTATCTTCTCATTTTTTACATCTTTCACGTCACTAAGTTCAGGTGTTTTACATAAATAAGGTGAAACAATGTTAAAGGATTAGTATATTGAATTTACCCAGGATCAATTATAAGTGACAACCTGAAACAATAGTTACACTTTTACCTGACAACTGGTCTTTCTAGACGAGGAATTATGTACATATCTTCGACATCTTTACTTTCTCTGACTCTCTACTCCACCATCAAGTAAGAAGATAAATAAATAGTTTATATACACCTCGATGACGAATGAAGGTCTGTGGTAGGATTCTCGACACCTATGTAGTCACTTATTTTCTCAGTTTTTTTAAACGGAAATATCCCGAATAGAAGATCTCCCCAACTGTCTGTGACTTACTATTCGTAACCATTTATTCATTTAATGTCGATACAATCTTCCACCAGTCACGGTATCCCCTTTTCTATCTCGTCCAACATTTACCCTAATCCTCACGATTCCGTCAGTAAAGTTAAAATCTTACTCTACCAGTTTATACGATTAGTTGTTTTCTCTGAAATTCACACTTTAGTATTTTCCCAAAAAATACTGGTGTGACTCACTTTGAAAGATCATCATTATCTTTATTTAGACCTTTTAAGTGTTTATACACTTTTTAATTTACTCTGTGAGAGTTTGTTGATTATACAGTTTCTTCTTTAGTGGTTCCTTTGATCCTTTGTCAATCCCTACTCACTTTTACTTTTAAGTTGTATGGTTTTGACTATATTACTTCCCTGTTAACATGAGTTCCCTTTTAAATATCGACATTTGTGAATATGATTTCTTTTTTTTTTTTTTTTCCTTCTAGACTTCTGACCGATCACTCCATCCTCTTTTAGTTTCCCAACACTAAAGGTCCCTCGATTCACTGATTCGAGGTAGATCAGTTCCGATACCAAAAGGGACACCAGTACATACCTACACTCTCAACCTGACACTTCTTCCGTCTCGCGACTTCTTGACTAAGAAAACTTGACACCACAACCTCTTCTGAGAACTCTCAGGGAACCTGACGTTCCTCTAGGTTGGTCAGGTAAGACTTCCTCTAGTCGGGACCCTAAAGAAACCTTCCTTACTACCATTTCGACTTTGAGGTCATGAAACTGGTGGAGTACGTTTCTCAACTGAGTAACTTTTCTGACACTACGACCCTCCCTAACCCCCGTCCTCCTCTTCCCCTGTTGTCTCCTACTCTACCGACCTACCGTAGTGACTGAGCTACCTACACTCAGACTCACTTGAGACCCTCAACCACTACCTGTCCCTTCGGACCGCACGACATTAAGTACCCCAGCGTTTCTCAGCCTGTGCTGACTCACTGACTTGATTGACTTCTCTTGTTTACAAAAGTCCTCCTCCCTTACAAGTCAACACACAGATACTAATTTTTATCACGAGGTTGTGGTTTCGGTTTAATTGTCGATACGACTGTGACATCATACAGAACCCCTCATCCTTAAATTACCGTATACTTACATTACAATGGAATTTATAAAAGTACTAAAAAAGAAAGACATCCTTTTTTCGTGGGGTGTAAATTTTATTATACCTGAGGTTCACGATACACTGGTCAGTCTTCTTTTATCTACATTAGCATTCCGACCTGGGGTCCCCGGTACTATCCGGTGGGGAGGAGAGGGAGGGTGACCACCCCCTTCAGGGATTACCTTCCTCGGAGGGTCTAGGGCCCCTGGTTACTGTCGTGTGAAGCGGTCGATTTCGGCGGGGTGGGGTCGGTGCATCTTCCTGGACAGTCGGGCGCTACGGAGCCGGACCGCTGGATAGGTTCGGGGGCATGTAGATCGGACTGGTAGGGAACGTTGTTTGCATATTTTTGGTGGGGTTGTACCAGGCCCACGTCTGAAGGAGCTGGACGGAGTAAGTCCAGACCCTTGAAGCGGTCCTCGCGAAGGGGTAATTTCGGACAATCTGTGAGAAAAGCCACAGGACCAGTAGAAATGGATTGTAAACCGCTGGTTGCATCCCGGACTCCGCTCCCGGGTAGGGCGTTACTCGCCCTAAACACCAGGGGAGTTCAGACCGGCCGCGACCTGGTCCAGTGGGGTAGTGGGGAGGCCCTGGTAAGTTGGCAGACCGTCCTATGTCCCATTCAAGGCAGCCAGGCCGAGACCCCCCGCAACGAGGGTACCGTTTATAAGGATCCCACAGAGATAGGGAAATTTAACACCGGGGTAGACCTGGGGAGGAGGCGTCCAGTCCGGACGATAAGGTGACGCGGTCAGTTGAGCCTCTGCAGGTAGAACCAACTCACCGGGAGAGGAGAGACCCAACTGCCGGACAAGTCCCTGGGACTGACCTGGTGAGGGTCGGGGTGATTGATAACCAGGTCCTGGAAGCAAAGTATAAGTGGTACCCCTGTCGACGGAGGTCCCGACTGGTTGGGACTAGATGTGGTGATTTTACAAATGAGCGGTTGGAGTCTTGAGATGTATAGAGACCTTTTTAAGCGAGGTTTACGAATTGGAAGGAAACAAGACTTCGTACCGGGGTTATAAGAAATCTATTGCCGGGTGTTACTGACGGTTGGTCTTGAAAGCCAAAATTGTAGGAGGCACTGAATCTATTAATGACGGTCTTTTGCCCTTTTACCAGACTCCATGGCATGCATGTCCGAAAGACCGACAACGCGAGGGCAGGGTGTGATACATGGACGACAAGGGGAAGATTTTAAGAGGATTGGTACCGGGAAGGAGGGGGTGTGGTTGAGGGGTAGATAGCGGGAGTGATTGAAGGAGGTATAGGTGAGGAGGGAGTAGCAGAAGTGTCGGGTCGGGAGGACACTGATACGGAGAACGGCGAGGGAACCGAGGTGGAGCTATAGGTGGGGAAGGAGGTACGGGTAGGGAAAGACTGAGTGGTCAGTCGAGTGTGTGTTCCAGGGTCTAGTGAGGGTTAGATGACGGTCGAGGGGATGAAGGAGAGGCGGTCCACCGGTCGGGTTTCCCAGAGCGGGTACAGGTGTACGGAAAAAGTGAGGTTGTAGAACGGGTATAAATTGTTGTCGATCCGAGGAAAAGTCGGTTGGGGAGATTGGTGTAGTTTTTGAAGTGGGTCGACGGAGCCAGAATGTAGGAGTGGACCGTCCTGTATAAACAGTAAGACCCCAGGTGGTGATGGGGTCTCCTCTCTTTCCGGTAAACCCGGTACCGTTTTCACCACCGACTGGTTTTTGTAGATCGATTGGATCGTCTGGGACGGACCGGTGGACCTCGTCGACGATAAGGTCTGCATCTGGGTCTGACCCTGATAGTCCTCCCTGTCTCTCCTTCTCGGTTGTAAGTCATGTACCATTTTACGGATAACCTCCCTTACCTTTGGTGGAGGGAGTTCCACCATTTGGATGAATTTGATCTACTTCATTGGGTCCCGGGCTACTTTTGGGTCGTCGGAAAGAATTGTCTGACTGTCTCCGAGAGTGGTGGATATGGGCCTAACGGGGTCTAAGAGGCCGTCCCCAATGGTGGGATCGGTTGGCAAAATATAGGGTTAGTCGAAGTCTGTAATTTTTTTAATTTTTATTTTTTTTGGAGAGGTTCCGACTCCTACCCGGAGTCTGGGGGGAGGCTCTGGACCATTTTTACCGTAAATTCCAAATATTGCGGGCTCTCCTTCGGTGACTTCGGTCGGTGTTCCGTTCCGAATTTGTTTTTCGGTTTGAGGTCCGATTGGAGGAACTCTCTGTGTGGGTCCGTGACCATCGTCGGCACACCGGCCGGTGCCCTGTCTTCCACCCAGGCGTCTTCGGTGACGGCCCTCGGACGAAGTTTACGTCAGTACTCCCGGTGACCCGGGTGGTTACGGGTTTGGGGGCCGAGGACTGTTTCGGCACGGGAGCAATGTTTGTCGGTCCTGTAACCCGCTCACTAACAGGGACCCGCTGAGTCCGGGGTCGGAATGGCCCGGTTCCAGACCCGAGGGTTTTCCTGTAAAGGAGGGGTGTGGGGTGGAACCTTGAAGAGAGGAAACTACTTCTAACTGACGTGGGTCTGAGTCCCTGGGGGTATTGGGTTCGGCTCGGGTCCCATTACGAAGTTCACCACCCATTCAGATAGTTAAAGAACTATCTATGCCCCCGATGAATGAGCCCGGAAGGGAGGAAGTTCTCGTGGAACGTAGGAAGGGTCCAGAGTCACCGTCCATATCTGCCGTGCAGAAGTGCTGGGAACGTCTGACCCGGTGTCGGGTCAGTCGAACTGGTGAAGGACAAGTGTGTGAAAAGACTATTAGGGAAGTACGGGGTGAGGGGACGACCCCACCCTGTAAAATCGATTCGAATCCCGGTGGTAAGTGGATGGAGAGAGTAAAAGGGTTAGAGAGTGGAACGGGGATGCAGAGGAGACGAGGGGACTCCGAGGTCAACAGCTGGGATCGTAGATCCTGTGATTTTAGGGTAGTGTGGGGGCAGTACTAATTTGATACACTAGGAAGGGTGAAGGGGTTGGCGGGAGTCAAGGGGTAGAGAGTCTGAGTGGATGCGACAGAATTTGGTCAGTATCGGGTAGAGAATCCGGTCCCGGAGGATCAGGGGTACTGGAGTGGGATGTTATGGGGGTAAAGGGACATGTCTTTCGACGACCGTCGATGACTGACCAGGTCCTAGAAGCTGACTATTTGCTCCGGTACTAGGAACGGGTAGGCTAACAGGGGTTAGGGATATGGAACGAAAGACTGTAGGGATCGTCATTCTGAGTCAATTAACAGTATCTGGAGTTTCTACGGAAAAAGTGATAAGGGAATGTGGGTCTGACGAAAGGAGAAACGAAAGCGTACCTGACTGGGTCTTTGGACTATCAGGGGGGTCGATTGTACCTGTCAGGAGGGGGTTCCCAAATCTCTGTCGGGGGTAATAAAACCGGTCCGAGAACGGACTCTAGACCGATGTACGGGAAATCGGGGGTCACAGGAGAATGTCATACACCTACTGGACGAGACTTCGGGGAGTGTTCAAGACAGAGTCTGTGTATGGTAATAAGAAGAATTGAAGGAATTGAGATTTCCTATGGTTCGTAGAGTTGTTTTCCGGGTTGAGTGGGTCTGGAGACACTGAATGGATACAGATTTCTAATGGGACTGTTGGTTCCGAGATTGGTGGTTGTCTGAGTCGGAAGAGGTTCTGGAGACTGGGGAAAGGTGACTTTTTGTTTAGAACAGGAAAAACCCCAACTGTCCTAAGAAGGTCGTGACCCAGGGGTTGATACGAAGGGACCGATTTAGGGAGATACGTCGGTGTTTTCTGTGGGGATGACCTGGCGAGAGAAGTCTTTGTCTCCAGGTCCTCCGAAAGATGTTGGAGGCGAGTCGAAACGACAGGAGAAGGGGTGACAAGGACGGGTTAGGGTTGGAGGGGATAGTGGATATATGACTACTTTTTCCCCCGTATTAAAAATCTCGGGAGTATGTCAGACTTCCGGGACTTTACGACGGTCACTGTAAATAGAGGTTTGTCAATCTGGGGTGACGGGTCTCTACCAAGGGGACGGATGCACGAGACCGTCGTCGTCGAAGAGATATACGTCTACGTTTTTTTCTCTCTCCCATAAGGAGTGGTGGTTCCCTAGTGGGTAGAGATTACGGGGGGATTAACGGTTCGAGGACCTCCGGTAGAGTGTCGGGTGGGTCCATCGGTAGGATGTGACGTTTCTTGTAGTCTGTTGAGCGCTGTGCCAAAGGGATCTGTTGTTATTCCGACTGGTCTACCGTTCTGTCTATCGGAATGTTGTCCCCGGAGACGGATATGATAAAGAGTCCTGGAGGGAATGTGGATTGATGAGTCTTCGGTTTTACCCCCGGGAGAAGAGTGTCCTCCCACGAAGGTTTGTGGGGAGCCCTATCTAGTGCGAGGTGTTGTTTGATCAGGATCTGTCTGTTACAGGTAATAGTGGGTCTAAGTACTGAGAAATATGTAACCCAGGGTACGTGAAAACTGGAAGGAATCGGGAGAGAAAAGGGGCAATGTGGAGGTTTGATGGTAAGTCCGTCAGGTAGTAGCGATGGATTAGAAACGGTTCTGGAAAGGAGTTCCTCCTGAGTCCGGCGGTGTTCTTTGAGTGGTCGACTCCCCTGTGGACGGCCCTGTCCTAACCGTCTATCTGAAATGAGTGTGCAAATCTGTAGTCTGGAAGGCCATATACGACCGGAGTCAGTAGTCCGTTCCATTTTGCCCGATTGTCGTAGGAGTTCCGAGTAGACTGGTCCAATTACCGTCTTGAAGTAGAGAAGACCCAAGTAGAGGACGGTCGTTGGGACTGGGTGTATGCCCGTTGAGGAGTACAGTTCTGCCCAAGCTGTGGAAAACTTGACGACATGCCATCCGGTATAGACGACTGATTGGAAGACCTAGGGGGTTGGGGGGAAGACTTCTGAATGAACAGGATAAAGTGAGAGGACTCCAGGGATGAATCTTTTGTGCGACTGGTACAGGAGGGAGTTGGACAGTCTCTGATGTGGGTCCGTTAGGGTAGGGGGTGAAACCGTGGTCCTCTAGTCCAAGAGGATTTTTGCGACTACGGAGTTGGGGAAGTCGGGGCCACCTAACCCGGAAAATGCCACCAGGAGTGGTGGGGATGTCGTCGGTTTGACACCCCTGTGCTCGGCACCATGGTGTAGTGTGCCGAGTTTGCCCGAGGTGATGTGCCGGACGGAAGAGGGTTTGGGGATCTCTGAATGTGGAGATTTTAAAGCCCTGGATGGTTCTAGTGGCAATGATTCTGTGGGGACGGAGGGCGACCACTCACTGTGCGGGGTAGGTTACGAACAGACCGGAGTAGGCGACACCGACAACGGTTAGTGTTGAGACCGATATCAGAAGTGGTAATCTGACCGACAGTACCGGGGGGTCCTGACCGGCGAGTGTGAAACTGAAAATGACCGGGAACGAATGGAATAATAGACAAGTGATGAAGACCCCACGATAAGGAAACCCTGTTGGACTGGACCGGTATACAGAGAGTGAGATCGGACGGAATTTCTGAAATAGAACTGGGATGATGTCCTGGAAACCGACCGATGGGACTAATAACTGATACTGAGAAAGTAAGTCCGTTAAAGACTAGACGTGAATGTCCTCTGGAAGGAGGAAAAATGTTTTAGAGTTTAACTGAAGAGAAAATAGTGAGAGGAGGATTATAGTACCCGAAGGGAGCACCGAGTCTCCAATTTCGTAGACGGAGGTTACGCCCTCTGAGTCCAAGCTAGGGACCCAGTCCTTCTAGGGGACCTCTTCCTTTACGTTGGGTGAGGTCATAAGAACGGACCTCTTAGGGTACTGACTCCTCGGACCACCCGACGTCAGGTACCCCAGTGTTTCTCAACCTGTACTGACTCACTGAAATGAAAGGATTATAGCATCGATTTGTACGAGAACGGTGCTAAGGAGGACCGGTACTATTATGTCCACCCTGTTGGATGTGGGACGGGGGCCCCGGCGTGGCTTGGTCTGACGACCCCTTGACCCAAGTGTCAGATGTGAATACAGGTGACTCTGACAATACAGAGTGGGTGGATCGGCACGAGGGTACCCCCATTTACCATAACCTGCCAGTTCTTGGAACCCTGACGGTTTAGTTCGAGTCAGAGATTGACGATATGTCGATCCCCGTTTCTAGAGACAAAATGGTACGTTTGAGTGATGCCTTACTGTCTGCCCTTCCCCCGGGTTCTAGTCTCCACTCTTGTTCAGGTTGTTCTGGAGTATTTCAACCGTTGACTTCGGAGACTAGGTGTGGTATTCGCGTTGTTTGAGGATCTGGTCCAAGTAGTCCACGAGTTTTGGGGATCTAAAAAGTGAGGTTTAAAAGTGGTCGGAGTTACTGTGGATAGTCTGGGACTGACTTTGGAGTGGTTTGGAGAGTACAACCGAGACAGAAGGAAACTCTGGAGCTGGCGAGGAACGGGTTGGTTAGGGGTCCTTTACCTATCTCCGGGTTTTAGAGTGAGCTTTACAGTGTCTTCATTGGAACAGTTACCCCGGGAACTGGTGACTCTATGACATGGAGGGTCGGTTACGGAGAACACAAGAACGGTTGCTGTGGAGTAATTGGTGTCACCGGACACTACCGAGCTCTGTTCTGGGAGATAGGGGTTTGGGAGGTCGTTACCTTCTGGTCGGTTGGATGGTGGCGACCTCCCGTAATCGACGTCGAGGGGACGAGGAGTCTCCTTTAAATAAGTGCCGGAATCCTGACCCCCGCCCTCCTAACCCTAGTCGGTGCGTGAAGATGATATTCGACAGGCGTCTGGAGTCAGCTCTGGACCTGTTCCACCGTCTAAGGGATTACCGTAATGTTTGGGTCTATTGGAGAGACCGTCGTCACCGAGAGGTTTTAGTATCCCGGGATTTGGACGATTACCGACTTTTTCCCCCTTGGACAGTCAAGGATTCCCTTCTGACAATAAAAAAAGTAATTACGGAGCCCCTATCAAGTCTTGTTCCAGGCTCTCGACTCTCTCTCGTAGTGTGAACCTGTCCGGCTCAGTCTGTCAAAGTTAAAGAGGCCTACCACTTTCTGCAGAACCCGTTGTACCGAAGAGGGTGAAGAGCCTGGGGAGCGTCTGAACAAGGAGTAAGACAGTTATTCTGGAACACAAAAAGTCTAGTAGGAGGCCTCCCAGTCCCTCGACTGGGTCTGCCGATAACCTGTCTACAACCACCATCGGTGTATGAGGTTCGAGGGCAGGTCTCTGGGACTCCGGGGGATTTCCAGTGGTCTTAGACCGGTGCTGGGAGTCGGGGTCACTGCGGGGTCAAGTCGTCCTTCATCGGTCTTCACTATTGCCGTGGGGAATAGGATCGTTTTCCCAGTCTTACATTCCGACCTGGGGTCCCCGGTACTATCCGGTGGGGAGGAGAGGGAGGGTGACCACCGCCTTCAGGGATTACTTTCTTCGGAGGGTCTAGGACCCCTGGTTACTGTCGTATGAAACGGTCGATTACAGCGGGGTGGGGTCGGTGCATCTTCCTGGACCGTCGGGTGCTACGGAGCCGGACGACTGGATAGGCTTGGGGGCAGGTAGATCGGACTGGTAGGGAGCGTTGTTTGCATATTTTTGGTGGGGGTTGTACCAGACCCCCGTCTGAAGGAGCTGGACGGAACAAGCCAGGTCCTTGAAACGGTCCTCGCGAAGGGGCAATTTCGGACAATCCGTGAGAAAAACCACGGGACCAGTAGAAATGGATTGTCGTTACAGTAATTTATACTTTCGTTTTAAAATGAATCTCAGTGAATATTAAAATGAATCTTCGTGGATTGTGACGTTCTTCAGAACTGATACAATTTCAATGTTCCATTCATAATAAAAATAACTTACAGTAATAAGTCCTAATACAGTTACTAGGGTTTGATTAATACTTAAACCTTCACTTTTCTTTCAAGAGTTATCTTCTTGGTTATTCTATTATATCTCGTATCACTGGTATCGATCACTATTATATTATTACTATTACTGTAATGTATAAATTTTTAACTACTCTCATTTAAAATTTGCAAGAGAAGTCTTCCTTCTTTTACATTGATATCCACCACTACCAGTAATTGATAAAAATACCACCACTAGTTAAAAGTCTTATATGGTTACAACTTAGTAACATAGTATATGGACTTTGTTAATTATGTCACAATAGAGAGTTAATATAAAGTCATTTTATTTTATATTAAATTTTTCATAAAGAAATTTTTCTTGATATTTCTAGGTCTTTTATGTACTAATTTATATTTATCATGACATTATAGTAAACTTTTAGTGACAGTAACTCTTATAAACGTTTATACACCTGAAATATTTCGGACCGTAACTTACTCCGGTTATTATTGACACAACTTACATAAGGTTATTCTTGTGTTGGTATCCTGAATTTTTTCTTTTAAACTCCTATTTTCTAATTTCTGTTGAATTTTTCTTGTGAAAGCATATTTCGAAGTTCTTGTTACACTATCCGATTCTATTGTTTTTACAACTGTCTTGAGTAAAGTAACGTACCACGTGATAAATTCTTAAGATTCTTTATTCTAAGTAAAAACTTTATCTTTTATATCTGAATTAAATTATAAAATTTTATCTATTACCACCTTAGTACTATTATCTGTTAACTATACAAACTTTATGAGTAATTATATTTTACTTTTGACTCACTTGATTTACACTTACTTTATCGTAATACTTTCAGTACGAAATTTATCACATACAATATATTTACATAAAATAATGATACTCTAATTAAGATAAAAAAAAATTGTCACTTTTCGGACCAACTATAAATAATTTAAAATTGACCATCGATGTCCTTGTATTATATATCTCTTGAAGAATACACTAGTCAAGTCAAGTCAAGTCAACGAGTCAGTACAGACTGAGACACTGTGGTACCTGACGTCGTACGGACCGAAGGGACAGATAAATCTTAAGGGTCTAGAATGAGTTTGAGTACACGTAACTCAGTCACTACGGTAGGTTTGTAGAGTAGGAGACAACAGGGGAAAAGGATAACGTAAGTTAGATAGGTTTGTAGTTCCAGAAAAATTTACTCAATCAAAACACGTAGTCCACCGGTTTCATAACCTCAAAGTGCAAGTCGTTTTCAGAAAGGTTACTTGTAAATCCTGACTAAAGGAATTCCTACCTGACCAACCTAGAGAACGACAGGTTCCATACGAGTTTTGGAAGAGGTTGTGGTGTTAAGTTTTCGTAGTTAAGAAGACGTGAGTTGAAAGAAAAATCAGGTTGAGAGTGTAGGTATGAACTGGTGACCTTTTTGGTATCGGAACTCATCTACCTGGAAACAACCGTTTCATTACAGAGACGAAAAATTATACGAAAGATCCAACCAGTATTGAAAAGAAGGTTCCTCGTTCGCAGAAAATTAAAGTACCGACTTCAGTAGTGGACGTCACTAAAACCTCGGGTTCTTTTATTTCGGACAGTGACAAAGGTAACAAAGGGGTAGATAAACGCTACTTTTATACCCTGGTCTACGGTACTACAATCAAAAGACTTACAACTCAAAATTCGGTTATAAAAGTGAGAGGAGAAAGTAAAAGTAGTTCTCCGAAAAATCATAAGAAGAGAAAGACGGTATTCCCACGACAGTAGACGTATAGACTCCAATAACTATAAAGAGGGTCGTTAGAACTAAGGTCGAACATGAAATAGGTCAGGCTGTAAAGATACTACATGAGACGTATATTCAATTTCTACCTCCCACTGTCATATGTCGGAACTACATGAGGAAAAGGCTAAACCTTGGTCAGACAACAAGGTACAAGTCAAGATTGACAACGAAGAACTGGACGTATGTCTAAAGAGTCCTCCGTCCAACCTACCAGACCATAAGGGTAGAGTACTTCTTACCAGATCTCAAACAACACTAGGTGTGTCAGTATTCGAAACGTATCAGTTCTTTCGTCTTTATCTACAAAAAGACGTTGAGCGAAAGAAAAAGTTACTAGGTTACCTACTACCGTTCAACTAGAGACCAAGGAGGTGGAAAGGATTTGGGTCGAACTTGTAAACTTTCAAGAACAAAGAACATGACAACTTCAGACCGAACCTCTTAAAACTCGTAATGAAACGATCGAACACTCTACTCACGTTGACACACCATCAAACTCGTGAGAAACCGTAACGGAAAGAAACCCTAATCTTACTTTTGACTCGAAAAGATCAGGACACCGGTGACGACTCAAAAGATTTAAACGACCGTATAACTCACGTCGTGAAAGTGTTATAGTAGAAAATCCTAAACTTTATCAAGTTGACCTTAAGGTAGTGGAGGTGATCGAAACAAATTTCACTACGAAGGATTCCCGGTGAACTGAAACGTAAGGTCCTACAAACCGAAATCCACTCACTAGGGTAGGACTAATAGACCCAGTACTTCTAGAAAAAGAACATCAAGACATAATAAGACATAAGAACGGTAGAGAAGAATTATAGAAGACGAAAAAAATCCAGGTATGGATAAAACAGGAATTTAAGTGGGTAAGGTCAGGTAAAAACAAGTGACTAAGAATTTTACAGCTGCAAGTAGGAATGGTAGAGGAGAAACTGTGAAGATTAAACGTAACTAAGCACCTGGATTGTAACGTCCAAGGATAAGTCATAACGAGAAATGTCGTAACTTGAAATGAAGGTAGTGGTCAGTGTAGGTGGTGACCATAACAAAAACGAAACCGAGACAGAGAAGTAAGAAAGACCTCAATAAAGAGGTGACTAGAGATCATCGTATAACCCGTGGATGACTGGACCCCTCAAGTAGAAAGTCACAGGATAGAAACACAGTAAAGTATGACAAGTACCCAAAAGACTTCCGTTCTTATGACTTAACCAAACGAGAAGGGAAAAAGTCAGTTGGTGCAAAACAGTCTTAAAAGGTGGTGCTGGGTAGAGAAAGCCCACCGGGATGTCCCGTACCGAGTATCAAAGTAACTCAATCTGTCCGACACCAGGTACACTAGTCCAACAAATCAAAAGACATTAACACACACAAGTTAGACAGACAGGAGACTACATTTTCATATTCTCCGAATAACTTCTAAGGACTACCTTCTTCGATTGACTCCCCTTTTGACCAAGAACGGGACTACCCACCCCGGTGCGAGTCATTTTAAAAGTTGGTTAAAATAAAACTTCCCGCTCCGTGACAAGTGAGGGACGATAAACTTGACTCCGGTTTGATACCAACTCCATTACTTCTATTAACACTGGAGGAAGTTTTCCTAGTGATACATCAATGATACGGAAATTCTTGTGACCCTCTTAAACTTTCCTTACAGATAGTTTTGTTGGTTACTTCCTCGAAGGAAATCCCTCTCTTTAAGTAGAGATAAATTTGTTTCGTCTTGTTACTTCGTAAAAATCTTAGGGTTGTGGTGAGGAGGAAAAGTGTCAAACCAAACGGGAGAAAGTTTAATTGTGGGACCGTAGGTGTAATCTTAACTTTGACTGTTCCATAGGGAAAGTAGGGACTGACGGTTTTGAGGAGTGGTTATTATTAATCGGTAAGGACCGAAGATAGGTTCTCTCAAATTATTTATGATCTTACCGAAGACCCGGAGGCGAAGTAAAGAATGAAGTCGATTCCTTACTACCCACCCCTCCTCCCTTGTGATGAGATACCTTATTCTAAACGACTTATCGTAGTCCCGTCGTTTTAATGAAGAGTCGACAGATAATTACTTATTAGTAATAGATGTATATACAAAATACAATCACATACACATCTTTACAAGTAAGTTTGTCCAGTATAAATCGAATTATTTCAAATAAAGATACGGACAGAATCTTTTACACGTCATATATCGTGACCTTGTAAACTGTTATTGAAAAATATGTAAAGTATACCACACGAAATACTCCTTCACATTGACCAAAACTAAAGGTCCATTTGTACTAAATATTATAAGGTGTGGATATGTTATTTTATTACACCCACTATAAATTCTAATCAGTAATACTGACATAGAAAATCAATTACTCATTTATAAAGTCAAACCAAACATTACAATGGATAGAATTTAAAAATCTCTCGTATGACTTACGGAACTATTCTCGTCCACAACGGTATTAATAATCTTCTTTATGATACCACACTACTCAAAGAAAGGTTTGAAGACCAAACCTTCTTCCGTAAGGATAAGGTTAGAAAAACCCTTCCTTTTATTAATCTTATCAATAAAATCAAAAAGAGTGAAAAATGAGACGTTCCGTCTTCCGTTACTGTAGACTAACCATTTTTTACCTTCCCCGACCCGTTTCTACCAAAACAAAACAAAACAAAAAAAAAAGTTCTCATCGGATAAAGGTCCTAGGTAAGTAAGAGACACAGGATCCCGGTCAGACGAAGTACTTCCTTTCTTCTGACCGTGGGGTCTCATGACCTGTTTAGACCACAAGTCTCTTCTCCTCAATCCAAGAGGTATGTCGGTGACCGAGTTCATTTATAGAAATGGAGATACAGTGATAGAGGACTCGGAATAAAATTTTGTGAAGTTTTGGACATCTCCTTCTCAGTCTGGACAAATAAACGATATTTTGAGACTAGGTCGACGAGACACTACTGATATTTGTGTACCGTGTACACACTTACACAGAATAATAGAAACCGTCAAAGACCCAGGTAAAACGATTAGACTTTCTTTATATCTACTTCGAAACCGGGAACAAAGTTCCAGAATTAGGGACTTATTAGGAGACGGTTTTTACTTTATAAACCCTCAAACAAAGTACTTTAGAATAATTTCTATGATTCTCTGTCCTTCTAGTGGAGTGATTGATTGGTCACAATGGACGGGTCAAAGACTGAACTCTAAAGTGAAACTACTTTGAACATACTTTGAACTAATCTTTTACTTGATCGAAAAGAATACTTAAAGTGTTCTTTTACTATACTATCTTGTAATCCTCTTAAATCGAGATTGAACCTGGTATACAAGTCTTGTATTCATAATTTGGGCATTGATTAAAATATTAATTTTAAAACAAAATAGTTGTATATAAATAGATTGTTAATCTCATCTTTAGTAGTGAAACCTAAAACTTGTTCTTAATTGTGTGATGTCAGTCCTTAAGTCTTGTAAATAACGTTCTCGACTTATTAACATTTATTGCATCTTGACCGTTTCGTCATTGTTCCTATTAACAAATCTATAAATAAGACAGTTTCAGTAGTTTGTGGGGAGTGTTTGGCTGTTTATACATGACGCTATTCATTACGTGGGGATGGGTAATAAAAGGTAATATAACACCTTTTTTACACTTAACGATAAATGTTTCATTAAAATAAAAACCATTCTTGTTTAATAGATAGTCTAATCGTTTGGTAAAAAAATAAAATAAAAAAAAAATTGAAAATTCGACTACAACTTGGCACCGTAATTCTATTGAAAGTGAAGAAAGTCATTTTTGTAAAACAACGTACGATAAATAAACAAATTTAGTAGACAGTACGGAATTGTTTTTGGAGGATTCTTACAAGCTTAAACCTGAACAAACGTGCACGTTGACTCTAGAATAATTGTAATCAACAGTGAGACAACCAAACTGGATTCACTGTTCTACGACCATGGACGGTCCGTAACTGGTTGATACTATTGTTTGTCAATTTGTCGTTATTAATCTCTAAATAGGGAATTATAGGGGGTTGATCGGATGGACCTCTTACAAGACAATGTAGTACTTCCGTGTTGTGTAATTTATAAAACACCGATACTAGATTGTGAACACAATGTTGTTGTAAAAGTATATACTCCTAGTTGTGTTTGACGGTAAAGTTGTTTCAACATCTGTGTGTAAACGGGTTAACTTCGATAAAACTTATATATAAGATTAAATTATATAATTAAGACGTACTCACTGTTCGTGTCCTATAATGAAGTGAAAGACTTTCTATTGTGAAAGGGTAATCATAGAGTAAATTACGATGATTTATTCACTAAAATGAAAACGGATGAAACTTTTATTCCTACAGTTCTTTTATCCAAGACTTAAAAGTTCGAAAACGTCTTCAGGAGAATATATACTTCAAAAGTAAAATAGAAATAAAAAATCTTAAGGTCGTTGTATTCGATAGTATTTTCTTCGTTCTAAGGTCTTGGAAAAGAAATTTGTGTTCATAAACTCTAGAAAACTTGTTTCACACAGTTCTGTCTGATGATTGCGTCTTTGTGGAGTGATTTTCTTTGTTGTTTTTATTGTTGTTTCTCCATTTGTTTTTTTCCTTTCTTCGTTGGTATTCTGTGTCTTAATACGATGTTGTAAAAATCCACTTGCTATATTCATGTGTTTCAACAATTATTATTAAACGAAGATAAATGTTTATGAAATTGTGACTAACTGAATGTTCACAGGTGATTACAACAATTGTCGTGTTATCCAAATTACGAATAGAAAAATTCAAAACAAACTTCATATTACAGTTCATATCGTCAGAGTCGTGTCTAGTTACTGTTTTTCTCGTGTTAAAAGATTGACCTATACAGACAGTCAGTGAGATTAGGTACCTTGAAGGAATGAGAGGTTTACGTATAAGATAATAAGTATCGTCGTCAGGTCCCAGTTTTATTTTACGTTAATTTTTTTTCTATAAACGTGTTACCTCTGTGAAGACCTTTCAAATTAGTTAGCATCATTTATTCTAGTGTACCGATCATTTTGATAGAAGAGAGAATACACTATTTTGTAACATAGGAGGTACCACGGTTGTGTTTTAATACCCATAGGGACGAGATTCCCCGTATCAACATCTCTAGATAACTTATGTATTTCGAGACTGTGTGTGCCACAATCGTACAGATAAATCTAATTTCAGGAATCCAGGGTATACCGGAAAGAAAAATCTCAACCACGAGGAATCCTGAGAGTTATCGTGGAGGACGAACGAATATTCTGAAGTCTAAACGGTTTCCTTACAGACAGTACACCGACGGTAACAACTTTACCGGAAGTCACCTCTGTATGACGAATGCCAGTAACTTGACCAAGGACAACGATAGAAGAAAGGTCCGAGACCAGTCCCACACGGGTAAGTGTTCGAACAGGAAGAACTAGGTAAGAAAAACCCTACGTTTCCAACTCTCTCCTCTAAATCCCACAACTATACCTGGGTTCGGTCCTCCGTAGGTCGTTAATAGTCTCACTGGGTTTTGGTTCGTGAGAACTCACGTGTAGAGACATCGAAGTCGATTAGGAGCCCCCGGGTTCCCGGGTAGACGTCTCCTGTTCTCTGTCTCTTTCATTCCTTTCTCTCACCAATCTCAAAAGTAAAATTTAATATAGGAATCTCTTTTTGACGTGACCACTAGAGTAAAAGAGTACTTTTAACATAATACAATTCGTTAAGTATCTATATTAAGGGTAGGAAAAAAAATGGTGAAAAATTAAAAACGTCACAACACAACCAAAGACGGTATGTTGTTACGTTTAATCGGTATTAATATGTGTCTATCAATACACATATTAATAGGTGAGAGGGGGAGAAGGGAAATAGGGGAGGAACAAGAGGGGGATAGGGTGGGGAGGTCCGGTAGTGTCTCACGTCTGACATTAGGGACACGACGTGTCATCGAAGAATGGTCGATAGGTAGAGTGTAGACTATCACATATATACAACTACGATGAAAGAGGTAGACAGGGTGAGAGAGGGAGGTGGTGACACAGGTGTTCAGGTAAGAGATCTAAACATAGAGGTAAGGGAGGAACTTTTATCCAAGTAGTTATGGAAAAAGATCTAAGGTATATATACGTAATTATGTGATATAAAAAGAGAAAGACTGACTGAAGTGACACACATTGTCCGTTATCCAAGTAGGTGGAGTAATTTTGACTTTAAGTAAGAAAAAATACCGACTCATTATAGGATAGGAAAATTCTTAATATATCTTCCTTATTTTAAGGAACAAAACCTCCATTCTTAATGAGAAAGAAAATTCGGTAAAATATAGATCTCTATGTCTGTCTACTTTTTTATTCATCTATCTATACCCATTTGTCTATATGGGTACTATATAGTAAAGTCTAGTTGAAAAAAGATACTGTATACATAATAATGACTAAATACAGGATTAAGAGTTATTTTTGAGTATAAGTACTCTTTATTACTTTAAATGTTTTAAAATACACGTTACGGTCTACAATTAATTTTTGAGGTTCTTATGATTTTCACAATGAACTTTACATCATAATTTTCATTTACGACATTTATCAATATGTTTTGCCAGAAAGTATATTTGCATATAGAATTATACTTTAAGTAATTTTATTGAAACGTTGTAAGAAAAAATTAAATTCATTATTAAGATTTCTTGTAAAAGAGATATGATGATTTCTGAGTAGACCAACTGGAGTTCGTAACACTTTAGGTTCATTTATTTCTAGGGTACACCAAGGAAGGTTCGAATTGGATAAAAGAACTAAATATTTACATAATTTATTGGGTTTAAAGTGATCTCAATTTCAGATCGATCCAACGTTTAACCTTGTGTATCTCACATTATAAGTCTCTCTTTTTTCAGTAGTATCTATAAAGAGAGAGAGAGAGAGAGAGAAAAAATTGACCTTCCGTTAGATTTTGTAAAATTGGTACTAAAACTTTCATTTGATAAGAGACTAATACATTTCTCTTTTAGTCAAGACATGACTTTTTGTCATTCACAGTTTACTAATTCCCAGTTTACCAATTCCCAATTCAACCCACAAAATAACAGTACAAAAGAAAGGGAAATAATTTGTTAGTTGAGTATTCACTATCGAACTTTTAATCCTTAACTAAAATACTTACTCTAATTCATAGTCTATCCGTTCTTACGAACTCCGTATTTTGTAAAAGTTTTCGATTCTCAGTAGTCTTACCTTTACATCTTCTTTTGTAGGGACTTTCAAACGGATGAGGTGTTAATTTTCTCGGTTGTTAACTTTACGTCCAGAGACAATTTTAGGTTCAATCGTTATGATTATAAAAATTCACGGGTTATTAACACCTCATAAATATAATTATAGATAAACAGAATTATTATAAGATTAATAAAGAACGTACCATTTTTTTTTTTTTTTTTATGGACGACTCTATCCATTGACAACAACCGTTTATGGACTGGAGGTGTGTGTCTGTCGTAGTCTTGCCTGTGACCTACACTTTTCCCCCTTTTATTTTACACGAATTTTACATAGGAACCACCGAGTCTCCAATTTCGCAGACGGAGGTTACGCCCTCTGTACCCAAACTAGGGACCCAGCCCTTCTAGGGGACCTCTTCCTTTACCGTTGGGTGAGGTCATAAGAACGGACCTCTTAGGGTATCTGCCTCCTCGGACCACCCGATGTCAGGTACCCCAGCGTTTCTCAACCTGTGCTGACTCGCTGAATTGAAAGTGAAAGTGACTTTAAAATCAGATAAAACTTTAGACTTCAGACGAGAAATCTTATTGTCATTTGAAGGAAGGGTACACTAGATATCAGGGTAGGGGAGTTTTCGTTTATCAAAATAGAAATTTTGTATACAAACAATGAATTTTGATAAAGAGAGTGTTTTGAAGTTACTAGTGAATGAGTGATCCTATAAATTGAATTGGAAGAGATACTCTTTGTGACTCAACCTTCTTCGTGTTCGACCTTAGTTCTAACGGTCCTCTTTATAGTTATTGGAGTCTATACGTCTACTGTGGTGAGAATACCGTCTTTCCCTTCTCCTTGATTTTTCGGAGAACTACTTTCACTTTCTCCTCTCACTTTTTCAACCGAATTTCGAGTTGTAAGTCTTTTGTTTCTAATACCGTAGACCAGGGTAGTGAAGTACCCTTTCTCTACCCCTTTGTCACCTTTGTCACAGTCTGAAATAAAACCCCCCGAGGTTTTAGTGACGTCTACCACTGACGTCGGTACTTTAATTTTCTGCGAATGAGGAACCTTCTTTTCAATACTGGTTGGATCTATCGTATAAGTTTTCGTCTCTATAACGAAACGGTTGTTTCCGTAGATCAGTTCCGATACCAAAAAGGTCACCAGTACATACCTACACTCTCAACCTGACACTTCTTTCGACTCACGACTTCTTAACTACGAAAACTTGACACCACAACCTCTTCTGAGGACTCTCAGGGAACCTGACGTTCCCCTAGGTTGGTCAGGTAAGATCTCTGGTCGGGACCACCAAGAAACTTTCCTTACTACGATTTCGACTTTGAGGTCATGAAACCGGTGGAGTATGTTTCTCAACTGAGTAACCTTTTCTGGGACTAAGACCTTCCCTGACCCCCGTCCTCCTCTTCCCCTGCTGTCTCCTACTCTACCGACCTACCGTAGTGGTTGAGCTACCTGGACTCATATTCATCTGAGGCCCTCAAACACTACCTGTCCCTCCGGACCGCACGACACTAAATGTCCCAGCGGTTCACATCCTGTGCTGACTCACTGACTTGACTTGACTTGACTACACGGAAAGAGACAGGAGACTTAAAACCGGTGTGAAATTTTAAAGTTTGATTAAAGAAGGAATATCCAAGTGAAACCACATAACGAACTGAGACATTGGTTCTTCGATTGTGCAAAACTAAAACAAGTTTGATTAGGTGTGGGGAAGGTAGTCTTAAAAAACAGACCGACCAAAAGTAAATTAATGACCGAGATATTTCCCCGTCAAACGAAGGGGACATGGTGTCGTTCGAAGGGATTTAAACGATTAAGTATAGAACATACGTGACCCTTCTAAAGGTGTCTAGAAGGGGATATTTACTTATTGTTTAAGGGATTAACTTGGGTGAGTTGAAAATGTAATACTGTAAAACAGAAATCCCAAACATGTGAGTACTCATCTGTAAAAATAAAAACAAAAGAGAGTTGATCTAAATTTTAGGTAAGTACTTTTTTTTCCCTTACTAGATAAAAGACTAAGAAGTACCACGATTTGTTATCGTTACTGAATACGTGTTACAATTAAAAATTAATTTTAAAATACTCCAACTTTTACAAGACTCTTTAATAATTTCTATAGGAGGTGAATTTTCCGTCTTAAATTCATTAGTCTTATACGACCAAAGTGTTTATAGTATGGTTTTCGAAGGAGTTTTTGTTTAGAGAAGTGGAATCGTTATGAACACTGTCAACTTTCACTTTCACTTTCACTTCAACGAGTCAATATAGCCTGAGAAACGCTGGGGTACCTGTCATCGGATGGTCCGAGGTACCAGGTACCCTAAAAGGTCCGTTCTTGTGACTTCACCCGACGGTAAAGGAAGAGGTCCCCTAGAAGGGTTGGGTCCCTAACTTGGACCCAGAGGATGTAACGTCTGTCTACGAAATGGCAGACTCGATGATCCCTTCGTTCACTTAATAAATTGAAGAGACAATTTATACAAGTGAGCAAAGATCTGTAGTTACCTCTATTAGTGTTTAAACTATATATCATATAGAAATCCAGATAGTTATTTAAGAATTGAAAATGATAAGGTCTTAGTAATCATGTAAAAAGAAAAGACAATTATCGAGGTTTCACCACCACCCCCCTAATAATCGATGGAATCTTTATAGTTACCGTAGTCCTAAAATATCTCATATATTTTTCTCTCATACTTTCTAATAAAAATATATTAGAATAGGTTGTATGAAATGATAGAATAATTTAACTCCCATAATGGGTTCTTAACACACACACACACAACACACCTGGACTTTAGAAGTCGTGACTCACTGTGTAAAATTGTTTTTATCACACGTAACAAAAAGTCTTAAATATTGTAAATAAATAAGGTAATAATAAATGACTCGTACATGACATACGACTGTGACACTGTCCGTGACCCTTATATCGTCAATTGTTTCGTCTACAGTTATGACAGGGGTACCTTGATACGCAGATAGGACCCTTTGTTTATTAACGGAATTTTAGTCACTTGGTTCTCCTTTTTTCCCACAGTAACCCTTCCTCCATCCTAAATTCCTCCGAACAGAGAAGTGTTCCGTTGTCCCCATGAAACAAGGATCAATATATTAAAGATGTAAAAAGACTTTAAAGAATGTCTATTGACTATTAAAATTCTGTAAATGTCAATTGTAAACACACATGATATGTTTTAGAAATTGAATGTTTATATAAAAAGGTAATTTATCATAATTAACGAGAAACTTTTTACATACACAAAGTAAGAACATTTATTTAGACTTCCGAAGACTATTTCAGACATTTATTTAAATGTCTTCAAGACATCTAAGAATCCGGTCAGAAAATCCATAGACTAACGAAATGTTTTAAATTTCTAAGTAGTTTTTCACCATATGTTGTGTCACTACCGTTAACGTACTCTCGGTCCAAAACAATGGATATCGGGATTTTTTCTTTCCGGTGGTCCGTCCCAGGGTACCTCCCAACATGATTCTTGTCGTATTTTTATTCGATCACCTGTCAAATACATAACGGTTGGTCTCACCCTTCTCGATCCAAGGTTCGTGGTAGACACCTAACTGACTAAACTTGTTAAAAAGTCCAAGATCCCGTGTCTCCGACAGAGTTCAATAGACTGTTGGACTAGAAAGGCCGTCAATCCCACACACGAAGTACTGGATGTTCACACTCTCGAGATCTTCCCTTCACCACCCTATACTTAATTGAGTCTTTCCCTTTCACTGGTCGGTCCTAGTGTCTTGACCCAGATTGGTAGAAGATAAATATATCTCTAAATGGATAGATAGATATATTGGAGTAATGTTGAACAAATATATTAACTCGAGGAAACAACCTTTTAAATGAAACGAATAAAAGACCGTTCAAAGATAAAATCCCTTTTTTTTTCCTGGACTGTAATTTATATCTTTGAAAATGAGAAAAATAAAACTGGATACATATTAAAGGTCACCAACGGATTTTGTGTGTGTGTTATACCCAAAATAAAACTCTTTATCGTTACGAAGGTTCAAAAGAAAGTATTTCAGACACAGTACTTAACCATCTTTTTTATTTTTATAAAAATAGTACTTAATAATTTCTCTTGTGTCAGTAAGATGACTAAATGATTTATAGGACCAGGAAATTTTCAAATATTAGACGTCGTAGAATTTATAATTTATCAAAGGTCAATTAAAAAAAAGTAAAAATCTTGGTGAACGACTTAACAAAATGTAAAAAATTTTCCTCTTTCTGTAAGAAGTATTTCGTAATCATAAATTACAACAATAAAAGTTTTATATTAACTTTTATTAAGTACTAAGAGGTAGTTTATATATCGTAAATTTTATAGTCCCAAAGAAACGATTATGACGTTTTGGATATACGTGACTTTATAATAGGAAATAGTAACTGTATATAAATAAAAATTACAGTAGTGATATTCTCCAACAGAATTAACTATTTATTAACATACATAAAAAGTATTAAGGGAGTTGTTCACAAATAACTTATAGATTGTACATAATGTACATAGTCTTTACACGACCTAAGAATTATTTAAAACTTTAAAATACACACGTAAACACGTTCAGGTACGTACACACTAATGTTAAGGGATGAAGAGGTTTAAAAAGTATTTAAAACTACAGGATAAAGACAGTACAATATGTTATAGATGAATCTTAAGTCTAGTCTTAAATTTTGACGAATCTTTATGAAAGGTATTAAAGTCGGAATATGATTAATGAAGGTAAAATAAAAATTTTACATAAAATTTTTGGAATAGTACTAAAAAATTGTGACTTTATAAATAACTAATTTTTTTTTTTTGGATTTAATGAAAACGGGGAGAGTGTTAGACGTTAGAAACTCAAACCAATAGAAAGAACCAAAAACTTACAGATTTCTGTGTTTACAACTATTTTGACAGGTTCGGTAGACAGAGACGTAAATTTACGACTTTCGTTTTTGCTTTCGTGTACTTTTAGAAGAACTTTCAGTAGAGTCAATTACAAATATAGTCCAGAGTTACATAAAGGGAGAGGTAGAAACGGGTTAAGTGGAAGGACGAGTTTTGTTTTTGTTGTTGTTGTTGAACAAATACTAAATCCGTAGTTGTCGACAGTATCTCGACGAACTTAACGACTGAAAATTACACGTCCAAGTTTTACACTTTGATAGGTTAAACTACCTAGAGGTCGATATGAAGTTACCGTCGTATGAACTTACTCAAAATTAGAGTAAAACAATATGGGTCTTCGTCTTAACAATGAAGTAACTAATTGAGTGATGACTATAATTGTTCACGGAAGACCGGACCACAGGTGGACAAAAAGCTGGACTACTAAGCTTTGGGAAAGAAAGGTTTCTAGCTTTGACTATTTGGTTCTACGTTTTTTTTTTTTTTTTACTCTTAAAAGTATAAAGAGTAATCTAAAGTTTGATATACTGTCAAACCTGAAAATATACTTATTTAAAAGTAATCTTAAAAAAGGATAACCCATTTTATTCTGATTTGTCTGACGGTTTTAACTTAACATTTTATCTATAGTAAAACTATAGTAAAACCAAGTTTAAGTAGTGTAGAGTGAGTTAAAAACTGAGTAAGTTTAAAATAATATCTTTTTTATGGAGAAAGTACGTTTTGTATAGACTACCAGTAATATTACGGGAAAAAGACCAATCTGGTATATAGTAATAAAAATACGTTTTGTTGACAATTCAAGGTCAAAATGACATAAAAGGAGTCTTTTTCATAGAATTTTCCATCGTACTCACATCATACGTTTCTCAACATGTAGTGATTTGTAGAATTTCACCTTCTATATAGGTGACTGAACTTGAAACGACTTCGTCAAATGGACTAGAGATCCGGGTCACTATTTTAAGGAACAAAATTGTTTTAAAGACCAAATCTCATCCAAAAGTAGGATAATGAAACGAAACATGAACGATAACTAAATGACTCTTTTTAGAATCCATAATATGAACGAGGAAAGGAATGAGTTGAAGGATATTTTTCAAAATCCCTTTGTTTTTAAGAGTGGATGATGTGAAGATCCATTGAAATCATAGAGATTCTCTGGTTATATTTTTTGAACCATAAAAATGATAGAGTAAAAGTGGGAGTCAAATAAGGATTAAGAAAATGTAAAAACACTCTATTCTACGTCACCACTATTGTTAAAGTATAGTACCTAATGGGGCTCATCTTTCGATTCAGTGAACTACCCCCGAGGATGATAGAGGTGTGTGATAACTACTCAAAGTATATACTTAGGTTAACTATTTAAACGAAGGTCAGATTTTTACCAGTTTCAATTAAAACTTATACTCTCAACTGTACTTTTGACTCCTTGGACGAGTCGTAACGAGTATATGGGAAAACCATATACTAGAGATAAAATCTAGTGTAATAGGATATAGGTTAACTATTAAATTTTAGTTATAATGTACGCTTATCTATACAATAATGAGACGGGTCTCTTTGTTAGTTCCCCGTGTTTAAAGTTAGAGTATATTTGAGTCTAAACGTATATTTTATCATATCGTATCAATACACCTGTCAGATTTAGGTTTTTATTTAGACCGCTTAAACTAATACGGATACCCTTTTTTAAATAGTAAGTAAGTGACTTATTAAAAACAAACTAGAGTAATCAAGTTCTCTAAGAACGTATCTTATAGATTTGAGTCTTGATCAAGCATTTAGAGTCCAGTCCACTAGTAGTATTGAGTCCGGTTGTCTTTGTCTAAACTCTGGCCACTCACCTGTCCCGTCTGATCGCACGACGTCAGGTACCCTGACGTTTCTCAGTTTGTACTGACTCACTGAAATGACTTGACTTTTGTTACTTAATTATATTTGAAACACTTTAATTAAAATCTAAGTGATAAAGGATCAAAGAGTAGATTTTTAACTCTCAGTTTCTAATTTAAAACTACGTACTGTAGATGGTCGGAAAATAAGGAAACAATTTATAGCGACACCAAACGGTATCTATTAGTGTAAAAGTCACAATAAAAGTAAAATGATTACTTTTCAGGTTCTATCTCGTTTCTTTAGTATTTAGTTGACAAGGACATCATATAATGAATGTAGTACAATTCAAGACCTTACACTTTCATACTAACCTTGTTCATGAATATAAATAGTTAGATTCACTTTCGATATTAGATTGAAAATCAAATATCGAGTTTAAATTTGAGTTTTAACACTGTCGTAGATGTCAGTGGAACTCTTTGTTTATGTCTTTAGAGTATGGTCGTCCTAGACTGGTTTGGAAACCAATTGTTCATTTGTTCCTAATTTACAAAATGTGCAAGACAAGGAGTATGTCTAAAAAAGGAACCAGTGTCTACTTTTCAGTTGTAAACGCCTACCTCAGTCAGGTTTACGTTATTGTGTACCGGTCGGACTCGTCGTATAAGAGACGGTCTCTCCTATAACGATAAACCTGTCTGAAATATCGAGTGTTTCTTACCTCTCACGGAGGAATATTTAGAAATCGAAAGATGTCGTACCAAACTTATAGTCGAGGGAAAGAAAAAAAGAGTAGACGATTTCGATTACCGACATTTCTTTTATAGAATCTATTAAAATAACTAAGTGGTAAGTGCAATCTACAACGTTAGTTACTTTACTGTCACCAGATTCCAATGACCAATAAATTTAATTGAGTTTAAAAATGGGTTAACGTGCCATACATTATCGAATAAATGTAATAACGTTTGATATAGAAGAAAGAGGATATCAAGTGATAAATAAAAAGAGTATAAACTACAGAAAGTAAAATGTTTCAATAAGTATATGACTATAAAGGACTTAATGACAAGTAAAGGATGTTAGACATATTGAAGAGTTCTTTGGTGTCATTTAGAATAAACTATACATTGTGCAAAAATCCTCGCTTAGAGTACATACCTCTTTACTTTATTAAGTATTATCTACTTAAAGTCCGACTCTAAGTTCATATTTTTCTTCGTTAAATATATCAGAATGGAGGAGAATTTTTTGAGAGTCCATGAACAGACTTATGTCTGGTCATCATGTATTGTGACACTTCATTAAATAGAAGTGTGTGAAAGGTGAGAGACTATAAAGTCCACATAAATTAATCTTACTTTTTTGACAACTTGAAGTAAATAAAGGGGTCAAGAGACTATTAAAAGTGGACCATGGGAATTCACGTCGGAACAAGGGAGGACTCAGAGACCCATCTGTAAGATGAAGAGTACTAGAGGTTTCCCACATCTCTGAACAGGAACCAATAAAATTCGTTGCCCTTTAAACACTTTTTGTAAAACCATTTAACAATTTGTAAATTTCCGAAGTGTTTAAAATATAAAATTTTTGATAGACTTTCTAAAAGAAAAAATTTTTTATCTTGTTCGATAGGGTACACTAGACATCCCTACACACACACCCACACACACAAATGTGTATCTAAAATGGTATTGAAACTTAATTATCTGACATCTGGTCATGAAGAGTTTACAATTACATGTATACTTGGTGGACCTCTTTTACAAGTTTACTTCTTAGTCTAAGTCATTTAGACCCTAGGACTCGAGGAAGTAAAGATTCCTAGAGAGTTTACGACAACGAAGTTCCGGGAGAGAACTTCTACGTTCGTATAACTCATGAATGGATATGAAAGGGTCACAAGATGTGTTAAATTTCAAGAGTTTATACGTAAACTTAGTCTCAACCGACCTCCCGAGTAGTATATTTAACGGACCGGTATTGGTCATTTAAAGTAAAATACGTAAATTCCACCTCGGAACTTGAATCAAGATTGTTCAAGGGACCACGACAATATGAAAGGACTAAAGAGGTCCGGTAGTGATCGGAGACATAAAGTTAAGGTAAACTACTGTGGTGTCGAAAAAGGTCTAAGACAAGTCACAAGAAGTAGATGTTGAGATTCACTTTAATGTAGTAATACGTCAGCATATTTAACATACGTATATATATATAATCACTAAGGGGTTGAATGTAAAAGTCGGGATAATAGTAAGAGAACACCGTTATAGTTGTATAGACTGAGTACCGAAGAGGATATAAAGACTGAGTACCGAGGAGGATATAAAGATTAACCGTAAAGGTTAATTGCATTAAGAAAGAAAAAAAGGGATTTGTACCATGAGAAGGACTTTAATGGTAAGAACACATACCGTGTGGTTAGTGGACGAACGAGGTAAGTCTTTGTTTGTTTGTTTTTTTCCTCAGTCTGAACCGTGGACTATCTGCCTTTAGATTCAAAGAGGTTGGATTAAGGACCCTGATCTTTGTGTGTTATAGTGTGTTCACGATTACAATTTAATATACCAATAATGTATGACTTCCAAAGACAGACCGTTTAAGTATACAACTTTGGCTACACTACCATAAACCTCCTTCCTAGAAACCCTTTCCTAGTCCAAATCTACTTCAGCATTCCCACTTCAGGAACACTAGTTTAATCACGGGAATATTTTTCTCTGGTCTCTTGATCTAACAAATGAGAGAGAGAGAGAAAGAGAAAGAGAGAGACGGTACATGTTGTTCTTTCCGTGACAAACGGTTGATCCTTCCCTCTAGAGGAGTCTGTGGTTAAAACGGACATGGAATTAGAATCAGGAGGGTCGGAAGATTTAACACTATTTATTTAAAAGGAACAATTTCGCTCAGATACTATAAGACAATTTCGTCGAACATGATTCTCTTACCGTTTTCACCTAAACGTCTATATTATTCCTGTGAGTCGTTGTTTATTTCAACTAAAAATCAATTCTTAGATTTGACATAAACCCGGATTTTATTAGTGGACTTGAGAACTTTTAGTCCCTCTAAAGAAATCGATAACCTCTTTCTTTAAGTCTAACTTTCGTGTTCTTTCTGAGTAATACAGTGACCATATAAACTTATACCTTTCCTAGTGCACTTTTCCTAACCTCTCGTCGAAAATTAACAACTTTCTTTGGGGTCGATCAGTCAGTAGTCCTGTTGTCCCTAGAGTCAGGAAGTTGGTATCCTTGTCCTAAGACGGTTGTCAGACACACTCAATCTTTTAGCCTAAGAAAGAGTCTCGGAGTTCTCTCATCAGGTCATGTCAACTATTGAACTAAAACCGGATACTCTGGGATAGATACCGTTCGTGTGAACCTGAGGACTCTATTGTTTACCGACCTTTGACTCTATTATTTAAAAACAACGATATTGATTCACTACCACTAACATTGAGTATCTGACGATTATATTACAGACAAAGAATGAGTTCTATGTGTGTCAGTTAGTCGTTCAAAAAGTCGGATGGAGGTAGGGATTTTTGAGTGGTGGGGTTCAATGATAATAAAGGATCGACCTAAGGGAATAAAGTGAAACACTGTAAGATACGAGACTAGGAATTAATCTGGGTACATATAGTGGCTGAGCTACCTGTACTTAAACTCACTTGAGGCCTTTAACCACTACCTGTCCCTCCGGACCGTAAGACACTAAGTACCCCAGTGTTCCTCAGTCTGTGTTCACTCGCTGACTTGACTTGACTATATATCAATAATCATTTAACCATCATATAAGTATAATCAAAAGAAAACGACGATGTTGTTTAATAGTATTTGAAATGCTGAATTTTCTTGTAGTAGAATATCAAAACTTCCAGTTTTAAGACTTTTATGTAAACTGACCTAACTTCAGTTCCACAATTGGTTCGACGAAGTAGGACCTTTGAGACTCCCTTTTTAGGTAGAGGAAAGAAAGAAGTCGAAGATCTACAACAGATATAAATTATCAAAGACCCAGAAAGAGGTATAAGTTTCATGTATGAGGTTCATAGGTAAAGACAATAGTGTAATGGAAGAGATTGAGGAGGACATGGGGAGAAAATTCCTGGTAATACTAATATGGGACGGATACATCAATTAGGTCCTATTAGTGTAGAGTTTTAGGAATTAAATTAGTGTATAAGTTTCAGAGAAAACACTACATTCTAGTGTATCAACGTACAAATCCCTACTCCTACATCTATATAAACCCCCAATAAGTCGGATTGTGTCATAAATTACGTCTTGTAAAACCGAATGTTCCTGAAGTCTTATGTTCAGTATGAGGAAAGGTACCGAGTCTCAGGGTATGATAGACCGAGGACGGGTTGAGAGACTAAGTATAGTCATGAAGGAGACGGTGAAAGAGAGGAGTTGAGGTGGAATGAGGGAGACGAGTTGATATGAGAGAACGACACGGACTTTATGTAGTTCTGATTACTCCAGAGTCCCGGAAGTCTAAACGATAATAAACACAGACCTGATAAGAAGAATATCGGGAGTGAAGTAAATCTACAAATCAGTTTAAACTAAAAAGTATATAAAAGACTAGTGGAGTATTTTTTATTATAGGAAATGAGTAAGTTAGAGATAATGAAATGTGTTGACGTAAAAAAGACTTTTTGTGATGAATAATGGACAGTGGCATATAAATAAACAAGTGTCAGATCGAGATTGTGATTTTACCTTTGGGGTGTTTCGGTCCATTAAACGAAAATACATTGAGAGAGGAGTTGTGAAAATGTTACCGGACCGTATGACATCTAATAATGATCTATCTAAAAATTTTCTTTTATTATGTAATTTAAAGAAGACTTGGGGTTTAGTAACTTGATTGCATTTTCTTATACATTTTGTCAAACACTGTTCAGTAAATTTAGTCTTTTATCAATTATTTAGCTATATGAAAATGAATTCTTTGTAACGATTCTCATGTGTCGTATTTTAAAGTGGTTCTATTATAAACCTTACAGATTTACCATAATTATTCACGTGTTAACGACGTGAATACACAGTGGAATGAAACTCAGTTACGTTCACCTTACGGGGTTTCACTTTGTATTAATCTAACGATGGATATAGGGTGACTTGACGAATTAGTACAGTATTTTAAATATTAAGGAGAGTGACTCGAGAAATCTACTAAAGATTTCAGATCTAAGTGTCCTATACATCGTCTTGTTAAGAGATTTCGGACTTCTACGTTTTCATTGAATAATCGTTAATAAGACATCGTCTCAAGGTTACTCTACGTCTATTCATATGTCCTAAAACGGGAAACAATGTCCATACAAATCCATTTACCCTCCCATAAATCTTTTTTTTTTTTTCTTAATTCAACTAATCCCTAACATAATTTTAGGATTTTCATCGAATCTGAGTTATTTATATACCGAATGTTGATAACTCCCTACTTTAATGAAAAGTGTTTAAAATCTCCTTTCACACTAAAATTTTCTCCGATTATACGGTGTAATCTAATGTGCATCTTATCGTACCACTTTAGGTAACGAATTTAAACCAACATGTATTTCTTTTCGATAAGATTTTACTCTTCGTATTACAATATAAAACTTTCTTAAAGGATTCCCCTGACAACTTTTACGGTAATGAAGTAATAACTTTTACCGAACATATTACCTCATAACACCTCTCTTTAGAACGGGAGAGCCCTATTACGTATCCTAATGAGTAAGGTTTGATTTACATACAAATAGAGACTTACGTGTAACTTTTAGGTCTCTTTAATGAAGTAATTATATCCAGAAACTTTCTATCTAAAGAGATAATTTTATTACTTATATTACACTTAAAATATTGTAGATATATTTAAACAGACTCTAAAGGACGTCATAAAAGACAATACGGATAACGGTTAGTCTCTAATATTAAAAGACTCCTATCTTCTGTTCAATGTTAAGAAATCATAAAGTGATAAAATGACCATCAACTGGTATACAAGGTTTATAAGTTACGTATATTACAACAGCATGAATTGTAGTTTTTATATTAAAACACTATTAAAATACTCTATATTTAGTAAATTGTAAAAAGACTTTGTCTTGTTAAAACACCGTTATAGTGTAAATTAACTGTTATAAATTTTAAAAGAGTGCTAGATCAACTACAAATGCACGTTTTAAAATCCTTTTGGTCATGATGAGAGTTTTATTTCGAAAGATCAATTACATTCTTTTGTTTTATTCCCTTTCCGTGACAGTGATCAAAACATAGACCTCTATGTTTTATAGACCCTCTATGTTTTATCTTAAAACATCTTAAAACATAGACCCTCTTTTTAAGTACTGTACTTTTAAACTGGACTCTCGAAAAAAAAAAGAGGGAGTGAGACCCAATAAAGTTATTGAAGAAACTTCCCCAATACCGATTAGTACACATGAAGGATAGATCTAGACGATAGGGAAACGTTAATAGATACATAAAAATAATGGAAGGTTAGACAGAGTAGTTTTAATGGGTAGAGAACCCGTATTAACCACCAAAGGATGAGACTATTCGAGTAATTAGAATGTTACAATAACTGGTTTTACGATTAACAATAGGAAATCTTCTTATTTCTTATAGATGTGAAGTCATTCTCGGAATGTCTCGACGAAGTTAGGTATGTATCCTTATAAACTTTGTGCTACCGTCTTCTTACACTAAAACACTATCTCCACCGAAACTCCGTAGGTAGTTTAGTGTTACACTTTCACACAAAGGGGTATTCGACCGTATCGAACGAATAGAAAGTCACCGTCGTTTTCTTACTGTGAGTTTTCCCAATTGACTTTTTACAAACTACTTCCCTGAGACAAATCACACCCGAGTCTTTCATTTGATATTTTTTCATCACTCTCTTCGGTTCTGGATTTTTACATCCTTTTATAATGGTGAGGATACGGATTTCCCATTCCTTTCCCCTTCCCCGTTATACGAATCCTAGATTTTTATTGATACCTTTTAAATAAGTCCTTTAGTGTTTCATTTATCCGTTCTATTGAACATTTTATTCTCGTTGACAACCTTTGAAAAAACAAAAACGTTTAGTGGTCTATATTTAGACCATTTATAGGAAACTCTATAGAAAGTTTCACCTTAAGTTTAAAATTTCTGGATTCACAGGTAGTCGTCTACTTACCTATTCTTTCGACACCATGTATATGTGTTACCTCATAATGAGTCGGTAATTTTTATTATGTGAACTTAGTCAAGATTCCTCTACCTACTTTGACCTCGGCTAATAGGTCTCACTTCATTCGGTCTTTCTTTTTGTGGTTATGTCATATGATTGTGTATATATACCTTAAATCTTTCTACAGTTACTACTGGGACATACGTTCTGTTGTTTTCTCTGTGTCTACACATCTCACCTGAAAACCTGAGTCTCCCTCTCCCTCTCCCACCCTACTAAACCCTCTTACCGTAACTTTGTACATATGATAGTACATTCTTTGCTTAGCGGTCAGATACAGACTACGTCCTATGTCGTACGAACCCCGACCACGTACCCCTACTGGGTCTCTCTACAATACCCCTCCCTCCACCCTCCCCCCAAGTACAAACCCTTACGTACATGTGGGTACCATCTAAGTACAGTTACATACCGTTTTGGTTATGTCATAACATTTCATTTTATTTCATTTTTATTTTTATTATTTTTTTTTCTGGATTCACTAGCCTTGTGTCAAAACTTTAGAAAGTACCAGTGGATGGTGATTTACTCTTTACGTGCTATTTAAACCTTTGATGTCAAAGATAATTGATAATATTATACATTGGGTTAATAATCCTATTACAGTATTATATTAAATTTTTAAGTCTCGTCAGAGCACTCAACTACCTTTCTCTCGATCATTCTTACTTACCTTATAAAGTAACAGAAAAATTATAAAGTCGTTTTTAAGGACTTTACGATGAGAAATATATGAGTGGTTTTCGGTGTAAGATATGTATATATATATATATGTATATATACATATCTATATCTAGGAATGTTCTATTGATTGGATCGTATTGAAGTAACCTTTCTTTTTAATAATCATTTAAATATCTAACGTACAGACACAGACAAAATGAAATACGTCATTTCAGTCAATTTTATGCACTAAGGTCGAATCTCAAGAACTCCACCCGAGACACGGAGTCAGATGGTGTAGTGATTTTTAGTGTTCTGTCGGCCGGAGCCGGCTTATAATAGTTGTGACGAATCTTACGGTCAAACAAAGAGAGATTATCTTCACTCGACGTGTCACTTGGAAATGAAAAATTAGATCTACTGTCAGTTTCCAAAGCTCTAGACACTTGGAAACCGTTCTAAATATTACAATTCAACAGTAGAGTTTGTTAACCATACCGAAACCAAGTTTTAATCAGTCATTCTGATAAAAAATAGACCGACTTCATTGGGGTCTTACAAGAGGGACAGTCGTATCTTACATTTATCTTGAGATTTTTTGTCGTATAAAGTGTTGGTATAATAACGATTATTTAATGAATGTCGATGATGAACCTCTTACGGATACATATACGTAGGTAGATAGATAGGTATTCGTATGATAGAATCAATGTCAATGGTTTAACTGTCAGGTAATAAAATCAATTATATTGATATAATATATCCAGAGTTGATATAATGGGTTCGGAGAAAAATGACTTTCTACTGTATTTGATTTTTTATATAATAACCTAATTTGTCTACTAAATTCTAGTCCTCTAAACTCGTAGGAGTTAAATTCGCCACGATGATTTGGTTTAAAGAAGGAGAAAGTCTCGTAATAAGTAATTTAGTTTCCGTAACGATCTCAGAAGGGTCCTCTAGGTCACCAATTCTGAGAGACGAAGGTTACGTCCCCCAACGTCCAAAATAGGGGCCACCCCCTTGATTCTAGGGTATGTAGAGTGGTTGTCTCCCCCATTTTTTTTTTTAACGAAGGAGTATTAATGAGAATATCGAGAATTTAACATAACAGAACAGTCAACTTATACGATGTATGTGAAATACGTTTCGAATTTTGTATATGGAACGTAACGATGTACTAGTACGGACTAACCGAAGACTTCCTTCGATGTTTATGTATGACTACTAATGTTTGACGAGAAGTTTATGACACTGTAGTTCAACTTCTTTCAGTGTTGACATTTGATCCTCTGTATGCTCCTAGAAGGAGTCGACGTCCCAGAATTAAACGTTAATCTACAAAGACGAACACTATTTCATTTCTAAGTCACTAAATTTTCTTTTTTTTGGACAGACAAAGTCTCCCACTTTCTTAATATAAGATTAATTAAAATCTTTCTATTGATCTTTACCTTTGATACTTAATATAAAAAGAACGTATTTTTGCAATACTTTAACCATTAGTCCACGTACTAGTACCCACTTCCAGTTGTATTGTGACAGTTACATAAATAGAAGTATATTTAATAACAACCAATTACCAGTAGTGACGATAAAATCCTCGATTACGACAAACTTTCATCGACCGACCGACGGTTAGGGTCTCGGGAAACTTAGAGATCCTACCAGTCCAGTTGTGATGATTATTTTGAGTTCCGACAAAAGTAAACAAACAAATTAAATTTACCAATGATATCTATGTGTCCAACACAGGTATTTGTATATCTCGTAAACGAAAAAGAATTGAACAAGAGAGATTAACGACGTACTGTTCTATTCGTTAAAGATAAACACAAAATGCTTGACCAGATTCTGAATTTTAACGATCAAAAAAAAAAGAAAAAATAATATCCGACGAATTACGAAGAAGTGACATCGAGTGACACCAAGTGAAAAGAAAGAATAATAAGAAAGAAACAAATAAATGATCGAGTGTCACAGAAAACGTGGATCGATGTCGTGGTCGTCTGATTTTTACACGAATCCGAATACTATTATGACGGAGTAGTTTATAATTCAGATTTATTATTTCCTTTGACTATTTTACTGGGTTTAATGTAATTGTTCCAGTATATGACATAAAAATCTCTTGTACCTGCCACACTGATAATAGCAATGAACCTTAACTATAATTTAACCACAGTGTAATAGAAACGACAAAAAGACTTTGTGTACGACCTAAAAAGGAAAAAAAAAAAAGAAAGAAAGGTACTGCTATGTAGGGTCTCGGTATCGTAAGTTCATGGATTGTTTTACATGGTTTACGTACCTCCCTTCGGTTCGGTAAGGTAAGAGAGACCAATAGAGTTACTGTCTATATTTAATTGGAAACTAGTAAAACCGACCCTTCTAGTTATAACTAACACTTTTACCGGTGTTGAGTCAAAAAGATGTGTCTTTGACGGACTCACAAATTTCCATACTTAGTTTTGAGACTGTCAGTCTAAGTTGAACTCATCGTCGTGAATCACTCCAATCCCTAACTTTCTGTCCGACCTAAACTCCATTCAACTGTTAAATAAAGACAAATACTAAATGGTGGAATTCGGTTGTGTACAAAAAACTCGGTAGACGAAGGAAGTATAGCAATCTTTTGTTCCGTGTCCGGTATAAAGGGTACGAATAAGTTGTCGTCTAAACCACCACTGACGCACCTATGACAGGAATACTTAAGTTCTTGAACATAAAAGTCGATCCTTTCACACAATATACTTACAGCCTTTCTACATGAAATCATTGGTTATTGTACTTCAAAAGACTTCATCTAAGTCACTAAAGTGTCAATGATGAATGACCTGTAAAATTAAAGTAAACGTATACGTGTATACAAGTAAGAATTGAATCGATGGACATACTTTTTCGGGATATATAAATGACAGGTTTAACTAATGTATTAAATACTCAACAATTTAGAAGGACCGAGAAAAAAAAATAATTTTTTGAAAGAAAGGTTAGTATGAATTGTCCTTTTGATGAGGTGACACTAAATACTATAATACTCAAAGGTACAACTTTTCGTTTTTATATCAAAATTGTCTTGATAATTCATTCTACTTCTACTTTTCTTAATGACGTAAAGGTTTGTAATTGTATAGGTTACAAGGAGAAAGAACTGTTCTTATCGTCGCGCCTACAATTAATACAATATATCTTACTGAGTAGTTCTGTGGATTTTGGAACTAGAAGTAGGGGAGACCAAGAGACAACCCATACTACTTACCAAACATATCCTTTTAATTTTTCACCAAAAGACAGTAAAATTTACTCTCAGAAGTGTTGGAAGGTAAGTTATAGAAGGGTTTCGTAAACTGAAATAAAGTCTTTAATTGAAATCCTTTCCTTGATAATATTTTTTAATAAACTCTCCCTCACTAGTTACGTTTCTTTATCTCCTTTTGTTATCTTACCCTTTCTGATCTCTAGAGCAGTTCTTTTAATCTCCATGGTTCCCTTGTAAAGTACGTTTCTACCAGTGTCATTTCCTGTCTTTACCATACCTGGATTGTCTTCACCTTCTCTAATTCTTGTCCACCTTCCTTATGTGTCTTGATATGTTTTTTCTAGAAGTACTGGGTTTATTGGTCCCACCACACTAGTGAGTAGATCTCGGTCTAGGACCTTACGCTTCAATTCACCCGGAATCCTTTGTAGTGATGTTTGTTTCGATCACCTCGACTATCTTAAGGTCAACTCGGTAAAGTTTAGACTTTTCTACTACTACACTTTCACGACGTGAGTCATACGATCTTTTAAACATTTTGAGTCGTGACCGGTGTCCTAACCTTTTCCAATCAAAAGTAAGGTGTAGGTTTCTTCCCGTTACGGTTTCTTACTAGTTTGATGTCGTTTTAACGTGAGTAGTGTGTACGATCGTTTAAGTACGAGTTATAAGAGGTTCTGTTTAAAGTTGTCAAACACTCGGTACTTGAAGGTCTGTAAGTTCGACCGAAATCTTTTCCGTCTCCTTGGTCTCTAGTGTAAAGGTTGTAGGTAACCTAGTAGTTTTTTCGTTCTCTCAAGGTCTTTTTGTAGATAAAGACGAAATAACTGATACGGTTTCGGAAACTGAAACACCTAGTGTCGTTTGACCTTTCAAGACTTTCTCTACCCTTATGGTCTGGTGGACTGGACGGAGAACTCTTTGGATATACGTCCAGTTCTTCGCTGTCAATCTTGACCTGTACCTTGTTGTCTGACCAAGGTTTAGTCCTTTCCTCATGTAGTTCTGACATATAACAGTGGGACGAATAAATTGAATATACGTCTCATGTAGTCCGTTTTACGACCCGACCTACTTTGTGTTTGACCTTAGTTCTAACGGTCCTCTTTAGAGTTATTGAAGTCTATAAGTCTACGACGACGACGACAACGATTTAGCATCACAGGCTAAAACAAAGTCATCACAGGCTGAGACACGCTGGGGTATCTACCGTCGGGTGGTCCGAGGGGGCAGAGACTCTAAGAGGTCCGTTCTTGTGACCTCACCCAACGGTAAAGGAAGAGGTTACGTACTTTCACTTTTACTTTCACTTCAGTGAGTCAGTACGAGATGGGAGTCGCTGGGGTACCTGACGTCGGAAGGTCCGAGGAGGTAGCTACCCTGAAAGGTCTATACGTCTACTGTGACGAGAATTAGGTCTTTCACTTCTTTTAAATTTCTCGGAGAACTACTTACTTTCTCCTCTCACTTTTTCAACCGAATTTCGAGTTATAAGTCTTTTGATTCTAGTACCGTAGGTCCGGGAAGTGAAGTACCGTTTATCTACTCCTTTATCACTGTCTAAAACAAAACCCCCCCGAGGTTTTAGTGACTTCTACCACTAACGTCGGTACTTTAATTTTCTGCGAATGAGTAACCTCCCTTTCAATACTGGTTGGATCTGTCGTAATAATTTTTCGTCTCTGTAATGAAACGGTTGTTTCAAGGTAGATCAGTTTCGATACCAAAAAGGTCATCAGTACATACCTACACTCTCAACCTAGTATTCCTTTCGACTTGTAACTTCTTAACTACGAAAACTTGACACCACAACGGTCTTTTGAGAATTCTAAGGGAACCTGATGTTCCGTTAGGTTGGTCAGTTAGGATTTCCTTTAGTCAGGATTTACAAGTAACCTTCCTGACTACGACTTCGACTTTGAGGTTAAGAAACAGGTAGACTACGTTTCTTGACTGAGTAACTTTTCTGGGAGTACGACCCTTTCTAACTTCTGTCCTCCTCTTCCCCTATTGTTTCCTACTCTACCAACCTACCGTAGTGACTGAGCTACCTGTACTCAAACTCATTCGAGGTCCTTAACCACTACCTGTCCCTTCGGACCGCACGACGTCAGGTACCCCAAAGTTTCACAGTCCGTACTGGCTCAAAGACTTGAATTGACTTGACTTGACATGAAATTACTCAATGAATAAGAACTCGAACCACCCACTTAAATAATTCTTTGTTAAGGACTTGTCACTCAGTAAATCTCCGTGATCGTCTTTTGATTTGACTCATATACACATCTCTTTATAAGGTTTAGTATTACTATACGTTTACTATTTTAAAATTTTTTGGTGACTTAGTAACACGAACTAAAACAAAATTCCTTGACTTCTCAAAACAAAGAACTGAAAAGAGTATTAAACTTAATAACTAAGATTTCGTGTCTAAAATTTTCGTCACATATCTTTTATATTAAAAATAAAATTCACAAGAATAAACGAGACAAACCGAAATCTTGAATATAAAAACCTATGATAACACCGTATTGTAGTATTCATATAAAATTTCACTCACAAATTCCGTTTTAAGTCTACATTAGTCTCGATAAGAACTGTAAGTGAGTCGTACAGTTCAACGAGTTAATATTCTATGTGTTCCCTTACCGTCTGTCTGTTAGTACAGCGGGTGTCCTTAAATGAGACCCCGAAGAAGAGTGAGACGGTCCTCCTTACTAACCGTCTTAGTGGACCTGACAAAGTTGGGAGAAACAGAGGAGAGACAAAGTGATAGAAACAGATCGTTTACACACTTCAACATAGTAAGTGTTTGTGTATGTATATATACTACCCTGAAATTTTCTCACCAATGAAAAACCCACGTCGAGACGGGATCGAGAATAACGGAAAAAATTTTAATAAAAAGTATTTATTTCTGTTCTTTCCTCTCTGAACTCATCGAGTCAAAGTAAAGTCAGTGAGTCAGTACAGGCTGAGAAACATTGGGGTACTTGGCGTCTTGTGGTCCGAAGGGACAGGTAGTGGTCGAGGGTCTCAAATGGCTTTGAGTACAGGTAACTCAGCCACTACGGTAGGTTGGTAGAGTAGGAGACAGTAGGGGAAGAGGAGGACGGGAGTTAGAAAGGGTCGTAGTCCCAGAAAAGTTTACTCAGTCGAGAAACGTATTCTACCGGTCTCATAACTTCAAAGTCGAAGTTGTTGAACTCATCTCATGACATACAATCTCGTCCCTTGATACTGTCTGGTGTGCTTTGCACACTCCGTCCGGAAAGGAAACCGGTAGACTCTCTTATCGCGAACCCGATTGTATGACAGAAGGTGTTAGGACGGCACAAGAGGAAAAGTGTTCTACCTTTCTTCATCTATATGTTCACTCACAACAATTCTGATCAACAAAGTCTTTACAGGCTCTCTCTGTCATCTCTCTTGAAGGGAGTAAGGGTACTAAAAGTTACATATTCTACCCGAGTCTCTCCGTTTCACTGAACGGTTATGAGTGTGTCGAGGGAACATTACCCCGTCCCATATCACAAAGGTTAAGGTTTTGGCACAACGTACGACGGCAAAGAGAGAACGACTGTCTCCTGTGATTAAAATCCAATTACTACCATTAATTTCGTTTGTACTAGTCTCACTTTATTTTGATATACATGGGTAATCGTATAAGATTTCACGTCCACATCAGTGACCTTTAAGACACATTACTTTTGTAAACTTTTCCATCTTATTATCTGACCTGTTCCTACTGTCCCTTTCTTGATTAACGCTCCACTTCACAAGATCTTTCAAATGAAGGATTAGTTTATCTTGTTTCATTGAAATATTCGTGTCTGTATACAACAGACATTTCTCTTTAAATAAGTCTTGTGACTCTAATTTCAGTGGTTCACTGACCTTTACCGTCCAAATCGTGACATCTCAAGAGGGACAGTAGTCCCAAAGATCCAACCTATAGTATTGGACCCTTTAAAGAAATACCACTTTTATTCATTTAAAATTGTGTGTATGTTTAAATCTCGTAGACAATAACGAGTGAGAGGAAGATCCTTTATTCTGTAGTTATAGAGTAGAAACTGATTCAATGGTTAAATACGGAAATCATATCAAATATTTTATAGTGGATAGACATACTATACTTGTTGTCAAAAGCGATCTTTAAATGATATAATGAGTGTAAAACCTGTTGTTCTGTCCATTATAGAGACATCACGTTTGAAGTAAACATAAAAATATTGTACCAGCGATCGATGAAAGTCAAAACATATACTCTATACACAGTAAGATAAAGTTCCAATCTAAAACACCTGAAACGACTCTTAGTAATAAGTCTTTCAATCCGATATTTATGACCTTCCTATTTGGACTATAAGTCCAAGGACTGTCTAACGAAGGGAGAAGGTACCCAATTCCAAATTTACGTGGATACTGTAGATGCCCTGAACACTCTCAACAAAAATCGGTCACTCTACCTTTCTGTCAAAGGTCTTCGGTTTTTACAATTCTTGTCTCCATTGTAAATACAACTCAACTTGATACAGTCAAATAAGGTGATAGTCTCGACTGTTTCAATTTAAACACTAAAAAGAAAATAACTTATTTAGTAGTAAATCTCTTTGTATTCCTATAGAAGATAAAAGAATGAGATATTAAAAGAATCTTTATACCGTGAATTCTTACTAGTGACACATCTTTATGACATACATAAAAAATATCCTAGTGACAAGTACAATGTATGTGAATTAGGTTCTTATGTAGTCACTCTCCAGTGAGTAAAATAAGTCTCAACAATTGTAATTACGAAACCAATGATAATTACTTATGTTCATAAAAGTTTTGTATGACTCTCTTTTAAGTGTCTTAATCTAATTGATACACTAGAACACAGGTACTTCAACCTTACTTAATCTTTCTTTATCAAGATTTCGTCTCCAAGTAATATTGACATTACTTCGTTTTGACTGTCTAATAAGGGTGGAGAATAAGTCTTTAGACTGTCCTTGTCACCGAATAAAAACAGGAACATTATGCAGAGTCTATGGAATAAGGAGAGTAATGAGATAGTTTGGAGGTAAGTCAAAGACTAACAAAGTGTAAGTCCTTTGAGATTGGCGGAACAAAAATAGTCGGAGTTATAAGAATGTAAAAACCCGATGAGACGAGATTTATGGTACTGTTACTTTAATATAAGGAGGACGTAATGGAACTAATGTAGAAGTATTCCAAATTTAGTCCCGTACCTACAAATGTTGAATTCATGTATTAATAGGTAAGAAAAGGTGAAGGTACATACATTGGGGTGCCCACAAGACAAACGAAAGATAAGAGACCCAAGAGTAGAACGGGTTAATATTTAGAAAACTCTGATTGTGGGTACAGGAGATGTAATACGATATTTATAGGCAACTATGGTCCCGTCAAGGTACGTGAAATTAAGTATTACTATTATGAGGACACTCACTTTAATTACTGTAGCCGTAGTACTTTAGAATAAGTTAAAAATATGAAATATCTATTTTTAATTATGTAACTTAAATTTATTTTTATTCAATAATTTTAATATTTTGTTTACGAAGGAAAGGGTGTCGGTTGGATTCGTGTGACGGAATCAAATTTTACAGTGAACCTGTTGGTGTCATAGAGATCTGACCTGAAAGACAAAAGGAAGAAAAAAAAAAAATTCTAATAAAGGAAGTAAAAAATCAATGGAAAGTTCACTGTTTCTATTGAGACATATGTTTCAATCTCTTTCCTCGAATTTATAGTGGAATCACTTAAGACTTTGTCTGTGCAGTTCAGTACAAAATTCTTACCTTACGGACGAATAAGCGAAACTTACGATTCTTTTTTGGAGGTGTTGTTAGGACTTTAGTTTAACTCTCCGATGTGAAGACTATTGTTCCGACGAAAACCACAAACGCGACTGATTTTAGATAGTAGGACTTGTTCTTTCAGAACCGTAAAGTAAAATATCGACCGTCTTACTTTTTATTGTTTATTATTTACACGAAGATGAATCAAACCCCTTCTAACAGAGACTCATCCTAATACACACTGGTGTACGATATCCTGAAACTCTTCATTTCCTTTAATTAACCGGAACTTTATACAGGAAGTGTCAGAAGGGAAAAAGGATTTACATTCAACAGTCAGTGAGTAAACTTTTACGATTGGACCTTTATTGGTTTTGTTACTTCGTACATTTATACACTTTGTATCAAATTCCTCCGCGTTGAATCACACTCTTTGGATATAAGTCCAGTCCTTCGTTGTCAATCTTGACCTGTACCTTGTCTGACAAAGGTTTATCCTTTTCCTCATGCAGTTCCGACATATAACAGTGGGACGAATGAATTGAATGTATGTCTCAAGTAGTACTCTTTACGACCCGACCTTCTTCATGTTCGACCTTAGTTCTAACTACACTCTTTATAGTTATTGGAATCTATACGTCTACTGTAGTGGGAATACCGTCTTTGACTTCTCCTTGATTTTTCCCTTCTCCTTGATTTTGCTCCTCTCACTTTTTCAACCGAATTTCGAGTTGCAAGTCTTTTGATTCTAATACCATAGACCAGGGTAGTGAAGTACCCTTTATCTACCCCTTTGTCACCTTTGTCACAGTCTGACATAAAACCTCCCCCCCCCAGGTTTTAGTGACGTCTACCACTAACGTCGGTACTTTAATTTTCTGTGAATGAGTAACCTTCTTTTTAATACTGGTTGGATCTATCGTATAAGTTTTCGTCTCTGAAACGGTTGTTTCTAGACAGATCAGTTCCGATACCAAAAAGGTCACCAGTACATACCTACACTCTCAACCTGAGACTTCTTTCGACTCACGACTTCTTAACTACGAAAACTTGATACCCCAACTTCTTCGGAGGACTCTCAGGGAACCTGACGTTCCTCTAGGTTGATCAGGTAAGACCTCCTCTAGTCGGGACCCACAAAAAACCTTCCTTACCACGATATCGACTTGGAGGTAATGAAACCGGTGGAGTACACTTCTCAACTGAGTAACCTTTTCTGAGACTACGACCCTCCCTAACCCCCGTCCTCCTTTTCCCCTACTGTCTCCTACTCTACAGACCTACCGTAGTGGTTGAGCTACCTGTACTCAAACTCACTTGAGGTCCTCAACCACTACCCGTCCCTCCGGACCGTACGACGCTAAGTACCCCAACGTTTCTCAGCCTGGTTTGAGTCACTGACTTGACTTGACTTGACTGACTTGAATCACACCTCTTTCTCAAGATTTGAGTGAAGACTTGTAGTTCCAAGTTTATAGAAAAAGTAGTGTCTTTCATCTGTAACCCCAGAATAGATTGTAGAGACATGTCATTTAAGTAGATATTTTAATAACTATTGTTATGGACTAAGTAATACCACAATAACACTCGTAGTTTTAGTTAAACTATATAACTGATCCACTGTTGAGACGGTTTACTGATATTTTTACTTCACTTTCTATATATCGATTACATAGGTTTAAGAACATAAAATAGAAGGATTCGACGCTTTGAATATTATTTGAATGAAAACAAATAAGAACACAGAAAGTAGAGAGATTTTGATAAACATAAAAAGACGTCAGGAGTCTTGACTAAACCGTAATAGATTATTCATTGATTTTTGAATAATTAATCTACAGTCTACTACGGTTTAATTTCTAGTTACGACTTTTTCATTTATTTTATAGTGACAGGGAAGTTTCTCGGGTAATCTATAGTTTTTACGTACATCCTATGAAATATTAAACAACAATGTACTTTAAGTAGTTAACCACAAATTAGAGGAATCCAAATGGGAGTAGTTTCAGTTTGTATAAAATAGAAAGGTTTTGTAAAAATTCGTAACTCGTTTTACGAAATTGTTTGATGATTGTAAATAATAAAATGGGAGACCAAAACATTAATGTCTTTACTTTGTTTCCTATTAAAAATCTGAATTCATTATAGTCGAGTCAAGAGACACTGAGTCACCCAAGTACGGTAAATTTGGGTGTCCGTGGAACTGTCCTAGTCTTATTTTTATAATACTTTCATTTTTTACTAAATCTTTATACTCTGATAGTAAACATCATTCGTTTTTTAACGTTTATATTTCGTTATTATACAGTAAACGTTAATTAAATAAAACAAAAGTATGTTTTATGTCTTGTAACTGTTATACCACAATATTAGTTTGAAGGTACCCAGAGTCTTGGAAGAACCCGACGGGAGGTAAGGGTGACTCGTAGGTCTATTGGACACACTCTCACTTGTACAGAAGTACAGAAGTCTCGTCGTCTCACCAAATAAAAGAAAGGTTGACTAGGTGCAATTGACTCTTACCCAAAAGGCGAACCTAACTCCTGTCAGTGATTCACACTGCTCATACTGACTGTCGTCGTCGTGCTCATTCGTGAAGTCACAAAGTTATACTAAAGGTGTCAGTTCTACACGAAAAAGAGGGAATCTGTTTCTATAACTTAACTCGAAGTTTCCTTATCGTTTCGTATAAAAGAACCTCTGACCGGGATTTTCAACTTACAAGAAAAATCTTTGTCTTGTATTTGTTCGGTAAGAATTTGGAGTGAAACTTTCTGACCAATTATAAAATTAAACAGTCGGCAATCAATTAGTAAGTTTCTACAGTAAAAGATCATTGTTAAGGAAAATGATAAGAGAAAACAGTAAAAGTTCTTTTATTCAAAATTTTATCAAGAAAAAATCTCTCTTAAGATATCAAGAAGAAATGCAAGTGGGAATCCTAATCCTTGGACATTCACTATTAACTTCATCTCTTGTCTATCATTCAGTGTAGTATGTCATGTATAAGAAATTGGTACTATCCAAAAGATGGTTGATTTAGAAACAATAAAGTCCCGAAAATATAAAAGTTGAATCACAGTTTCGAGAGTCAGTCTCAAGGGATATACTGATACATTGTCAATCTAAGACTTACGAATCGTTAATAAGACTGAGTAGGATGTTACACCTTTTCGGTACGATTTGTCGAACCTTTTTACTCTTTTTTTCAATAGTAGATGATGAAAACTCTCACACTTCTAATTTAAGTGTATATATTAAAGTTCACGAATAGGGTGAAGACGAGTAGTGAAGGTAGAGGGCCGAGACACTGGGTTTCCTTCGATACGAGTCACAAAAAGGTTTCGGAAAAAGGAACTCTCCCACATCGTGTGATTCCTCTTACAGAGATCGGCCACTTCCTGTACTAAGTACTATGAGAGGTTACAGAAGGGGACACCGATTGTGTACCCCACTCAAAATTTATTTTACAAGTCCTTACGAAAAATAGAGAGAAGTTGGTCTCCTTTACAACGAGAAACAACGAACCGAGAATTCTCCATCACACACGGACGTACACGTGTACACACAACACCTCCCACACACACTTGTAGAGATGTGTCCTTCTGTCTTCCCTCTCATATTTTAGTTTCTAGAAGGACTTTACTATCTCTGTTTTGGTATTTGTACTTAAAAGAAAAGAGTCGACTCGGTGTTGGATGACTTCGTTTTGTCAATAAAGCATAATTTACTTTAATGACTAAAGATCCTCTTTTTTATGTATCAAATTGTTGTTGATGTAACTTTTTGTAGACCATCGCCAAGACTTATATTTGTAAAATAATTTGTGAATTTGACGCATAAAAGTCACGATTAATTTACTTGAATTGGGTTAATCTCCTAATTTTTGTGAAACATTCGTGAGGTACCGTCCTGACGGACTCGTAGTAATGTCAGGGAGTGAAGAAGGGGAATGTACGGTGACCGTGTACCGTACTTAGTACCTTCAGACAAATCACGAATGAAACTATCAAAGGACAAAAAGAAACGACAAATTTTAGGAGAACAGGTTACCGAATCGTAAGCACCGAATAAACCCTACGAACGATTAAGTGGTGCATTAACGAGTCTCTCTGGTAAAAGTCTTGACTTTTTATCCTAGTCCCTCTAGAAGACGAAGGACGACTATGTCCCTGTATAAATCTTTGTCAACAAGATGTGTTCACAGACGGAGTCGTACAGGACGTCGTTTTAATTCGTGGTCTTCGTGAACGGGCACGACGTATAAATGGTACAAAGTCTGTGAGTAGGAAAGACGGTCGTGGATGACACGAAAGTGATACCGGGTGACCTGTCTAAACAACAGACACGAGTCGAACAAAAAGGTGGGATGAGGGACGATTCCGTTGTCCTCCCTTTACACTATTCATGTTAACATGGAATTTTCCTTTTTAGTTCCTGTTTTAATTAAGGTCTTTCATAAGCAATCCTGAGAAGACCACATCGACTCCATCTCATATTTGGAAATTTTAAAAGTTCGGAATAAAAAGTGAACTCTTTTTCAGGATGTGTATAAGTCTGTTAAGACATACTTTGTTTACGGATGTCATACAATACGTAAGTTCTTGTTTACCCAAGATAAGTAGTGTAGGTCGGAATCGTATTCCATCGAAGACTTGACTAATGACATAAAATTCGTTTCTCCTATGATCAATCTTTTTTTTTTTTTTTTCCGAGTGTAGACTTCCAAACCATCAAACGACCCTTATTTATACAATACCCTATAAAATACTATTATGGAGTGTTTTATGTAAAGAGAGAAAATTTTGTTCTTTTTATATCAATCTTCCTGGGACTGATCTTTAACTAACTTAATTCAAGATCTTTTAATACCTGTGTTTGAAGTTTCCTAAGAGTCTTCTCTTTCAACACACACACGTACACAGACATACACACAAAAGACTTTGTATGAGTCAATGAATTTTGTTTGTAATTACGACGTACGTTTTATATCCTATTCGTTCAGGAGTACTAAATGTCTGAACCCTTCGAAACGTTTAATCTCTGTAGACTAACAGTGACCTTTTTTCAAATCGGATTCGTTTAGGTAATTAATTTTCCTACTTCAAACCGGTTGTGTGTAATTTTATGAAAATACCCTCGCGACACCAGAGTTTGATGTATTCACGGTCTTCTTTCTATCTACCAATGTTAACAGAAATAAACCAAATTACAAATGACCTTAAATAGTAATTCGTAGAGATACATTTGATTGTTTGTTAGTATATTCACTAGGTTTTAAGAGACTCCTACACTAAAATTTTTTAATGAAATCCAATAATGAAATGAAATTCATCGTATTTTACCATATTTTTAAAATATTAATGACCTTTTTTTTTGGACCATTTTTCAGTTTACTCAACCGTCCCCCAAATACTAATTCGTCTCGAAATCACTAGGGAATCAACAAAGTCAGTGACGATCCATATCCCTGTGTCGATCTTTATTCTGTCACAAGGGGCTCCTAACATCAAATCACCGTTGTTTACTCATCTATACGGTCTGAAAGAGATACACTCTTGAATCGTCCGTTCAAGGAACCGTTCTTTCGATTCCCTGAAACGGACTTTTTGTTACATAAATAATTATAGATACAAAACAAATCCCCACCCGAAAACATACCAAATCACCTTTACCTCTCCTCTACGTCTTTCTTCCTAAGACATAACGGAGGGACTGTCACGTCATTTTATCGGTTTATGAATTTTATTAATGTTTACCACTATTTACGACATTTCGATTCCCTCTCACACGTCACATGTCCCTCTCTCTTATTATCTCTTAGTTTCAACGGTCATCCATAAAAGATTTTTCGTTTCTCTTCCGACGAAAGTCACCAGGGTGATTCTTCTCTTAAGTTTCCTGAGACGTGTGAAGGAACCAAATGGGTTTTCTTTTCACGGAAGGTTTAACGACTCCGTAAGTACTCACGTGAGAGGTGAAACTTCACTATGGCGACACGGGTAAGTCCCATCTGTCTCCCTTGGTCTTTGTTTTCTTGCTACGTTATACTCTCCGTCTCATGAGGTACAAATTCTCTGGGAATTAGTAGAGAACTGTTCGGTGTTGTTGGACGGGTACTGACAGAGGTAAAACAGTTTTTCCTTACAACAGTTCGGGACAATAATTATATTAGAAGTCTCAAGATAGTAGTAAGAACTTAACTATCTTAAGTGATCTACACACGACTAAATGATAAAATACAATTAAATAAGTGAGTCGTTTATGACTACCACGTCTTGAGTCACGACCCAAGACCCCTTAGTTTCCGGAGTCCCTTCGAGTGTCCACTCCGTATGTCCAACTGTCCATTCCACTGTCTACGATACTGTCTCCGTATAAGTACATGAGATCCTCGTGACTCCAGACTGGAGAGTCTCACCCACCAGTCCAGTTCGAAGGGTCCTTTTGACCGAGGACCCTAGTCAAGGTACCCTTCTCGTAAAACTCCTTCTCCTCTGTCTCTCCTTCCCCTGTCCTGTAGTACGTAACCTTTTAGTGTTGTGAGTCCTTACAAAATATATATATATACACACACACACACATAGTGACAAACACTTTTATATACATGCATAATTGAGGTAAAAAAATGTCTTGATTTGTCCCTACATAAACAGTGGGGAGTACCCCTACTGTCCGAGTAAAGTTACGTCAAGGTCAAAATGAGAGGATCGTAAATGCCGTAATAAACGAGAGAATGTAACTACGACTGTCTTCGAACCAAATATAAATTGGATTTCCACCGTAAATGTTGGTGTTTCTGAGAATTAATTCTATCTTAACTTTCGTATGTCCTAAGAGTGAAGTGTTTTCTGAAAGAATGATCTTGTATAAAGGTAAATTTTATGGTTTATGTTCCGTTTGACTGTTTCTGTTCTCTTTATTCGTATATCACACGTATATAAAAGTCCTCAGTGTTATCACAATTAGCAGAGTTTTACAAACAGTTTCCTATTCTACCTTTGAAATAAAAATTAGGACGGGGTCTATAATTGACGTCCTCGGTAGTCTTTAGACGTTACGAAAAACATGTGATTATATCGTGACCCCATTTTTACTACCTGATCTGTGGGGGGTACTTCAGGCCCGGTCGTCCCCACGGTCCGAGAAGTGTAGTATCGGTGTTCGTCGCACAGGGGAACGTGACGAGAAAGAGGAGACAGAACTTCATTTGTCACCCTAGAGACTCCCGGTCTATGAAGACAACTTCCTCTTTTTAATGAGACCTACCTTTTAAAATTTACTTTACTGGATTCTTGTTTCTAACAATAAAACAAAGACAGAGAAGACGTCAAAATTTTTGACACCAAAAATTTTACATTTCTTTTTTTGAATTATTTTCTATAAAGGAAATCTTTATCTAACGATAAAACAAAATACAAACGGCGATTACGAATCTCATAAATAAAATTTACATTAGTAGTAAATTATTGTTTCACTAAATTTAAGTTAAGACTTTTTCACCTATTTTGTGATGTTACCAATTAAAATATACAGTTAAAGCGACCTAACACTATGGGTCTATAAACCTGTTTATAGTCGGATCTACATTGACACTTCTATAAAAATTCTTCTCTAAATATATATTTAATCATCTAAAACTCATTTCCTCTATTAGTGGTATTACACCCACCCGGAGTACGTTAGTTGACTTCCGGAATTCTCGATTTACCATCTAAGGGAGGTTCCTTCTTCCTTAAGACGAAGGTCTTACGTGGTAGTAGAGGTCTGTGGACCCACAGATCGAACAGTAAGATGGCACTTCTAAAACCTTAATCGAAGATGTCTGTGTACTTGATTAAGAAACTTTATTTAGACAGAGAGAGTCAGAAAGAGTTATACATATATTAAGTCAAAGAGATCCCTTGGGACTTATCATGTTTGGGAGTATCGTTCATTCGGACGAAATAATTTTTTCTCTACTATTATAAGTTTGTTAAAAAGAAGTACTGAATGAAAACTACAAGTGTACCAACTTACTAATACTTTCCCCGTGTCAATGGATAAGAATATTGTGTTAAAGAAATTAAGTATAAAAAATTTCTTGTATGTCACCGTGTCGGGAAGTATGAACTTGGACATTAATATGTGAGTTTCCATAGGGACAATAGGATCGTTGTGAGGGTTTATTTTAAAATTACAAAGTATCGTGTAAATTTTATTAAAGTACAATAACTCAAAGAGTGTGTACGTATGTCTGTGTATTTGAAGATTCTATATTCATAAAAATTGGATATGTCATCCACTATATACTCCGACTCAGAACGGGTTTAGAAATATTATCTTCACCGAAAATTTGGGAACCGAAAACGTAGTGTAGTGTCAGTGGATTCAGGTTTCGAACATGATGTTTTTAGGATTTATAAAATGGAGTCCGACGAGATTGTACCGTTGGGTCGCCCTGTATTTTTTCCTGCGTATTCCATTTGTGGAGTGACGACGATTGAAGTTTCATGATTTAAAAACCTAGAATTAAGGAGAGAGGAATAAACTGTAAACTCTTAAAAGAGTAGAGAATGAATAGAGGAGAATTATGTCTCGGACGAGACTGAGAAACATTTACGAACTAGGTAAATTATAAATACATAAAGGATCGAACAATCTATTATTACAATTGTTGTTTTTATTGGTTGTGGTCGTATTTTGTTTAATTTACTATTTTTTTTATTTTGATCGTAAGAAACACTCGTGGACACACGGTCCGTGGTACGGTTCATAGACTATATGTAATAGAAGATTCTAAGAATTATTGGAACGCTCTGTTTAGAAAACTAATAGAATCGTTCCTTCTTTGTCTTTCAGTCTCTGTAATTAAATGTGTTTTATCGACTAGATTATTCACCGGTTAAGTCCTAAATTTAGGTCCCAACAGACTGAAGTTTTGTATAAAAACCGGTGTCTCCATCCTTTCTACTTTATAAGGGAATGACACTTTACACCAAACGGGGATGTTCGAAAGAAGAATCGTCAAAATTACTAGAAGTTATTATTGGTTCTCCTTGAGCTGAGAAAAGAAACATTAAGTCATTTCGTAATCATTCTTCATGTTCCCCGAAGACGTCTTGAACTTTCGGACCGAAAACCCACGGATAAAACGACGACAGTTCATTCCAAATGACGTATACTTACCAAGTTGTTACTGGACCGACAACCGTCTTTGGACTGTTGTGACCTTTTAATATATTCTTATCTAACGGTTCGATATAGGGGTTGTACAGGAACCGTCCAGGAAGATTTCAATCTGTTTGTACACACCTTTATTCGTACTTTCCCTAGTACTATGTCGTGGAGTCTTACACTAGACCGTACACTAATAAAAATCCACTTCTTTTAGTCTCCAGTTCGTCTAAGTCCTTTTCGGAAAATGGATGAGGGATAGACGGACTTTTATAAATATGTCCCCCGGACATGGTCTTTTTCTCGATAATGATCTCTATTGATAAATATAGTCCTTCTTAATACAGTACCATTATACTTGTGAGTGAATGGTTTGTAAACGAGAAGAATGGAAGAACACTTAACAGAAGGAGGTGAAACTTTAGAGTCTGGGGAAGGAAGAGAAAACCAGTCTTACTGATGGACCTTTAGAGTCTAAAAATATTTCGAGAGACATACTTTAACCAAAAGAGGATAATTACACAGAATACAGTTAAATTAATAATCAGGTCGGTTTCTTGAATCTCCCCTTCTCCCTTTTCAAAAGATACTTATATCCGTGTACGATCTTTTACTTGAAAAGGTCACGTTCGTCTAGACTTTCAAGACTCATATTCATCCATAGGTTAGAGATGAGTTTCCTTACTTTCATGATTAATTCCAGTATGATTGTAATAGTTGAATTTCATAGTAAGTTTTTTTGAGAGAAAGAAAGAGAGAGAGAGAGAGAAAGAGAGAGAGAGAGAGAGAGAGAGATATATATATATATATATTTTGTTAATTAAAGAAGACGTAAAGTCATGGGTTGGTTTCCTAAGTTCAAGGTCCTACGAACAAACTAATGTTTTATGTGTCATTATATGGTCAACTCTTGTGTACAAACCTAACGGTTGTGACCCGATTCTAAACGACAGGTTTATATTTTAATTTTAGATTATTACATGAAAGTGTCGGAATTCTTTAAAGTGTCTTTAAGGTCGACCTTTTTGTCGTATATAAATTTTTCAACACAAAAAGAATTCTTATTAGAGGAACAATGTTTGGGGTTCCTGTCTGGGTCTTCCCTCATACTGACCCTAGGACTTTCGTACCTGGAACCTAGTGGTCCAGTCACAATCCAAACTGGTGACGGATCGGTGACGACTAAAAAGGGTTCTGATCGTTTTTTCCAATCCCGGATCCTCTAGACCTGAGACAGTCACATCAGATCTAGAATAGAACCCTTTCTATTCTAATTTTTTTTTCTAATATCAGACGTTAATCCTTATTTTCAACCTAAATGTCACCTGAACCGTGGAGTCAGGTTATTTCCGACGTCCCGGAGGTGACTGGATATTTCAGTTTAAGGGACCCCCAGGAGTCAGGAAGACGACCTAGGGGTCCAACCCTTAAGACAACACCTAGGATCTTGAAACAATTGTCACCCTCTTAAAAATTAACAAGACGTCAAACACCCAACAGACGAACCACCGAGATACCACCCCAATTTCCGTTGGAGGAGGTTCTCCGGAATACGGTTGAAGACTCAACAACGGGATTACCAGACCATTGCTCGTTACTCTTATTCTGTCTTATGTTTTAGACTACATTACCCAGTCCCCTTGACGTCGGAACAGATTGAGTTACTTAGATAATCAGTACGGTGTAACCCGGTTGGTTCTACCAACCCAGTACCACCTCTCAAGACTGTTTTACACAAGGTGACCTCTTCCTTTACCGTTTAGTGAAGTCATAAGAACAGAACTCTTGGGGTACTCGTCAAATTTTTCCATTTTTCTACACTGTGACTTTCTACTGAGGGGTCCAGTCATCCACGGGTTATACGATGACCTCTTCTTACCTCTTTATTGAAGTCTTTCTTACTTCTCTGTCTCGGTTTCGTTTTTGTTGTTGGTCAACACCTACACTGATCACTATCTTTATTTCAGGTTACAATATTTATTGTTATGACGTATTCTTCGTCCTTACAATCCGGGTACTTAGTTCAATTTTACCTTAATCAGTTTGTCCTCTACCGTTCTCACTTTGTGTTATAAAATCCTTAGTCACTTGATTCTACCTGACCTTACCCGTTTAAATTAAGTCTACTGGTGATATAGATGATGACATCTGTTCTTAGAGAATCTTCTTTACCTCATCAGGAGTGTCAGTTGTTTTCTCAGGTTTTACGTCAGTAACTCACATCAGAGTTTTTGCTATCTTACTAGAGGTAAGTAAAGGTTCCGTTTGTCAAGTTATAGTGTCATTAGGTTCAAATACAGGGTTAGTGATTACGGTTTTCTCGACTTCAACTTGTCAAGATACTACTGGATGTTCTGGAAGATCTTGATTGTGGTTTTTTTTTTTTTTCTACAGGAAAATTAGTATCCACTTACCTTACGCTTTCATCCTTCAGTTCTCTATGGACCTCATATCCGTGTAAACCGGAACCGTACATTTTATTTCGTCCCTTTACCGATTGGTTTAAAACGGTTCTCTTGTTTGACCATTATCGTTTACTGTAGAAGGTTGTTTTATTCTATACTGAGATGTGTACCTGTAGTGGTATACCAGTTGTGACTTTAGACTAACTAATATAAGAAACGTCGGTCTCTACCTCTTCGTGATATATCAGTCGTTTTTGTTTTAGTCCTCGACTGACAGCGAGTCTAGTACTTGAAGAGTAACGTTTTAAGTCTGTTCAACTTCTTTCTCTCCTTTCGGTGATCTGGTGAGTACATACTGGATTTAGTTTAGGGAATCTAATATGTCACCTTCACCGTTTGTCTAAGTTTCCTAATCTAGACTATCTCACAGACTTCTTGATACCTGTCTTCAAGTACTGTAACATGTCCTCCACCACTAGTTCTGGTAAGGGTTCCTTTTCTTTACGTCTTTCCGTTTTACCAACGGACTCCTCGGAATTTTTAGTGACTCTTTTCTTCTCTTTCCTTTCCGTTTCCTCTTTCCCTTTCTATGTGGGTAGACTTAGTCAAGTCAAGTCAAGTCAGCGAGTCAGTACAGACTGAGAAACGCTGGGGTACTTAGCGTCGTGTGGTCCGGAGGGACAGGTAGTGGTAGAGCGCCTCAAGTGAGTCTGAGTGTAGGTAGCTCAGTCACTACGGTAGGTCGGTAGAGTAGGAGACAGCAGGGGAAGAGGACGACGGGGGTTAGGGAGGGTCGTAGTCAGAAAAGGTCACTCAGTTGAGAAGCGTACTCCACCGGTTTCATGACCTCAAAGTCGAAATCGTAGTAAGGAAGGTTTCTTTAGGGTCACGACTAGAGGAAGTCTTACCTAACCAGGAAGGTTCCCTGGGAGTTCTCAGAAGAGGTTGTGGTGCCAAGTTTTCGTAGTTAAGAAGTCGCGAGTCGAAAGAGGTGTCGGGTTGAGAGTGTAGGTATGTACTGGTGTCCTTTTTGGTATCGGAACTGATCTGCCTGGAATCAGCCGTTTCACTACAGAGACGAAAACTTATATGATAGATCCAAACAGTATTGAAAAGAAGGTTCCTCATTCGTAGAAAATTAAAGTACCGACGTCAGTGGTAGACGTCACTAAAACCTCGGGGGGTTTTATTTTACACTGTGACAAAGGTGACAAAGGGGTAGATAAAGGGTACTTCACTACCCTGGTCTACGGTACTAGAAGTAAAAGACTTTCAACTCGAAATTCGGTTGAAAAAGTGAGAGGAGAAAGTGAAAGCAGTTCTCCGAAAAATCGAGGAGAAGTGAAAGACGGTATTCCCACCACAGTAGACGTATAGACTCCAATAACTATAAAGAGGGCCGTTAGAACTAAGGTCGAACACACAGAAGGTCAGGTCGCAAAGAGTACTACATGAGACGTATCTTCAATTTATTCGTCCCACTGTTATATGTTGGAACTGCCTGTGGAAAAGGATGAACCTTGGTCAGACAACAAGGTACAGGTCAAGATTGACAACGAAGGACTGGACACATGTCTACGTCTCAAGGTTTCTTATCGTTCCTCTCTATTCTTTCGGAAGGAGTCACTAGTTACTTTTCTCTATCTCCTTTTGTTATCTTACCCTTTCGGATCTCTAGAGGAGTTCTTTTAAGCTCTATGGTCTCCTTGTAAAGTACGTTTCTACCCGTGTTATTTCCTGTCTTTATCATACCTGGATTGTCTTCTTCTATAATTCCTCTCCACCATTCTTATTTGTCTTGATATGTTTTTTCTAGAAATACTGGGTCTATTGGTACTATCACACTAGTGAGTGGATCTCTGTCCGTAGGATTCTCAGATTTCAGTTCACTCGGATTCCTTCGTAGTGATACTTGTTTCGATCACCTTCACTCCCTTAAGTTTTACCCAATAAAGTTCAGGATTTATTACTACGAAAAGTTCACGACTTGAGTCATACGGTCGTTTAAACCTTTTGAGCCGTCACCGGTGTTCTGACCTTTTTCAGTGAAAAGTAATATTAGGGTTTCTTTCCTTTAAGGTTTCATACAAGTTTGATGGAGTGTTAAAGTGAGTATAGTGTACGATCGTTTCATTACGAGTTTTAATAGGTTCACTCCGAAGTTGTCATACACTTGGTTATTTAAGGACTACAAGGTCAACCTAAATCTTTTCCGTCTCCTTGGTCTCTAGTTTAACGATTGTAGACGACCTAGTATCCTTTTCGTTTTCTCAAGGTTTCTTTGTAAATGAAGACGAAATAACTGATATGGTTTCGGAAACTTACACACCTAGTTTTTTTGACACGTTTTAATAAGTTCTCTACCTTTATGGTCTGGTGGAAGGGACGGAGAACTCTTTAGACATCCGTCCAGTTCTTCGTTGTCAATCGTTACCTGTACTTTGTTACGTGACCAAGGTTGAACCTTTTCCTCATGTAGTTCTGAGAACTCTCAGGGAACCTGATCCCCTAGTTTGGTCAGTTAGGATTTCCTTTAGTCAGAACTTATAAGTAACCTTCCTAACTACACCTTCGATGTTATGAAACCAGTGGACTACCCTTCTTAACTGAGTGACCTTTTCTAGGACTACGACCCTTTCTAACTTCCGTCCTTCTCCTCTGCTGTCCTACTCTACAGACCTACCGTAGTGTTTGAGCTACCTATACTCAAACTCGTTCAAGACCCTCAACCACTGACTGTCCTTCTGGACGACAGATATCCCAGTGTGTCTCAGCCTGTACCGACTTCGTTGAATCTTCGTGGTCGTCGTCGTCGTCCCTCCGAACCGTACGACGTCAGGTACCCCAGTGTTTCTCAGCCTTAGTTGACTCTCTGACTTGACTTGACTTAATTTCACTAGTAACTTAATTTTATTATATTATATTTAATTGTTAATATTTTATATCATTACATTTTATTAGATATCAACGAAAACTTTTTAGGGTTTATTTGAAAATACTCTTGATTTACTTCTTTTTCTAAATTATAAGAACATGAAATACATTCTTCTCTCGTTTACTAAACAATATACCCGTATTGATCCGACTTCAATTTTCAATTTTACCTATTAAAAGAATCAACATTTACTGTTTTATATACAACCGTTAAACATTAAGAATTTATAGTAAAAAATAGGATTATCTTACAGTCATATCTAAGATAAAAATTTGACAAAACACTTGTAGTCGTGTCTTATAAAAAAAGAAAAAAGAGTATTCTTATTAAAAGAAAGATTAACATTTAGGGTTTTTAGAGAATCGTTGATTTATATCCGTCAAACCTCATTTAATAATATGTAATATACCTTTGATAGATTCTAAATTTTTGTTTTATTTTACCCGTCTTTATTCTTCACTATTTTAAGTGTAAACATGGATATCTTCTATGACACATTTTTATCTGTAAAAAGAATAAAATGGAAACTTTTATAATAAAAAGGATTTTATTGTGAACTTCTGTAAACTTATATTCAGTTGTAATTTATGGTTTATCTCTCAACTTATTGGTACATCTACTTTAGTAGTATATTTAGATTACTGTTATTATATTGTAAACCACAGAAAAGGTTATAAATAGAATTTCTACAAACTATTTTTATAACTGTTACTGTACTCCAGATTAATTGAATTATTACTTATACTGAAAGAAAAGTCGAACATATATAAAATTTTGTTCTAACAAGACTTTTTATAAAGGATTATACACTAATTCAAAGAACTCTCTCTAGATTTGTGAGTTTTTTGTCTTTATAAGAACCTTTTTGATCCCTTAAGGAAATCTCCTGTGTTATACTAAGAGATTCGCAAAAGTTAGGATTTTCCGGGAACCATTGACTCCATACTCCGGTAGTTTAGACCGAAAACCTTACCAGTGTAGGGAGAATTTTGGTCTGTCGAAGTGTTCACTTAAAATGGTTTTTAAATCTCTTCTCGATTGTGGATAGGATGAGTTTGAGAAGGTCTTTTAACGTCTCCTTTAGTATAAGGGTTTCAGTAAGATACTCCGGTGGTAGTGGGTTATAGTTTTGGTTTGTTTCTACGATATTTGTTTTGATGTCCAGTTATAGTGACTACTTGTATCTACGTTTTTAGTAGTTGTTTTAAGATCGTTTGTTTTAGGTTGTTGAATAATTTTTCTATCATGTACTACTGGTTCACCCGAAATAGGGTCCCTACGTTCCTAAGAAGTTATAAGTGTTTAGTTAGTTACACTATGTGGTGTAATTGTCTAACTTCCTATTTTTGGTATACTAATAGAGTTATCTACGTCTCTTTCGGAAACTGTTTTAGGTTGTGCGTAAATACCAAATTTTTTTTTTTTTTTCGGAGAGGTCTTTAGTCCGTATCTTCCTTGTATGGAGTTCTATTATTTTCGGTATATACTATTTGGGTATCGTTTGTAATAGGAGATACCACTTTTTAACTTTCGTAAAGTGGACTTCGGTCTTTGTTCTGTTCCCACGGGTGAGAGTGGTGATGATAAGTTGCATCAAAACCTTGAAAATCGGTGTCGTTAGTCTCTTCTTTTTCTTTATTTTTCCTTAGGTCTAACCTTTTCTTCATTTTGAGGGTGACGTCTACTGTACTAGGAGATGTATCTTTTGGGACTTCTGTGGTGGTCTAATAATAATCTCGATTAGTTACTTATATCATTTCAACGTCCTATATTTTAATAATGACGTTTTAGAGAACGTAAGGATATGTGATTATTACTCTTTTGTCTTTCTCTTTAATTCCTTTGTTAGGGTAAGTGGTAACGTTACTTTTATTATTTTATGTATCCTTATTTAGATGGATTTCTTTGTTTTCTGGATATATATCTTTTGATATTTTGTACATACTTTCTTTATTTTTACCTTGTTTATCTATCTCTTTATATGGTACAAGTACCTAGTCTTCTTAGTTATATCACTTTTACTCATATGATGGGTTTCGTTAGATATCTAAGTTGTGTTACAGATAGTTAGATGGTTGTCGTAAAAAGTGTCTTGATCTTGTTTATAAGAGTGTAAAACATACCTTTATGTTTTTTTGAACTCATCGGTTTCGTTAGGACTCTTTCTTCTTACCTTGACCTCCTTAGTTGGACGAATTAAAGTCCGAGATGATGTTTCGGTGTCAGTAGTTCTGTCCTACCATACCGTGTTTCTGTCTTTATATCTAGTTACCTTGTTTTATATTTCGGATCTTTATTTAGGTATGTGGATACCTGTGTAATAGAAACTGTTTCCTCTGTTTTTATATGTCACCTCTTTTCTGTCAGATTGTTCACCACGACCCCTTTGACCAGTTGTTGAACTTTTTGTTCCTTTAATGTTGTGAAAGATTGTGGTATGTCTTTTTATTTGAATTTTACCTGATTTCTAGTTTTACATTTTGGTCTTTGATATTTTGAGGATCTCTTTTTGTATCCGTTTTGTGAGAGAATTTATCTAGTGTCGTTCTAAAAGATACTGTGCGGAAGTCTGATATGATGTGGAAGGTCTCTTTACCTTTATTTTCGTTTTTATTTGTTTACCCTGGATTAATTTGAATTTTCGAAAACGTGTTACTTCCTTTGATATTCGTTCCACTTTTCTGTCGGAAGCCTCACCCTTTTTTGTTATCGTTTACTTCGTTGACTGTTTCTTAATTAGAGTTTTTACATGTTTATAGAGTACGTCGAGTTATGGTCTTTTCATTTGTTGGGTTAGTTTTTTACCCGGTTTCTTGATTTGTCTGTAAATAAGTTTCTTCTGTATATCTACCGATTGTTTCTGCACTTTTTTACGAGTTTAGTGAGTAATGGTCTCTTTACGTTTAGTTTTGGTGTTACTCCATGGTAGAATACGACCAGTCTTACCGACGATAGTTTTCTAGATGTTTGTTATTTATAACCACTCACACGTCTCTTTTCCCTTGGGAGAATGTAACAACCACCCTTACGTTTGATCATGTCGGTGATACCTCTTGTCACACCTCTAATGAATTTTTTGACTTTTGCCTAGACGGTATACTGGGTTGTTAGGGTGAAGACCCGTATGTCCGACTCCTTTAGTCTTAACTTTTTCTGTGCACATGGGGTTACAAGTGACGTCGTCACAAATGTTATCGGCCCTGTACCTTTGTTGGATCTACAGGTAACCGTCTATTTACCTATTCTTTCGTCACCATGTATATGTGTTTCCTTATAATGAGTCGATAATTTTTATTGGGTAAACTTAGTCAAGATTACTTCACCTACTTTGACCTCGGATAATATGTCTCACTTTCTTTATGTAATATGTCAATCTTTCTTTTTGTGGTCATATAATTACGTCGATAAACCTTAAATCTTTCTACCATTACTACTGGGATATACTCTCTGTCGTTTTCTCTGTGTCTATATTTCTTGTCTGAAAATCTGAGACACACTCTTCCGTTCCCACCTTAGTAAACTCTCTTATCGTAACTTTGTACATATAATGGTTTACACTTTATCTATTGGTCAGGTTCAAGCTACGTACTTCGTCCCGTGAGTTTCGACCACGTAACCCTGTTGGGTCTCCTTACCCTATCCCTCCCTCCATCCTTCCTACCAGTCCTACCCACTGTGTATATGTGGGTACCGACTAAGAACAGTTGTATACCGTTTTTGGTGGTGTTATAACATTTCATTAATCGGAGGTTAATATTAATTAATTAAATTTACTCCTTTCTTTTGTTTTGTTTTGAAACTAATTAAAATTTTGTATTCGATGACCTAAAGTTGACGTACCGAGTTGTAAAGTTTGACTGAAGTGACCTATATTTAAGTGGATCCCCTTGTACACCTTTTTTCGTTTGTTTAGTTTTACGTCTGAGTGACTGGAAATTACAGACGACACGTAACACATCAACGAGTCAGTACAGACTGAGAAACACTGGAGTACCTGACATCGGACGGTCCGAGGAGGCAGGCACCCCTAAGAAGTCCGTTCTTATGACCTCACCAACGGTACGGGAGGAGGTCCCTTAGAAGGGTTGGGTCCCTGACTTGGGTCCAGAGGGGGTAACGTTCTCCTAAGAAATAGTAGAGTCGGTGGTCCTTTCGTGATTACAGACAATTACTGATTGAAGACTTCGATTCAGTTCCTGACGTGTCAGTGAATTTCTGTAAAATTTAAAAATGTTCCGAGAATACTACGATTTGGAAAGAACAAAAAAGAAAACAAACAAAAAAATTGACCTCCTAGAAATGTTACATTACAACCACAGATGTCATGTCGTTGTACTTAGTAGACATTTATATGTATATAGGGGAGGTAGAACTTAGAAGGAGGTTGAGGTGGTGGTATGGTGGGGAGATCCAGTAGTCTCGTGACTTAGATAGATGGACACGACATATCGATGAAGATTTCTATTTCTCAGTCTGTGCTGACTCGTTGACTTGACTTGACTTGACTTTCCCTTTCTTTCGGGACTTGATATAGTCAAGTCAGTCAAGTCAGTGAGTCAGCACAGGCTGAGAAACGTTGGGGTACTTAGCGTCGTACGGTCCGGAGGGATAGGTAGTGGTTGAGGGCCTCAAGTGAGTCTAAGTGCAGGTAGCTCAGTCACTACGGTGGGTCGGTAGAGTAGGAACCAGCAGGGGAAGAGAGGACGGGGGTTAGGGAGGGTCATAGTCTCAGAAAAGGTTACTCAGTTGAGAAGTGTACTCCACTGGTTTCATGACCTCAAAGTCGAAATCGTAGTAAAAAAGGTTTCTTTAGGGTACCGACTAGAGGAAGTCTTACCTGACCAACCTAGAGGAACTTCAGGTTCCCTGAGAGTTCTCAGAAGAGGTTGTGGTGTCAAGTTGTCGTAGTTAAGAAACCGGGAGTCAGAAGAAGTGTCAGGTTGAGAGTGTAGGTATGTACTGATGACCTTTTTGGTATCGGAACTGATCTGTCTGGAATCAGACGTTTCATTACAGAGACGAAAACTTATACGATAGATCCAACCAGTATTGAAAAGAAGGTTCTTGATATATCGGGATGTATATTGTATCGTATTACATTATATCGATTATTATATAAATTACATATTATATTATCATCTGTTATGTAATATAGTTGTATTGTTACAAGTTCCGTTTATTTTCCTGTCACTTCTTTGTAAATTTCAATTTTCATTGAATTAATTTAGAGATCTTACTTGAACTCTCCCTTTAGATACAAGAACTAAAATCTTTTACTTATATTGTAATTCTTATACCGCTTTCTCAACTTATTACATATATTACTCCCACCTATTTCCCTTACGAGTATTCATCACTCGTTAAAACAGAGGACGTAACCTGAGTCCACCTGAACTGAGGTCCGTTTGACATATAAGATGCACACTCTAAATACTGAAACCAATTTAATTAATCCCTCGGTCTTTAACAAAAAATTAAGACATCAAACTCTATCGTTACGGACCATAACTTTCCATAACACTTCAAACAATTTTGTGTATTTACTTTGGTTCATCGTTTCATGTGTCTTGTGTCATCCACGGGTTATTATATAAAGTGAGAAAAAAGAAGGAAAAAACGAAGGGACTGTAGATAGAAGGAGATTGTGAGATAACTTCCTGTTTTAAAATTGTTAGGAATGACTTAGTATATATACATTAGAGTAGAAGTCGTATGACTTTTGTAATAAATCGTATTTGTAATGGATCACAGTGATTAATAATAATAAAACTGTAAAGGACTATTGATTATTAGTTTTACTCTCTAAAATGATCTAAACTATACAGTACTTTACCTGCATGTACGGAGTCACAATATATGACCCGTATTTTCACGGACCTTTAGATAGGGGTTTGAGAATAAGTCTAATAAAACATTTGTATTAATTACCACAAGAATTTGTCCTCGTGTGGAAAATTTCCTGTAATATGAACGACGTCCACTCACGAAAAAGAAGAGTCGTATTAAGCGACACTTCCTACACCCCCCCCCCCCACCTAAAGAGACACATCTTTAAGATAGACGGGAGATCGATTCAAACGAAGTCAACTTTACTCTAGGACTGGTGACCCGACTACCTACATGTGTATTGACTGAACGAGTTAAGATTAAATTAAGACCTCTAGATAGAGGAAGTACTGAAATTAAAAAGACTGTACTTTTGTAAGATAGAAAAATCCGAAGGTAACGAAGACGTCTTGTCTTCATAAGAGAACCACCTCCCCACTCTTCGTCATTTCTTCGTCGTTATTTGTTAAGGGGTTTTGGTTAAAAGTGAACCGTCTTTTTGTACTCTTGAGGTTTATCGGTATTGAACGTTGTCACCGTCTAGGAACCGTCGCACATTAAACTTTAATAATTACTTTTGAAAGTGGTGTTTGTACTTGTAGAAAATCGAAGTCCTCTGAACTCGAAGAGTGTATCCGTTATCAGAATTTCACAATAATCTGGTCTTCTTTCTTTATCAAAAATGAGAATCGCATCGATGTCATATCAGAAATAGTGACTACTTAACTTTGTCTGATTATTCTATAAGGAAAATTAAAAGATGTCATGTATCATTACTCTTGTTTTTCTTCGTGTTCTTATTAGGATTCTATTGAGTAAGACGTAGAGAAACAAATAAAGTTTAGAATCTGTACTGGAATCAGGAGGTTGAAATATCAACGTAATTATTAATCAACACATAAAAATGATTTTCTTTATAAAGGGACGGAGAATACAGTGTATATAAGACAACTTTTTAAAACTCTATTATATATCTCATTATCTCTAAGTCTTATTCCTACGACTCGTTTACGTGGTATAATATGTCTAAAAAAACGACAGTTCACACACATAACGAAATACAAGATTGTAATCTCTCGTTTGTTTTATGTGCGTAATCAAAGGGAGATTAAAAGTGGAAAACTTGTAAGTTACCACCAACTGACTTTATCGTCTTACCTTATTTTTTCGAGATAAGATGTGGAACTTCCGTGAAAAGTTTTTTCACTTATAATATCGTTAGACACCGAAGAAGATCAAGTGAAGAAACCAAAAGAAGTTGGGAGGTAGTATAGTTTTTACGAGAAATAACAAAGAGAGACGTGTATTAAAGTAAGAGAAACTTCTAAAGCAGTGGTGGAGAATTTTTAGATAACAAGGAATCCGAGTCATTGGATAACTGTATTTGAAGGAGAAAGTTTGGGGATACTTTCCGAAGAACTCCCTTTTCTATTTCTCTGTGATAAAATTTGATTTCGAATAGGTAACGAAAGGAGTTAATAATCTTTAATAATGTTACTCTTTGGTCTTAAAGATAAATCTTTAATCAAGTCCCATTAATTTTTATAGGTCAGTAAGTTCGTTTATTTATTACACTACTACGATATAATAAAAGTTTATAAAGTTTAATTTGAGGAAAATGTACTTTGGTTTTAAGTAAACCATTCTTAGTTGATTGTAAAATTTACAGGACTCCTAGAGAGATAAAACGAGAGTTGATCAAACTAGGGTCGTCAGAAAAGTCGATCCTCTTTAAATCTTAACCTTTTATACTTTCCACGACATGAAAAAGAACTTCATTATCAAAGGTACCAGTATGAAAAAATAATACACCGAACAAAATGGACGGGGTTTTGTTACTTGAATTTTTAGTTGGATTTACTATACTTTGTTCCGATCTAAATCTCGAACTTACAGTTTAGTTTGTTAAGGAAGGTGTGAAATCGACGAGGACATCTTACCATTGAAGATGTTACTGTCGATTTGAAAGAGAATTTTCACAACAAGTTATTCTAGACGGTTTATATATGGAAAAAATATATACGACTTAAAAATTTTCCCAAATAAAGAAATTAGATTTACAAAAAGATTTGGTAAACGTATCAATTAAGTAAAGTAAGAATGTACGTGAGATTAGAGTCCATGTCGATATTATGAGGTAATATTTTCTTCAATCGACTGGATGAGTTTCAGTGAACGAACAACTAAACGTGCCCATTTAGTTGTGACTTAGAAGGTTTTAGACTTAATGATCCTTTGCAAAATATGATCCAAAAGATATACATAATTGTAATTACAGGGTTATAACTTATGAAAATAAAGTTCTCTTTAAAACAAATTGTATCTCCTGGAATAGAAGTAATGGTAAGGGAATGTGTTTCACTTTCATTACAGTGAGTCAGTACAGACTGAGAAACGTTGGGGTACCTGACATCGGATGGTCTGAGGAGGTAGGTACCCTAAAAGGTCCGTTCTCATGATCTCACCCGACGGTAAAGGAAGAGGTCCCCTAAAAGGGGTGGGTCCCTAGCTTGGGTCCACAGGACGTAACGTCTGCCTGCGAAATGGTAGACTCGGTGGTCCCTTCGGGGAATGTATTTCCCTTAGGGGATGTATTTTCGTCTATGGTTTAGACATAAGAGTGTCATTTTACATAAAACTTTACTACTTCTTAAACTCACGTATAAGGTTTTTTTTTAACAGGAAATAAGTATCCACTGTTACTACACGAATTTTTCTTCTATGAATTCAAATTTGTTACGAGAATACAAACCGGAACACTTCATACCCGTCTTTGACATCGACCTCATAGTATTGGATTCTTCAATAATCTTTACGACTGAGAGTCGGGGTGAAGACTCGAGGACTTAGAAGTAGACGTAAAGTCGTTTTGAAACGACTGAGGACACATGTGGCCTCGAACTCTTCGTGACTAGATTAATTACTAAGATAACTATAAACCGACGTGTTCACTGGGTCTCTCTTTTGTTTGTAGAATGTAGAGACTCACAAGACTCCACACCTACCTGCGAACGAGACTCGATCAAAATGTCCTTGCTGAAGACATGATTATTGTGTCCTGAAAGTACGTCGGTGCCGGTATTTAGAGGTCTTACTCACGTACCAGTCCCGTCGTGTCTCCGTCTTACGTCCTCTCGAACACCGGGGTGACGCGAGGTCCCTCTGTAATTATACGTGTCGACTTCACACACAAATGTATGTGAGACGAGGGTTGACGGATCCGACGTTCACAGGCGAAACGAATTTACCTTCAGAGTCATTTTGTTTTTCACTCTCTCCCCTGAGAGTAAAGAAGACGAGACCCTACCCACCCCTCTCGTCCGAGTATTGATTACAGAAGTAAGCAAGTTTCCCTCTTTATTTGTAGTAAAGTTTTTCCGTTCTGTAAAATGATTTTGAAAATTGAGATATAGTGACTGTAATTTTAATTAGACTTGTGTCTCTAAAATTCACAGGTCTTACACTTCGGAAGAGAGTAGGTCCAACTAAGTTATATTGGATACCTGTATAAACCTAAAATTTTCTTTATATTTAAGACGAAGTTTTAAAATTCGTTTTCTTGATAATTACAATATAAAATTTCTATGATTTTAATTATTTCAAATAGTAAATGTATTTAACTGTTTCGTACTGTTAAGGGTTTTCCAAAGATAACTTCATCAATTTATGTAAAAATGTTGATATTTCTACCTCTTTATATTATTAGTAGTTTTATCAATTATAAATATTTTGTTAATTATATTCGACTTACACTGTACATAATTGAACGAGACGTATCGTCTTATCTATGGTAATAATAATAGGGGAATGTCTTTTTCTTCGATTGCGTGTCTCTACAATTCATTGAACCGACTCCTTTGTGTCGATCCTTAACTCAGTCCTAAATTTGGGAACGTCAGGTGGAGGTCTCGGGTAAATTAACTTATAATGAGAGACGATGGGAGACTGAACATACAAAAACTACTAGTTCTTAGTGAAAAGTAAGAGTGAACGGTTTATTTGTTCGTTGGATGTTGAAACGACTAAAGAAGTAAACGGTGTTTACCATTGTTCATAAATTGTTGTAAACAACAAGTCAGGGAGTCAGTACAGGTTGAGAAACGTTTGGGTACCTGTAGTCGTGTGGTCCGAAGGGACAGGAATTACAATAATTTACAAATAAATTATTGTATTTATTTTTATTACTGATTTGATGTCTATAAGGGTACTTCCCATTTGAAGTCCTTCTAATGGTCTCATGTCCATATAACTAAAAGATCTCGATTGTATTATTTAATGGGGTTTAATTACCGAATTGTTTTAGATGAATAAAATCAAGACATTAGTCTTCAGACCCATGTCTTACTGAAGACACCTAGGAAACGAATCCCAGAGTATCAGTCTTGACTATACAATCGTAAGGAAAGACCTCCAAGACCCCTACTCACTCGTTAGTGTGAGTCGACAACCGGATGAAGTCAAAGAACACCAACAACTCACCTCTGGGGGAAGGAACGACGGACAGTTGACCCTCGAGAGGAGTGACACAATTCCAGAGGGTCTAAGGACCCAAGGAGTGGGGAACCGGGTTAGCTATAAGTTTCGTCGTCGTTACATACTCAGGAAGAGGGTGAAATTTAGAGGGACTAAAGATGGGATATAGAAAACCGAGGTCCGTCTCTTTTAAAGGACGAAAATTCCCAAATTGCACTTTTCCAACCCAGGTAAAGGATCCATTAGGTCCTTTTAGAGATGTAAAATTCTATGTATTAGTTTTAGACGTTCCATGAATATAGTACATTTTATGGTATAAGTATTTAAAACCCCCAATCCAGTTCTGTAGAACCTCCTCCCCCGTAAGAAGAAGATTGTGATACAGACCTACCCTACTTCCTATCATTCCTCGATTTCGATTCGAACCGTTAGTGAATTAAAACAGATTATGTTATGAGTGGAGATTGTGTATTAAAAACAAAATCCGTTTAGAAACAAATGAAACTTCCTCCTTTGTTTGTCTTGTCCGAGGTAGAACTTTCGTCCTGAGGTAGAACCCGGTCTGACACCTGAACCTTGATATGCGGGTCATAGATACCTTTGCTGTATGGTCGACCTTTGGTCTGGGGGTCCTCCCTTCTCGGGGTCCCGAGTATGGATCTGAGAGGTTACGGATTTTCTTATGGAATTAATAGACACATTGACTTATCTTAGTATTTAAGATAATACGAATAACTCCATACTGGTGTCCGGATAACTATCAACAGGTGACAATTGATGGATTCGATTCCGTATACTTTGTGTCCAAACTCCGTATCCCTAGTACGAAACTAACAATAGAAAGAAAAGGAAACAAGTCTGATCAAAAACTCAAAACCCTCCACCCAAACTCGTACATGTGAATCCCATATATTCCAAAAGTGTTTTTGACTAGCCCTAGGGACCGATTCTCCTCTGAGACAGAACCCGGACGGCCACATTAATTGACCTGACGTGACAGACGTAACGGGAAGACTCACTCAAACAAAGGGTCTTACACACCGATGTTGTCGAAATACGTTCTTTTACGGAATTGATTGAATAGTTTATGAGTAGTTTCTCCTTTAAAAAATTTTTTAGTAAACGGGTACATTAAATTGATTTTTTACGATATTCACATTCATAGGAGTAATCGAAAACAGGTTTTTTCTTTTTTTTTTTTTCTTCTTTTCTTTTCTTTCTTTCTTTCTTTGGAATATTTGACCTACTCTTTTATTTTATAAAATTGAGAATTGGACTATCCCGAAGTTTTCACATGGTGGTTCATCTCAGCTTACATGTAAAACGATTATATTAAATCACTTCTAAACTTAGAATAGTTTCCTTTTACATGGTTGACACGATGAGTGACCTCAGAGTTTCATGTACCTCATTACACAAACTGAAACTCATCTTTTCGTCGTGTGTAATATCCCCGTTTTATTTTAAACTTTAAGACGGGAATTTGAGACACTACCGAAATAAAAAATTACAAAAATAAGAAACCCTATAATACGTGACAGTAATGATTAAGAGATTTATGTAGTCCGGACTACGACGTCACAAAATATAAAATAGTTAAAAAAAAAGAAAAACATTGACAGGGTAGACATTTATTGTACGTCGAATTAAGGTTTGTGTGTATGTATAAAGACCTCGTCCTCTGATTGTCCTGGTGTCTGTGTACTTACCCTACGAAACAGATTGATTGGGGTTTTACGTTTACTTAACGTCTCTTTCTTTTGACTTCTTAAGTTTCCGAAAAAACTAACGGAAGAAATTTTACGGTTCTTGAATTCGACCGGAAAGAATAGAAGGTGATGTACGTACACTGTGAAGTCCTCCAGAAAGAATAACATGATATTAAGTTCCTAACAAGGTCGAGACACGAGGTACGGAAAAAGGTTTCCCGTCGGACTCTACATATTAAGCCCATTACTTGTCGACGTATTAAATTCCCAGCTCGATCATCCCGTTACAAGGAATAAACACAACGAAATCGTCAACGGTTCTACAAAGTCCGGATAAATCCTTATATCAAAAACTGACGAAATAAAGAGAGACTACTATATACGACCCTAAACCAACACAAGGTTTTTCACTTAAAATAGTTGCTTTCATGGTCTCGTTCGAAAAGAGAGTAAAACGAGGTTTCCGGTTGTCGTGACTCGATATTACTCCATTAAAAAAAAGGTCGGTACGTGTGAGACACAAGATAGTACGTCCCGATAAATTTGGACCATGACAGGGAAAGGTTTCGGGCTATCTGAGTTAGTGACTCGATAGTTTCCGTAAAGGTGTGATGTAGGGAGAGTATGTTCCGGTTAGAGGGCTTTCGACTTTTCCCGGACCGGCGTTCCGGGAAGTCTTACTTCCGACGTACGACTAATTAGTCAATGAAAAAAATAAGGTAGAACCGTTCATAAGGGACAAACATTTATTTTCTAAATGGGACTTAAAGGACATGGGAGTGTCCGTCTTCCGAATAAACCTGGAGTCAGTGTCACGTCCTTCCGACGGACGATAGGTTAGGTGTTTGTACACGATATCGGGAAACAGTAGTTATGAGGAAGTCCACAGAACTTCGTATAGGACCCCTACTCGATTAGACTTTTGCTAACAGTAAAGTATAGTATTTTGTCTGGTCTCTCTGAGTAAAAAAAAGAAAAGGAAGGTAGAGAATGACGTTGTGAGGGACAAACCGCTTTTCTAAGATCACTTGTAAACGTTTCCGTGACTTCACATCTGGTGTGTTGTTATACGAACATTACCTTTTTCGTAGTTATTTTGTCTTATATAAAAACGTTTTATTTATTTAATTATTTATTTGATCACGTGAGAAAGTGAGTAGTCTACCATTTATCGATTACCTTTTCCTTACACTGTCTGGTTTTCCTGATCTTTAACAGACGTTTGACCGTCCGAGTCACTAAACGTCTACTGGGTTTAATAAAAGTCTGTCAAACTGTGTAGAGATAAACAGTGTGAATGTGTCGGTTCGGTTTACGTAGGTTAATTATATCTCGTAAAAGGAAAGAACTTCATCCTTCTTTTATCGTTCGTAAAGAACTTACAAGAGTTTGTGAGCGTTCGTCTTTCTTATTATTCGGAGAACAGTAGTGGGTGGAATCCAGTAGAGGGTACTACTCGTGTGTTGGTGACTCTCCGATCCCTGAAAACACGTCTGTCTTTGTATAACTGGAGTATGTGACAACATACGCAAAGCTCTCGAATCTGGTGTATCAATAACTTCATTAGAAAAACCTTTTTGAGACCGTAAAGGGAGTCAAAAGTTTCGTTACACTTCTCCGACTAAAACACTCTCCACTGTGGAAGACTTAGTTATGATCTCCGACTATGAGGATATATCTGGGTGAGTGGTGTTATGTGATTGACATCATTACGGAGTACTGTACAAGGACCCCAACCACCCCTTCGAACTCAAAGATCTTCCCATGAATACCTTTCCGTCCTTACAGTCAAAAGAAAGATTTTAGGAAATGAGGTACTCTGTCTTATGGACTCGATACGTCAGGTCTTTCGTGACCGATCTCCGAGAACCAAGGTCCGGATCGAGACGGAGATAGACTGACACGGTCCCTGTGACGCGATTGTATCGAGGTGTATGGGAATTTTACTCCTCAATTGGGTCTCTCTATTTTTGCCAAGGATCAGTATCCTTAGATACTTAGTGTTTGTGGCCTCTTTACAAACATAATTAAGATCTACTTACGTATCCTCAGTCTTTCCGAGTATTGTTTTCGTTTGCTTCCACCACTTTTTTCTCTGCGATTAAGGGGGGTTTACTTCAGTAAAATAACATAATTTAAATCCTAATACCCCGTGTAATTGAGAAAGTCCGGAACTCTCCAAAATACAACTTTCTTGTATAGAAATGTCGATTGTTACATGATACATATGATACATAATGTTAATACGATGTCGATTGATATATTTAAAATATGTTACTATATTTTATATGGACGTGTCCTGTAAATTCTTACTAAGGTTTATTTTTATATAATTTCGAGTGTAAGTTAAAGTCTGGTTCGCGTAAAATTACATAAGTACAAAGACTTATATACATTATGTACTTATCTTACGTTATCATAAAACGTAAATGTAGAACTCAAAATTATCAAAATCACTCAGTGAGATAAATTCTACATTTTTATAGAGATTGTCCATGTTAAGGGAATAGTAGATCATATGAATTTTACATATTTACAGAGTCCGGAATCCGTCACCAACTCTGTCGTTTAATCTTTGGTTTGGTTTACAGTTTATCCGTTTTTACTAAGATGGTGAGTCTTAATATGGTGAGGGGTTTATTTATGAGTTGAAGGTTTTAATAGATATTTATTTTAAGTGAAATAAAAGAAAGAACACGGACACCTGACATAAGAAGTGGGATCGACTCTGGACATCATGGAGTCCGTGAAAGACAAGGGATTAAATAATTGAGGAGAGGTCGGAGAGGACGGAAGTATGGGTCGGAGACGGGGGACCCGTCGGTGAGGTCCACGAGGACGTTCCTAGAATGCTTGACCGAGACGATTGGGAGTCGAAACGGGAGGAACGATTAGAAGTGGGACTTTTTCGGAGTGGCAGACGTAAAAAAAAAAAAAAAACGTGAAAAGGACTCGACGGTCGATAACGACCTCGTTGAGGTTTTGGCCCCAACTGTCCGAGAAGATGTTTAGACACGATAAGTTGGAGGTGGGCTGGAGTGACCACAAGTCGTTAGGAAAGTAGTAGCGGATACTGAGTGTCCTCATAAGTTGTACCAACGAAAAGGAGTCCGGAGTCAAACCCGGTTGTTGAGTCAGAACCGTTTACTGTGGTAGACAATGAATTTGTCCTGACGACTTCGGGAACAAAAGAAATCGAGAAGAGGAAATATGAGTGAGGAAAAGAAGAATCGGAGTGTCTCTTTCTTGGATAGGAGACGAAGTGAGAGTAGAAAGTGGACAAAAGTAAGTGGGAAAAAAAGACAGTTTAACAAGAGTAGTACGACCGAATAGACACATGGTGACCTAGAACTAGACATTTATTAGAGGGGGAGGGGTAGTGTTTCTGTACGAAGACAAGTTAAGGGGACAGACGTCCACGGAAGGTGATTTGTTTACATGATATTACCCGGAGAACAAATTTTGTTCTTTGTTTTGGGTTGTTGTTTTTGTTGTGAAAGGAGATTGGAATTACGACATAGAGAGTTCCCGAATATACCAATGTTAAATACAAAGAAAAACGATGGGTCGAGATGATTACTAATTATCGGATTACGAATTATCTAAGATGAAGGTATAGTGGGAAATTTAGGAACGTTAGTCGCGGGAGGGAGACTGACTTTAATAAAAAAGTTCCAGTATAAACTGAAAATACAGTTGGTTAATGCAAAATGAAGGACTGTCGGGACAGGAAAAGGAAGAGCGATCGTGAGTCTGAACATTCAAATGATAAATAAACACGTAATTTTCAAAGTCGGACTCTAAATTTGAAACACATGTACATACTAAGTCTATATTTACCCTGCGGTTTTCATCACCAATGGGTTGTATAGACGTGTATTCTAAATAAACTATTTGTCTAAGGGTTCAAGTTTGTCAGGAGGATGTAGTCTTTGAGTCACCACGTCGTTAAGACTTCATGACTCTCAAACAGTTCGTACCTAGGTCTCTGGATGACCCTACCCCAAAACGGTGTACTCCTTTTATAAGGTACTCTTCCATTGACCGTCCGTTACAAACGACCTCCTTGGTACGACGGTGTATGATCCGATAGTTTATAAACGTATTTTTAAATACTTTCGTACGAAACTAACGACCTTCCTTCCTTACAAAATTTCGTATTAGGGTATAAAAAGTAAGGAAAACAGAAGACGAGTCAATGGTATAGAGTCCCTACTACAATAACGACAATCCATAAACTCAGAATTTGGTCTTTATGAAACACTAGTTAGGTCTCGTCCAAACGAGGAAGAAACGTAGTCTCACACTGTATCGTGAAACCTCCTCTGTCTTTTACACAGTACTGAAACCGTTTAGGTCTTGATAAACGTGTCGTCGTCCCGGACGTCGTGACCGTCCCGAGGATCGTAGGTTACACGGTCCCCGTAGTACACGATCGTAGAAGGAGTCATCGACTCCCATGGCCACCAAAACCTCGTTATCCTCTCTGGTAATGGATATCATCAGGGGTTGTTGTCAGTACGGTGGAAATGGACTATATCATTTATTACCTTTAAAACAGTTGACCTATTTGTCTCCTTCCGATTTCTTCTGTTCACAGTCTGTATTCGACATCCGATTGTCTTACCTTCTGTACCTCCGACGTACAGAATATTCCAACCTTCCTAATTACGATCCCTTGTGGGTTAGGGCCCATGACTGGAAAAGTCGGTGACTAAAGATATCAGTTTTATTTACGAACAGAAGTTTTTACAATTATAATATGTCGGAACCAAGACAAACATAACAAACGGGACGTGGAGAGGAAAACATTCAGAAAAGATAGGATGGGAATTTACAATCCATAAGGACTCTATAAAGGTAACCAATGAAGTATGAGATCCCGAAGGGTCCACCGAGTCTTCATTCTCCAACGGACGGTTACATCCTCTACGTCTTCTGCACCCAAACTAGGGACCCAGTTCTTCTAGGGGACCACTTCCTTTACCGTTTGGTGAGGTTATAAGAACAGATCTTTTAGGGTTCTTGTCTCCTTGGACCTCCCGATATTAGGTACCCCAGCGTTTCTCAGCCTGTGTTGACTCGACGACTCCTGTGTGTGTGTAATGGATCAAAGTTTCAAGGTCGTATTAGAAGTATACTATCAGTTGGATATTGAGGGTCAGGACTAGAGAGAGACTAGGGGTCTAAGTGCAAAGTTCAGTTTATATGGACTGAAGTATATAGTGAGTATGGCACTAAAGTTGAAAAGGTTTTATTCAAGTATTCCAAGACGGGGTTTGGAGAAGAAAGACTGAGGGTTATATATAATTTTCGTCATAATAACAAGATAGGTACCTCCGAACTGTGGAAATTCATTAAAGTAGGTAAATGAACGTCGAAAACTGTGTCAACTAGTGAAGGAGAGAGAACTTTATGACATAAAAGAGGTAAACCGAGACTCTTTTGAGAGAGAACTTCAAGAAGAGTCTGAAGTGACGGGTGAAGGAAAGGTTAAAGGAACAATGTCGATACTTCGTAACCTCGTAGTCTTCCGTGTCAGGAATCAGGAGTCTGGAGAAGAGAAACGATGTAAGTAACTTATACCTTGGAGGAGATGAGAGTTAAAAAAGAATAGAGTGAGAATCAGTTCCTTTTTAGTTAATAGGACCACAGAGTTGTGTTTTTAGACCAATAAAGTATAGTGAGAAAATGAAATGGGGGTGAAAGTGACTTGTTAGTATATAACGTCTATAAGTATTTTTTGGGTTTTAGACTGTACAGAGTGGTGAGGATGGTGGGAACAGTTTTGACGGTACATGAAGGAAGGATCTAATAACGTCCTTTGAAAATTGACTAGAGGGACGGAGAACAAAAGGAGATAAAAAGTTTGTCTTCGTCTCACTTGGAAAGTCATAAAAACAGTCTAATACGGTAGGAAGGGAAGTGTTGAGAAGATATCGAAAGTAGAGTGAAAATAGTGACATAGTAACTCTTACAGTCACAATGAACTATCGAAGCCTTTATCTATTATAATATCCGGTTTTACAACAAACGGAAGAATAGTTTGAAGTACCGATTACAAAAGAGTAAATGTAATAAGGTTTCTTATGTTCTGGTTAACGTTATTGGTTCATCTATATGTCATATGGGTGTTCTTTTTGTAATATGATAATTATTATCTTTAATTATTATTGATATATTTATCATTGGTAAATACTTCATGAATAAGATCTGGTCTATGTTGTACTTTGTGAAGTGCACATAAGAGAGTAAATTGAGAGAGAGTAAATCAGAAATTTTAGTAGGAAGTAACCGTCCTATCGGTTCAAAAGTGTCTATTCGGATCGGGACGGTCCTCATAGACCCCGTTTAAGTAGATTCCTCACCATCTTCTATTACCCTAATACAGTTCTATTACTTTTTCATTAAACTGGGTGAAATCTAGTAGGACGGTCCTTAGAAGATGGTGATTATGGTCTTTGATGGTCAGTACTCCAATTAAGAAAGGAAAAATTATTTAATCAGGAAGTGATATATAGATCTAATTCCGTACCCACTTTCCTCTTTCTAACTAACTAACTAAACTAACTAATTATCAAGTCAATTCAAGTCAATGAGACAACACAGGTTGAGAAACGTTGAGGTACCTGACCTAATTATCGATAGAATTCTTTTTGTATTATAAAAGAAAATAACCTAGTTATAAATCCTTTATTGTCTTTTACCCTTGTCATAAGATTTTTATAAGTTTATAAAAAGTCATGGATAATCCATGATTCGATTATATTAAATATACTATAGTGAATTAGAAACACTATCGGAACATTCGTAACAATAGGTGTACAAGTCAAGTCAATTCAAGTCAACGAGTCAACACAGACTGAGACGTTGAGGTACCTGATGTCGTACGGTCCGAAGGGACGGGTAGAGGTTGTGGACCTCGAACGAGTTTGAGTCCAGGTAGCTCAGCCGCTACGGTAGGTTGGTAGAGTAGGAGAGAACAGGGGAAGAGGACGGAAGTTAGAAAGGGTCGAAGTCACAGTAAAGGTTACTCAGTCAAGAAACGTAGTCCACCGGTTTCATAACCTCAAAGTCGAAATGGTAGTCAGGAAGGTCACTTGTAAGTCCTGACTAAAGGAAATCCTAATGACCAAAATATAGGAGCATAAGGTTCCCTGAGAGTTCTCAGAAGAGGTTGTTTTGTCAAGTTTTTGTAGTCAAGAAACCGTGAGTCGAAAGAAATGTCAGGATGAGAGTGTAGATATGTATTGATGACTTTTTTGGTATCGAAACTGATTTACCTGGAAACAACCGTTTCATTACAGAGACACAAAATTAAACGATAGATCCAATCAGTATTGAAAGGAAGGTTCCACATTCCTAGAAAATTAAAGTACCGACGTCAGTGGTGTACGTCACTAAACCCCCGAGTTCTTTCATTTCAGACAATGACAAAGGTAACAAAGGGGTGGATAAACAGTACTTCACTACCACAGTACTCGGATCAAAAGACTTACAACTCAAAATTTGATTGAAAAAGTGAGAGGAGAAAGTTAAAATAGTCCTCCTAGAAATCAAGAAGTGGAAGACGACACTCCGACCATAGTAGTCGTATAGACTCGAATAACTATAAAGAAGGTTGTTAGAAGTAAGGTCGAACACGAAGTAGGTCGCCGTGTAAAGTGTACTACATGAGACGTATATTCAGTTTATTCGTCCCCTGTTATATGTCGGAACTGAATGAGGAAAAGACTAACCCTTGGTCAGACAACAAGGCACAGGTCAAGATTGACAACGAAGTACTGCACGTATGTCTAAAGAGGTCTCCGTCCACTCCACTAGACTATAAGGTAGAGAACTTTTTAAAAGGAGTCAAATAACACTAGGTGTGTCAGTTTCTGGAACCACATCAGTTGTTTCGTCTTCATCTACAAAAAGAACTTCAGAGAACTAAAAAGTCGTTAGGTTGTCTACAACCGTTAAACTAGAGACCAAGGAGACGGAAAAGATTTAGGTCGAATTTGTAGACATTAAAGTACCGAGTTTTTGATAACTTTGGACCGATCCTCTTAAAACTCGTAATGAAACAATAGTACATTCTACTTACGTTAACACACCATCAAACGTGTAAGAAACTGTAAAAGAAAGAAACCCTGACTTACTTTTGACTGGTAAAATCACGACACCGGTGACGACTCAAAAGTTTTAAACGACCGTATAACTCACGTCGTGAAAGTGTCTTACTAGAAAATCATAAACTTTCTCGAGTTGATCTTAAGGTAGTTGTGGTGATCGAAACAAACAAACTACGAAGTCTTCCGGGTAAACTGAAGTGTAACGTCCTACAGACTGACATCCACCCACTAGTGGAGTAGTACGAATAGACCCAGTACTTCTGGAAAAAACATATCAAGACACAAAAGAACGGTGGAAAAGAACTATAGAAGACGAAGACAATCCAGGTATGACAATGTGTACTTTTTTTGATGTAAAATTTCTCTAATTAATTGTTCGGGTCCGAGTATTTCACGTTTAAGTTGACTTAGTTATAAGGTTCGATATAGAAGAGTTTCAACCAGGTGACGTTAAGAAATGATATTATTTGACTTTTTGTTTTACCAAAGTGGAATACGTAAGGAAGAAAGTAAGAGATTTCTCGGAGAATTGAACTTAAAAGGTCATCAGTACATACCTACACTCTCAACCTGATATTTCTTTCGACTCGTGGATTCTTAACTACGAAAACTTGACGCCACAACTTCTGAGAACTCTCAGGGAACCTGACGTTCTTCTAGGTTGGTCAGTTAGGATTTCCTCTAGTCAGGACCAACAAGTAACCTTCCTGGTTACGACTTCGACTTTGAGGTTATGAAACCGGTGTTCTACACTTCTCGACACTGAGTAACCTTTTGTGGGACTACTACCCTTTCTAACTTCCGAATTCTTCTTCCCCTACTGTCTCCGACTCAACCAACCTACCGTAGTTGTTGCACCCCCTGTCCTCAAACTCATCCGAGACCTTCAACAACTAAATGTTCCTTCAGACCGTACGACGTCAGGTACCCTAGCGTTTCTCAACCTGTGTTGACTCACTGACTTGACTTGACTTGACTTGAAGTTAGTGTTTAATTATCTACAAGGTTGGTTCCCTTGGAGGAAACAGGAAAACATTTAATAGAATGGGTCTCAAATGAACTGTAAGAGGTACGGACAAAAACAATTATAAAAAAATATGTAATATATTGTTATAATCAGACGAGTTCACTGTATTGTTTAAGATGACCAACCGAATGTATTATCTTTAAATAAAGAGTCAATACCTCCGACTCTTCAGGTTCTAGTTCTACGGTTGTTCATCCACAGTAAGACTCCGGAGAAGAACACAGAACATCTGTCAACGGTAAAAGGACACACGAGCGTTCTGGAGTAAAAACAGAGGATCCTTCTCTCGTTCGAGAGAACACAGAGAAGTATATTCCCGTCATTAGGATCGTTAGTCATGGGGTACTAATATAAAAGTTTGGAATTAATGAAGAGATCTCAAAAGTAGAGGTTCATGTCGGCGTGTCACCTACTCCCGAAGTGTACGCATAAGACCTCCCTACAGTTATAAGTCAGGTACTGTTGTTAGGTAGAACAGTAGTCAAGACATACTGTATAAAATTTTGGTCATCGATTTTCACAAGGATCCTCCAATGTTGAGGTTCTATTTTGACGATCAACTGTGACTAATCGTATTTTGTAGACCGTTGAATATCTACCTAGTGTCATGATATCTTGTGAATTTATCTAAGAAGGTAAAACTAGGTAGGTAATTTACTATTGGTACTGGATTACGTATCAGTGCTAGTTATGTTTACATGGATCACCGACGTTTTATCGGAGAGATTGGTCCCTCCCATTAGGACGTAAGATGTCTAAACTTCTCGGTTAGTTAATTTACAACCCTTCTAGTTTATGATAACTAAGTTCTAAGTTACTTAAGGGAAGGAAATGGAAAGCGAGAAAACTAAAAAGAACACTAGATTCATACAAAAGGAATTTTACACGAAAATGTCGTCAATGTGAATGTATGACTATCGTTCACTCACCAGGAGTTTTTTACACTAAGTGACCGTGACTTTAGTTATCCCAATATTTTTGAACTTCTGTACTTTTCTAACTTTTTATTTTTATAATTACGGAGTTGAAGTTCTCGTACGAATTTTCTATCTTAAATTCTCTACGAGTAACGACGGTCCTCGATCCATCTAGTATGTAGATAAATCTCTTTGTTAAAATATGTCACATGGACACTTACGACCTTTTTTTTATGTATTCCTATGACAATTACTATACAAATCCATAATGAGAAGTAAGTTGTGACTAAAAACTGTGTTAAAGACTAATAAAGAACTTTCACGAGAGTCACGAGTGTTCCGTTTAAAATTTTACACACACACACACACACATACAAATGATAAATAGGACTTGGTTAAAACCAAAATGACTGTGGAAGGAAAATAGATATGTTGACTATTGAAAAGATCTAAAAACAGAGTATCAGATTTTAGTTAATTATATTACGAAAAAATTTGGAGACATTTTTGTAAAATTTTTACAGAAACCCACATGTAAATGCGGGTACCGACTAAGTACTGTTACATACCGTTTTCCTTGGTGTTATAACATTAGTCAGATGTTAATTTTAATTAATTTTTACAGAAACTACATATCTTAATATAAAGTCCCGAGACAGACGTAAACTCGGAGTCTATATTCATGTAAGGAGATAGACCCTTTCTTGTTAAACGACACAGTAAAAATAGATTGAGAGAAGTCCTTGATCTTTTGTCTCTTAACATTTATAGTGTACGAACCATTTTACGGTGGACCGTGTTTAGTCAGTGATCCACCGACTTATAACACTTACCTTTATCGACCGTTCTTCCCTTTAAGAGAGCCATTTTCTGTCTCCGTGTATTCGTGAGTTCCCATTGTACTTTTTTTTTAAACAAAAATTCTTCGAAACTATTATAAAATCACCTTTGTTATAAGGAAAGAGGAGGAAAATGAGAAAGAGAAATAAGTACGACGACGACGACGATTCAACGTAGTCAGCACAGACTGAGACACGCTGGGGTATCTCCCGTCGGGTGGTTCGAGGGGGCAGGGACCCTAAGAGGTCCGTTCTTGTGACCTCACCCAACGGTAAAGGAAGAGGTTACGTACTTTCACTTTTAACTTTCATTTCAGTGAGTCAGCACAGACTGAGAAGCGCTGGGGTACCTACGTCGGATGGGCCGAGGAGGTAGGTACCCTTAAAGGTCCGTTCTCATGACCTCACCCCACGCTAACGGAAGAGGTTATATAAAACTCTAACCAAACTCTCAAAAGAAAAGGAAAACCACCAACCCTCCTCCACCAAATTAAAAAGGTTTCATTTCAGTCTTTGGTATTCTAATTTATAATCCAAGGGAGACTAAAAGGTCTTCAAGATAAGACATCAACCTTCAGAGTGTATAAAAATTTTTCTCTCCGTAAGAAATTAACAAAGTTTTTCAGTCTTTATTTTATACGACCATGTATAAGCCATTATGTTGTTGAGTGATTTATATGATTAATAGAAATTAATCATGATTATAAGTGATTAAAACAGTAGAGAACGAAAATTCTACTCAACAAAAGACAAAGAAACCACATAAAACAAAAAGTACTCTATTTCAATATACAGATATTCTATAACCCTCACCATAAAGACTTTACATTAAAGAAGATAGTCGAAGTTTTGAGAATCTTTTTTCTATTTGTAGAAAAATTACATTAATTCATTCAGTATCATCTTTACCCTTTTTTTTCACATCTTACCTTTTCTCAATGTTACCGACTTTTTATACCTAAATTCCTTTAGTACAATTGTTTTGTACTAGTTTTCAACTTTCCGAAAGTAAAGTTGTTTCTGCTATATCGAGACGTTATTTTTATGGCAAGGTAGAAAGACAGTGGTAATCTCTACTGACGAGGACAAAGATATAAAACTACGTAAACTCAAATGGATCTTACAGTTCATTAGAACGGAGTAAGTTAAAAAAAAAAGACTCGTATGGTCTGTCTCAAATAATGGTGAAAAGACTAGTCTCTACTTAAGTAATGTAGAACTAAGTACATCCAGTTCAGAATCATACATATATTTAACGATATTACACATAAGACTATGTCATTCAGACACCACCCCGAACTCACAGACGTAAATTGTTTGAGAGTAACATAACCACAATACCCAGGTAACTGGTGTGACCTCACCGATCCGATCTCGGATTTGACACCCGAACTATAAAAGTGTCAAGTCAGGTATGTGTACCTAGTAATAGACTGACGTATATCACCAAAGGGTGGATTGTCACGTTCGGTTCACTTATGACGAAACATTAGGTCGTCAGACTATTCTTTTGTGTACGTCAGTTAGGAGGAATAAGTACCTAAGACATAAACGTTTAAACGGATACATGTGGGTCCTACTGTGTTTTAAAGAAACATTGTTGTCTGTAGTTATTGGTGTGAAAAAGTCAGACAATACCTGTACAAGTGTATGTCTCGTCTTCTTTTAGACTCAACGGATTACAAGTGTCTTATTGAAAGACGGAAGCAAAAAGTCTAGAATATAATATTTGTTCATAACAGAAACTCCAGATAAATGACTGTGTAAAAACCCTTATAAAAACACGAAAAAAACCACCAAAGTAACAAATATTACTGGGGTTCATATCCCGACTCCTCAAGAATTTTCGTTCTCGTCACTACGTGTATTACCTCTTTCATGTACACAATCCATTCGAAACGAGTCAGTTTTCAATACCACAACAACCGGTACTCAAGTTACAATTACTTAGTTGTTATATATAATTCATTCCACAGAAATATATGTTGAAACAGACACACATGACTTGACATTAAAGGAGGTTAAAATTTCCTTTTGACCTCTTCCTTTACCGTTGGGTGAGGTCACAAGGACGGACCTCTTAGGGTTCCTGCCCCCTCGGACCACCTGACGATAGATACCCCAGCGTCTCAGCCTGTGCTGACTTCGCTGAATCATCATCATCATTCCATAGAAATTTGTCTTTGTGTGTATGTTATTCTAATACGTAACTAACGAACTACTTTTATAACACTGGTCTACGAGTATCCTTGGATTTGGACATAAAGGGGTTCCTGGTTACTAAGTCACAACCGATTAAGTCACAGGGATCTCTAAAGTATCTTGTTTTCACGACGTTTATTGTTCTTGACTGATACGAAAGATTTGATAGGAGTCGTCTTTTGAAGTCACCTTTATAGCTAAGGTTTGACCACAGGGGAGATTGATTCTTATAAGCAAAAACACATAAGGTACAGTCAACTAGAAGTTTAGTCTGTAAAATTTTGATAAAATTCGTCATTTTAATCAAATAGTTCACTTTTTTAGTATGTCTTTGGTTGTTTATAATGTCAGTTACACTTTAACATAATCTTAATCTCAGAATGTGAAATGTTTAATTTTATAAATGATTATTTTTGGTCAATTAGTTTTGTTTTCAATTCTCCCGAGATTATATAATTCCTAAACTTTTATGTCATACAAACTTACCAATAAAACTTTTAGTGTCAGAACTCTCCGTCAGGATTCTACCACCTTATCCTGTCCCTCTAGTGAAAGAGGGGGTGTTTAAGTAGTTTTCTTGTAAATTTGTGACTCATTTAAGGTGTTTTGTTGAAGACTTACGACCGTCTCCTGTAGTCCGTGGGTCTTTTCGTCGGGTAACAGAAGTTTTCCTCCATCCTTTTATATATTTTCTGTTTTTTCCTCTGTTTTCTCCATCCCTACTTCGAGGTAGGGCCCTTCCCTCAGAATTTTTCTCTCTTCAAAGGTTTGTGGTCCTTTGTGAGAGTGCCGGCTCAGACACCACTCGGCACCTTCGTGTCTCCCGTTGTATTGTCCCTCCTTTTTATTTATTTATTAATTTCGGGTGTCTAGTGCTCGGGTTACCATTGAGGGGGTCGTCTCTTCGTCGCTTCGTCGCGTCTACGGACGTGGACGGTGAACGTTCGTCCCCGACCCGTCCCTCCGCGACCGACGTAACGGATCTCATTCCTAGACCGGACTTACGGGTCTCGTGTTAGACTCGTTTGATTGAACCCGATCGTTTGGTCTGACACCCCATTGATGGTGCACTTTTCGGTCGGGATTGGATTCTGTGGTGGTCCGGGCCCGTACCTTGTTTCCTGACTTGTCTCTATCGACCGACGTCTGGTAGGGGGAGACCACTGTCCGTCGGTCTCGACCCTCCCCCGTTAGAGTCGGGGTCTCTCTATAATATATGTTTTGACATTCGTCCGAAGAAACGATTGATTCTCAAGAACCCCAAGACTTGTCAGTTGTAGGCGGACTCTTCCACTCGGCCATAATGTGGGTCTTTTGACTCGTCGTCCCTACCCCCTCCGCTATTCAGTGTCACTGGTGTGAATGGTTTGTGAAGTAGTGGACTCGACGAGCCTGGACCCTTCCCGTGTTTTTCGTCCGGTTTTACTCAGACGCGGAGACTCCTGATGGACTCACGGACTTGGACTCGCCGAATTTGGACCCTCCACGTACGTCGGGTCCCGGTCGGAGCCTGTCAAGGGTCACCTCTTTAGATCTCGGACTCGTCACACCCGTCCCTCCCATGTGTACGGCACTCACCCTCGTCCGGGTCACACCGACTCCGTGACGCTCGTTTGTAATCACAATAAACAAACGTCGCAGGGAGGGAGGGGTGTCGTGCTGACTTGTTCACTCGGATTTTTTTCACAAGTAGGGTCGGGGGAAACAAAGTCCCACCTTTAGTCTGTGACTTCTCTGGTCGTTTGTCTTCTTCGATTTTGTCTCCCTTGACGGAACCTTCACTGTCCACGTTATCTAATTTTGGGACAGCAATCATGGTTGATGTATCCTTCCCTGGATATCTAGAACTCTTTATATTCGACCCGGTTCCTTGATAGGTTTTTACTTGACTGGGGTGTTATGGGTGTTATTGTGGTCTCTTTCAGGATCTATATAAAAATGCTAGTAAGAAAAATAATAAAAGAAAATTAAAAATTCAGGAGATAATGAGGAAATTAAAAGTGAAAATATTGGATGATAATGAAACGGTTTTTTTTTCTGGGATATTTTCTTTACTCCTGTTAGAGTCTCTGGAGGTCCTGTCACAATTTGTGGGGTTGTAAGTTTAGTATCCTCAGGGTCTTCTTCTTCTGGTTTTCTTTCTTGTACTCTTTTATGAACTCCTCTATTATCAACTTTTGAAGGGATTTTACCTCTTCCTTTATTAGTGGGTTCAGGTTCTTTGTGTCTCTCAGGGTTTGTCCTATTTGGGTTCCACTTTGTGGGGTCTGTGTATAATTAGTTTAGTCGTTTCTAGTTTGTGTTTCTTGTTTATAATTTTCGCCGTTCCCTTTTTGTTGTGTATTGTGTGTTCCCCTAAGGGTATTCCTATTGTCGACTAGAAAGTTATCTTTGAGAAGTTCGGTCCTCCCTTACCGTTCTGTATGAATTTGACTACTTTCTTTTATTGGATGTCGGGTCTAATGATACGGGTCGTTCCTAGAGTAAGTTTATACTTCTTCTTTAGTTTTCGAAATGTCTGTTCGTTTTCGACTCTCTTAAGTCGTGGTGGTTTGGTCGAGAGGTTGTTTACGATTTCCTATAAGATTTCTGTCCTTTGTGTTTTTCCAACATATTTGAGTTTGGGTTTTGTTATTTCATTTACCGTTACCCTAGTATGAATAACTATCAATGGAATTTGTATTTACCCAACTTACGGGGTTGGTTTTCTGTTTCTGACCGACTTATCTATGTCTTTGTTCTGGGGATATATACAACAGACGTTCTCTGGGTGGAGTTTTGTCCCCCGTGTATGTCTGACTTTCACTTCCCGACCTTTTTCTAAAAGGTACGTTTATCTTTGATTTTCTTTCGTCCTCACCGTTCTGAGTATAGTCTATTTTATCTGAAATTTTGTTTCCGACACTTTTCTCTGTTTCTTCCTGTGATGTATTACTAGTTTCCTAGTTAGGTTCTTCTTCTATATTGTTAATATTTATATATACGTGGGTTGTATTCTCGTAGCGTTATACATTCTGTTTACGATTGTTCATACTTTCGCCTTTAATTTTTATTGTATTATTATCAATCTGAAATTATGGGGTGAGTGTGGATACCTATCTAGTTGATATGTCTTTTAATTGTTCCTTTGTGTTTGAAATTTACTATGTTATCTGGTCAATCTGGATTAACTATAGATATCCTATAAAGTGGGGTTTTGTTACTTAAAGNACATTCTGTTTACGATTGTCCATACTTTCACCTTTAATTTTTATTGTATTATTATCAATCTGAAATTATGGGGTGAGTGTGGATACCTATCTAGTTGATATGTCTTTTAATTGTTCCTTTGTGTTTGAAATTTACTATGTTATCTGGTCAATCTGGATTAACTATAGATATCCTATAAAGTGGGGTTTTGTTACTTAAAGTGGAAAAAGAGTTCGTGTGTACCTTGGAAGAGGTCCTATCTAGTGTAGGACCCAGTATTTAGATCGGAACCATTTAAGTTTTTTTTGACTTTAGTAAGGTTCGTAGAAAAGACTGGTACTACGTCATTCTAATCTAGAGTTAATGTCTTCTTTTTGATAATTTTTAAGGTTGTATACTGCAACTTGTTGTGTGAAGGCTTATTGGTTGTTGAGTGTCTTCTTTAGTTTTATACGTATCTTTACTTACTTTTACTTTTGTGTTGTTGGGTTTTGGACACCCTATGACATTTTCGTCACGATTCCCCTTCCAGGTATCGTTGTGCCCGTATGGAGGTCTTTGTTCTTTTTTCAGTTTGTTTATTGGATTGAGATATGGATTTCGTTGATCCTTTCCTTCTTTATTTCTTGGGGTCCCAATCATCTTCCTTTCTTTAGAATTTTTAATCCCGTCTTTATTTACATTTTGTTTGTTTTCTCTGGTATCGTTTTTAGTTGTTTCGGTTTTCGACCAAGAAACTCTTCTATTTATTTTGACTGTTTGGTAATCGGTCTGAGTAGTTCTTTGTTTCCTCTTTTTAGTTTAGTTATTTTAATCTTTACTTTTACCTCGCTAGTGTTGTCTTTTGTGTCTTTATGTTTGCTAGTATCTCTGATGATAGTCGTTGATATACGGTTATTTTACCTGTTACACCTTCTTTACCTGTTTCAGAATCTTTTCATTTTGAAGGATTTTGACTTGGTCCTTCTTTATCTTTTGGAATTGTCTGGGTAGTGTTTGTACCTTTAATTTTGACGTTAATCTTTAGAAGGTCGTTTGTTTTCAGGTCCAGGTCTGCCGAAGTGTCGTCTTAAGATGATTTTTGAATCTCTTCTCGATTGTGGATAGGATGAGTTTGAGAAGGTCTTTTGACGTCTCCTTCCATTTGCAGGTTTGAGTAAGATACTCCGGTGGTAGTGGGATTATGGTTTTGGACTGTTTCTACGGTGTTTTTTTCTTTTGATGTCTGGTTATAGTGACTACTTGTATCTACGTTTTTAGGAGTTGTTTTAAGATCGTTAGTCTGAGGTTGTGGTGTTATTTTTCTAGTATGTGGAACTGGTTCACCCGAAATAGGGTCCCTACGTTCCTAAGAAGTTATAGGTGTTTAGTTAGTTACATTAAGTGGGGTAATTGTTGAACTTTTTATTTTCGACATACTAATAGAGTTAACTACGTCTCATTCGGAAACTGTTTTAAGTTGTAGGTAAATACTATTTTTGAGCGGTCTTTCGTCCTTATCTTCTTTATATGGAGTTGTATTATTTTCGATATATACTGTTTGGGTGTCCTTTGGAATAGGAGNTGGGTGTCGTTTGGAATAGGAGTTACCACTTTTTAACTTTCGTAAAGGGGATTTCAGTCCTTGTTCTGTTCCCACAGGTCAAAGTGGTTATGATAAGTTGTATTAAGACCTTCAAAACCGGTGTCGTTAGTCTCGTCTTTTTCTTTATTTTCCTTAGGTCTAACCTTTTCTTCTTCAGTTTGAGAGTGACAAACGTCTACTGTACTAGGAGATGTATCTTTTGGGATTTCTGAGGTGGTCTTTTAATGATCTCGATTAGTTACTTATATCATTTCAACGTCCTATATTTTAGTTGTGTGTCTTTAGGGAACGTAAGGATATGTGATTATTACTCTTTCATCTTTTTCTTTAATTCCTTTGTTAAGGTAAGTGGTAACGTTGCTTTTCTTATTTTATGAATCCTTATATAGATGGATTTCTTTGATTTCTGGATATATATCTTTTGATATTTTGTGACTACTTTCTTTAGTTTCTCCTGTGATTATCTACCTCTTTATATGGTACAAGTACCTAGCCTTCTTAGTTATATCATTTTTACTCATATGATGGGTTTCGTTAAATATCTAAGTTACGTTAGGGATAGTTCGATGGTTGCCATAAAAAGTGTCTCGATGTTTTTTATTAAAGTGTTAAACATACCTTTATGTTTTTTTGAGCTTATCAGTTTCGTTAGAACTCTTTCTTCTTACCTTGACCTCCTTAGTTGAACGGACTGAAGTCCGAGATGATGTTTCGGTGTCAGTAGTTCTGTCATACCATGACCATGTTTCTGTCTTTATATCTAGTTACCTTGTTTTATCTTTCGGGTCTCTATTTAGGTGTATGATACCTGTGGAATAGAAACTGTTTCCTCCGTTCTTATATGTTACCTGATTCTGTTAGAGAAATTGTTCACCACGTCCCTTTTAACCAGTTGGTGAACATTTTTTACTTTGATCTTGTGAAAAATTGTGGTATGTGTTTTTATTTGAGTTTTACGTAATTTCTAGATTTGCATTCTGGTATTTGATATTTTGAGGATCTCCTCTTGTATCCGTTTTGTGAGAGGTTGTATGTAGTCTCGTCATAGGAGATACTGGGTAGAGGACATTATAACCTTTATTTTCGTTTTTATTTGTTTACCCTGGATTAATCTGAATTTTCGAAGACGTGTTGTTTCCTTTGATATTCATTCCACTTTTCTGTCGGAAGCCTTACTCTCTTTTATTATCATTTACTTCGTTGACTGTTTGTTGATTAGAGTTTTTATATGTTCGTTGAGGACGTCGAGTTAAGGTCTTTTTATTTACTGGGTTAGTTTTGTACCCGGTTTCTTGATTTATCTGTAAAGAGGTTTCTTCTGTATGTCTACTGATTGTATGTGTATTTTTCTACGAGTTGTAGTGAGTAATAGTCTCTTTACGTTTAGTTTTGGTGTTACTCCATGGTAAAGTGCGGCCAGTTTTACCGACGATAGGTTTTCAGATGTTCGTTATTTACGACCTCTCCCACACCTCTTTTCCCTTGGGAGAATGTGACAACTACCCTTACGTTTGATCATGTCGGTGATACCTCTTGTCACACCTATAAGGGATTTTTTGACCTTTATCTTGAAGGAATACTGGGTCGTTAGGGTGACGACCCGTACATGTGTGTACCTTTGGTCTTAACTTTCTCTGTGCACATCGGGTTACAAGTAACGTCGTGACAAATATTATCGGTCCTGTACCTTTGTTGGATCTACAGGTAGTCGTCTACTTACCTATTCTTTCGACACCATGTATATGTGTTACCTCATAATGAGTCTGTAATGTTTCTTATGTAAACTTAGTCAAGATTACTCCACCTACTTTGACCTCGGATAATATGTCTCACTTCATTCGGTCTTTCTTTTTGTGGTTATGTCATATGATTACGTATATATACCTTAAATCTTTCTACTATTGTTATTGGGACATACACTCTGTCCTTTTCTCTGTGTCTACATATCTTCTCAGAAAACCTAAGTCTCCCTCTCCCTCTCACACCCTACTCAGCCCTCTTACCGTAACTTTGTACATATTATAGTATATACTTTGTTTAGAGGTCAGGTCCAAACTACGTACTATGATCTACGAACCCCGACCACGGGACCCTACTGGGTCTCCCTACCATACCCGTTCCTCTTCTCCCCTTCCCTTCAAGTCCTACCCCTTGTGCACATATGGACACCGTCTAAGTACAACTACATACCGTTTTTGTTATGTTATAACAATTCATTAATTGGAGGTTAATTTTATTTAAATATAATTTCTTATTTTATTTATTTATTTTTAGTGTCAGAATTTTGGTATGATTTGTAAAGTTTAACTTTGCGATTAATTCCAAAATGTCTTAGGGACTTCATGGAAGGTCTCTTCCGTTACCGTTGGGTGAGGTCATGAGAACGGACCTTTTAGGGTACCTGTCTTCTCGGACCATTCGACGTCAGTTACCCCAACGATTCTCAGCCTATACTGACTCGTAGAAATGAAAGTGATAAGTGAAAGTACGTAACCTCTTCCTTTACTGTTGGGTGAGGTCACAAGAACGGACCTCTTAGGGTCCCTGTCCCCTCGGACCACCCGACACCAGATACCCCAGTGTGTCTAAGCCTCTGTTGACTTCGCTGAATCGTCATTGTCGTCGTCTTCATGGAAGTGTCGTCAGAACGTAATATTTCTAATCGAATTTTCGGTGAGAAAGAGAAATCCAAAACTCTTCCAGTAGTCACAGATATCATATGAAGGAGAAGCTTAAGGACAGAAACTCTTTGGTTTTAGACAACAAAAGTATCAAAGATGTTCAGGGAGAACGTCCAAACATAAAGAACGAAATGTCAATTATTATCGAACATGAACAGAAAGATTTGTTATATAAAAACCCCCCCCCCCCACAGTCCAAAAAACGATGAGAGGTGGTGTGGATCTTTTACTCAACAAATTTTTAGTTATAAGATAGTTTCTATGATTACATTTAAGAAGTGATTTCCGTTTATTCTGGTTTACGTTTTCGTTTCTACACAGTCTTATTATTGCCGTCAACATAGTCCAGGTCAACCTAATTAAATTCTGACAAAAAATTCTCGTTTTCCTGTGGGATCTCCCTATCAGTCGGTTTAGTAAATGGGTAACTTGTTTATTTACGATTGTTGATGATTCACTCTATTTCGAAGGACATTCTTAATTCATCGAATAGACTAGGAGTGTTGTAAGGATACTACTGTTCTGATATTATACTTCTCAGTACGTATCACGATCTTATCAAACTAGTTCCAGTGACTCAGTCATGTTCCATATAGACCTTTCGTTCGGACCGTACATAAGTCTCCGGATGAAAAGTGAAGAGACAGGGTCACACGTCCTTTTTTTTTTTTTTACCTTTCTATCCATTCCAGATAAGGGACGGTGTTGTCTTGAACCTCTAAGAGTTTTCTCTTTTTTTCCTCGTGTTTTACATCACTCTGTTTTGTACTAGTTATAAAGTCTATTTAATTCTTTCTATTTAAGTCATCTGAGTAAGTTTGACAATATTTCTTCTAACGTATTCGTACCCGAAACCCTTGACCCACTCTAAGGTTGTCCATTTCTTTCTCTACCTAAAATAAAAGAACCCGAGGGTTTAGTGAAACTTGTCACTGACGTCCGTATGTTAATTTTCACCTCTTGTCTCCTCGAAAACCTTCCTTTCGATACTGTTTGAATCTGTTGTATAATTTTTCGTCTCTGTAGTGAAACAGGTACATCGGTTTGATACCAAAAAGGTCATCAGTATATGTCTCCACTCTCAACCTGGTATTTCTTCCAACTCGTGACCTCTTAACTACGAAAACTTAACACCACGACTTCTTCTGAGAACACTCAGGAAACCTGACGTTCCTATAGTTTGGTCAGGTAGGATTTCCTTTAGTTGTGACTTATAAGTAATCTTCCTGTCAACGACTTCGACTTCGAGGTTATAAAACGGGTGGACTACACTTCTCGACGGGGTAACCTTTTCTGAGGCTACGATCCTTTTGTTTTCCTCTTCCCCCTTCATCTCCTACTTTACCAACCTACCGTAGTAACTGAGTCACCTGTGATTAGACTCATTTAAGGTCCTCTATCACCTCTTTTCTCCTCGGACCGCACGACGTTAGGTACCTGAACAATTCTCCGTGTGTTCTGAATCGTTGACTTGTTTTTGTTGTTGTTTCTCTTTACAATTATATCAACAAGACAATTCTCCTCATCTCTTTTAACGTTGCATAATTAGAAGGGGACACCGAGTCACCATTTCTTAACCGGACGTTTCGTCCTCGGTGTCCAAGCTAGGGACTCAGACCTTCTAGGACATCTCCTCCCGTACCGTTGGGTGAGACCATAAGAACGAAACTCTTAGGGTACCTCTCTTCTCGGACCGTCCGATGTCAGACACCCTACAGGTTCTCAGTCTGTCCTTACTTCATTGAATCGTACGTATGTTTTTTATGTTTGTTTTTCCATATAGCAAACTTTATCCTGAGACCACTTTAGTCCAAAGTGAGAGAGAGAGTAAAAGAAAAAAAGAACTCATTTAAACTGAACATTGTAGTCCATTCAAATTCTATATGTCCGACAATGAAACTATATACAACATTATATTAACTGGTCCATCGTTATAAATAGTGTAATGTATGTATATCAGGTCACAATGAGAGATATAAGTAATATGACAGGTCATCTAGGGACACCGAGTAAACGATGAAGTATGTTCAAAGATAGGAATTTTTTGGAGTGAGCAGAAAGTACTACGGGTAGGTGACCATTAGTGGTAAAATAAGACAAAATGTGTCCAAATTGAAAAAAAGAAAAATTTATTAGAGTCCAAAAGTCTTAGTCCCCTAAAGAAGTCCCTTTAAAATCTCTTTATTAGGACATTTGCGAGTAACAATCCTTTTGACTCTAAAGATCCACTTCCCTCTCGTATGTAACAGATGAGGTTTTCTCTAATTAGTATCTACGGTTTTACTTACTTTGTTATATAGTCAACTCATTTAAAGACTGAAAGTTTAGGAAATATCAGTAGGAGTCTGAGAAGGACCTTCCACTTAATATTTGTATCCATGTATAAACTGTCGTGTACAATTTTAAGGGTCGAGGATTTAATGTTCGTTTTTAAGTCGGGGTACCTTATTGAAAGAGAGTCTACAGATCAGGAGTATGATTTTCTGGTGTTTCCTTGATTCTTATCCTTAATAGGACACTAGTCTAAAATAATATAGTGACCCCATATGAAACTAATTTTGAGTAAACGTACGAGAGTGTTATTAAAGAGATGTTTCCTCTCTTTACTTTAAATCCATTGATATTTGGTGAAGACGTAAGGTGAGTGTGGAAACTTATAATCGTGTTTACGAGAAGTTTACATTAAATATAGTGTATAAAAATGCGATAAAGGATTAAAGTAAGTTATTCAAATGGTTACGTCTTTCGAGTGTTCTAATATTTAAAATAAAAGTATTGTTTATCTTTTTACTAAAAAACATAATGATTATATTTCATAAGTAGTCACTATATCAAACTCGTTACATTTTATTCAAAGTTAAGATTAATTTTAAACTATACTACATTCGTTATATTAATTTAACGAATGGTATGACTCAAATCCAACTACTAATATGAAACTACTATTATAAACTATATTAAGACAGTAAAGGATTATGTTGTACTCCATTTAATAATTATTAAAATTAAATTTGTTGATGATTAATCTCCTTTTGTAGCCACAACAGTTTACAATTATCGTACCAGGAAAAATATAGTGGTACTTTGGAAACCATCTTAAAATTAATAAAAGACGATAAAATAATGTGGAAAAATCTTTATTTCGTAAATTCCATAATCTTTCTTATTAAATGGTCTCAAAGATATCGATTGTAATATATCTTCATTCTCATATATATTATATATATTTATATGTACACGAAATGTACAGATATAAATATGTCTGTAAAGTGTCGAACGTACCATCTTTTTCTAGAAAGTATTTAATTTTTTTTTTAATAAATTTTTCCTCAAGTGATAAGATATGTCCTGTTGATCTTTTAGAGTAAATTTTTATAATTTTATATACCTTTTGAAGAAAAAGTACTACATGTAACTACAAATACTTACAACTAAACCTAACTCAAATAAAAGTATTTGATAATATTTTAACAACCGTTAACATAAAGTTATAACCATATTTTGAACTAACACGTTCTCTTATTCTCGTTTAGAGAGAGAAGATGTGTTTTATCCCGAAGGGTCTACCGAATCACCATTTCTTAGACGGACGTCAAGTCCTTTAAGTCCTCTCCATCCAATCTAGGGACCCAGTCCTTCTAGGGGATCTCCTCCTTTACCGTTAGGTGAGGTCGTAAGAACGGTCTTTTTTTCGACTCCTTGTCACCTCGGACTGTCCGATGTCAGGTTTCCCAGTGTTTATCTGTACTGACTCGTTGACACGTACGTACGATGTCTTTTATTCACGTAACCATATTATGTCCTCTGGGGGTAGAAGTTAGATTGGTAATCAGGTAACCATACAAACAAACGGACACGACAAAAAGTATACTCCTGTTTACTGGAGACGGTTCCTCTAAACATTTGTTTTCAGGGATTTTACAAGTGTATTTTTATAGTGTAAGTAAAAGTCCCGAAGTAAAACCGATGAGAGTTTGTATTAGTTCGGACTCCTTATAGTATCCTCATTCCTTTTTACCAATTTCCGTGTGTCAACCGAAACTCACTATATTAAAACGTCAAAGTGGTATTTTGACTGATGTAAAATCTACGGACTTCAAAATTAAGTCATTGATTTTCACGTTCTTTTTATAACGTAGGGAATAATATAGTCAAAAGGAGACTTTCCGTAGATTCGTAAGACTTCCAAAGAATCAAATTTCCTTACAGTCGTAAAGTGTTTCCGATAACTATAAGAAGTAATCGATATTGTGTCAATTTTACATCGTGGACGTTATTTAGTTTCATAACCTTCTAACGTAATTTGAACACTGTCAATGTCTCAAACCACACACAACCAATAAAAAAGGAGGGCCATAAGATCCCAGTAGTGAGTATTATCACTTTTCATATCGTATTTCCCCTTTTTTAAGTCTTACAAGGATTTTTATTTTATCTTTCGGGAGTCCTCGGGAAAGTCTTGTTGTTATTTTTCATAACGATCGACATTTTAAACATTCGTCCAAGGTAGGACAGCCGTGTCTTTGTTACTTCTACTTAATGTAAGGTCGTCTTTGTAACCTTTGACAGACCATTGTCACAGTTTAGATGATGTCCCTCCTGTTTCGTATTGATAAAGAAGATACAGAATTCAACTTCCACAGTCTTGTCCTTCTATACTTAATTTACCTTTGTTTCCTGGTACAAATCTTTACTAGAGAAATCGGTAAGTTAAGTGAGTAAACCGGTGACAAACCTGATGAGTCAAAAATCTTAGAGACATAATAAAGTTTCGAGTATTTCTGTTTACGTATTAGTGTTTACGTTTTCCAGATTCCTACGGGTGAAAATATGTGTTATTTTCTTATACTCAATCACACTACCATCAATAAATATAGAGAAAGTTTATAGAAATCTTCACAATCTCTTTTTCAAACTCCAAACAAACCGATCGAACTTCGTTTCCACAAAAACAGAGACCATTTTCATGTAAACTAGACGAACCCTCTACAACCGTCGACCATCCTTTACAATCTCTCCTGGGGTATCTCGGGACGTCTCGTCTAGATGATGTATCGTTGTGTAGACGCGTCCTTCATTCTCCGGACAAAACGTATACAGGAACAAACTACAGGACCTATAAACACAGTATCGACTTTTCTGTACGACGATTTTACGCTTTATACACCTATCCCCAACAAAACTTTTTCGACTACGGGGTGGAACTACCGTCCAACATTGAAATTATTGTTTGAAAGGTGTAGGATTTGGTTCCAGTTGTATACGTTTTACATGAGTGTGGTGTCGTCTTTATCCCTCTCACAAATAATTTGGAATTGACACTAAGAGTTTCCTACAAATCCACACGTTATACGGATGACAGATGATCCTGTCGAACTGAAAATTAAAATAAATTTTAAGTCTCTAAAAGAAGGAATTCACAAATACTTGCAATTAATTTTCTCTGTAGTCTATTAATAGTCTATAAATCTCATAAATAAACTGTTATAGACCTTCAACGAAAGGAAAATACGACCATAAGTTTAAAAGATGGATATTCACTACTTGCACCGAACTCAATTAACATGTAATTTTTAACTTTAATTATAATCCAAAAGACTCTTAGTGACTTTTAACGGTATCATGTACAAGGTCTCAAAGTTACTAACTAACGTAATTTCGTCACAACCTTAAGTTCCACTTAACTTTATTTATAATTCACTTCCATGAAAGTTGGAGTAGTTATGGAAATATTTTGTAGTAAAAAAAGTCAACCTCCCTGTTGATTACCATTGGTTTAGAATTCGTTAATAGGTCGTCATCTATACCATAAACAAACTCATGGATTATTAAAGAGTTTAGAAACAAAAAGGGTGAACTCGATTAAAAACTACCTTGTGGTAACTCTTGTTTGTTATCCCGTGACTCTCGTTTACTTCATCCACAAAGGAGTTCACGACAGGGTATTGGAACGTAACCCACCGACTACTCTATCAGACGTATTATTGTACCGGGATCTCACAAAGACAATTCAGTTACACTGTAACTGATATATGTTTTCGTGGTGATTGTAGATTCGTCTGACCTATGTGTCCGGGTGTTACTGAAATGAATAGGTCGTTCTTCCAACACGTGATTAGTGTATTAATATGGGGAAAGGGGAGGTGGGTCAAGTTTAAAACAGACAACCGTCATTTTATTCATAGTAAGGTTCATATTCAGATTAGATTGTCCAATTTTACGTGAGGAGATTATTAAAGACATTTATACGAGACACCTGATTTACACACATTTATTAATGATTAAGTTTAATTACTTACAAATACGTTTACATGGATTTTGTTATATCTTATCAATCATAAGTATACTTTGATCGTTATCCACTTTTACACTATATTAAGTCAAGTCAAGTCAGCGAGTCAGTACAGGTTGAGAAACGTTGTGGCACTTAGTGTCGTGTGGTCCGGAGGGACAGGTAGTAGTTGAGGGCCTCAAGTGAGTCTGAGTATAGGTAGCTCAGTCACTACGGTAGATCGGTAGAGTAGGAGCCAGCAGGGGAAGAGGAGGACGGGGGTTAGGGAGGGTCGTAGTCTCAGAAAAGGTTACTCAGTTGAGAAGTGTCCTCCACCGGTTTCATGACCTCAAGAAAGGAAGGTTTCTTTAGGTCCCAACTAGAGGAAGTCTTACCTAACCAACCTAGAGGAACGTCAGGTTCCCTGAGAGTTCTCAGAAGAGGTTGTGGTGTCAAGTTTTCGTAGTTAAGAAGCCACGAGTCGGAAGAAGTGTCAGGTTGAGAGTGTAGGTATGTACTGGTGTCCTTTTTGGTATCGGAACTGATCCGCCTGGAATCAGTCGTTTCATTACAGAGACGAAAACTTATGCGATAGATCCAACCAGTATTGAAAAGAAGGTTCCTCATTCGTAGATCCATCATTATTTATCTAATCAGAAAGGACAGTGATTAAAAAGAACAACTTTATTCTAAGATCCTACAGTGAGTAAACTGTAGAGGTCACAGTCCTTTTAGTATCATTTCTACTCTAAAGTTTTAACTCAAAGACGTTATTAAAATTTCGTTCTTTCCTCGTTTTGTGCTTATAGATAACGTATTTAAGTTAAATAAAATAGATAACTAGTGGTCCCATATATAAAGTTCCATTTTGTTCCAAACTAGATATTTAACGAATTTCATAACTTAAAAAATTTTCCATAAAGGAGATCCTCTTTAAATAATTTTACATACGTCCAAATACACGTCACGATTTGTGATGGAGGTATTCACGAAGTCGTTGATAAGTTTTAATGTATGAATCGACGGATTACGTTATGATCAAGAACCGAATACAATTTTAATTGTAGAAATTTAGGTCTCCTTTTTTTGAGTTAGAACATTAAAGTATAAAAAAATTAACGATTGAAAAATAATTTAATCCGTCTCAAAATATAATTTAGGTTCGAGTTCTAAAATATAAATAGAAAAAGGATATTATATAAAAACCTGAATGATATCTTTTGATTTACGTAATCTTACGTGAAATTTTATTTCTTACGTAAAATTTACACTAGACGTAAAGGAGACGATCGAAAGTTATTTTAATTACTTATTGTAAAAGTTCACTTATAGATTAACACACAAAATTGTTACTTAATTTTATAGAAATACTCTTTATATTTGAGTCAGATAGTTGAATTTCGTTCAATAAGGGGTCACTAGACATTTGTATTACCTTTAGATGGAAAATCAGTTCTAACAACAAAGTATCTTATGAGGACACATTCTCTTTGTACAGTTGTTATAGACACAATTTGTAATCCGTGTACAACCCGGGAGGGTAGTCCCTCGATAGGAGTTTCAGTAATGATGTACTACTATGGTTGTTATGTACCTAGATTGACCCTAACACCACCACTTTCAGCATCTCCTCTTACGTACTACCACTTTCGGAGATAAGTAGTACCCTCCAGAGATATATGCCTACACAGGAAGACCTGTAAAAGAAAAATACTTTATTTTACTAATCGTAGAATGTCCGAGGGTCTTGACTTTCTATACATATACATACAGAGAGAGGGAGAGAGAGTAAGAAAGACATAAACCCAAACTAGTACTTACACCGAGTCCCCACACGTACATACATACACACAAAACACAAACATTAAAAACTTTGACTAGTTCTGATTAGTTCCGTGTTTTACATCATTTTTTCTGATAGATTAAAGTCAAGAAAACGATTGATATTCGTTATAGAGCGTGTTCAGTGTATAGAATCAAACATAAAGAGAAGTAGGTATCACTCTCTTTTAATCCATTTTTAGGAACAAAAGAACACTGACAACCACACTGATTTACTAAGTTTTATAAAATCTAAATAAAATAGATATTAAAATAGTCTTGAAAAATAAAAAGAGTAACCCTTATAGTTATTATGTAAAAGGACATAGAAAATTCACAACACCGTTCCAAATCTGACTGGTGGTCTTATGGTCGAATTTGTAATCGGTCTTTAGTCAACACTTGATATGTATGGTATGAATTATCCGTCTTTTCTGTTCTAGTAATTAATATTATTTCCTTTAATATTTTTCCTTCAAACTATAATTTTATTATGAAAACCCCCAAGTGGGGATTTACATATGGGAATCTTAAATTCTCCTTTAATACTTCTAATAAGGTTCAGGAGGAACGAATAAAATATCTAAGTTCTATTTGAGGTATCATTTAAGATATTGGTTTTATGAATTTAGGTCTACCGTCTCAAGTTAAAATGACTTAAAGTATCCTCTTTACATGAATTTATACTCGTTGATATAACCATACATACTTGTATAAGATAAGTACGTATTATGTAAGAAAACGGGTACAGTCACACATGTATAGAGGTACTTATGTGTAACTCCGAATCGTTTTACTACAAATCGGATGATGAAAACGTTAAAGATTTCTTTATCAAACGATACAGTAAAGAGAAAACGAAAACACTCATATAATAAATTCATGTGTATGTATCGCACTATTTGGTGGAACTAGACGAACAGATGTGTATACGTCTATGGAAGACGACACCTTGACGTCCGGGACTTAGAAAGTTGCTCAAACTAAGAAACTCGTTAGATTTAGGAGTCGTTCTGGAGATAGTGCTTTCGAAATTATGACTACCGTTAACCATTTGTAAATTCTACAAATATGACTTTTTTCTACCAAATGAAGGTTGTCGACAGACTTCGTACTAGAATGGATTGTCAATTCCAAAAACAAAAAAAGAAAAAAAAAAAATCAGAAGAAACGTCTTGATTATATCAATCCTATTTACCCTTTTACTAATCCTTATAGCGGAAAGATAGATGACGTAATTTAACGGATTAAAAGAATGTCGATCTTTAAGTAATGGTCACACGTATCTTTTACCTTACTCTATCTCTCACTTTGGGGTGACGTCTAACTTCTTTTTTTAGTAGAGATATTTTCTGCCTTTTGGAAGCTCTCTCCTTTATCGATCTATGACGATGTAAGAAGTATATACACTCAGTCTCTAACTAAAAGAACGTAAGACGTTTCATCTACGTTTTTAATACGACTTTTGTCCTCTCTTGTATTAACATGTTGATGGATCCACTTAACTACTAAGTTCAACTTGTCTCTCCGAGACTACGATTGTTTAAGTTTTGGTCCCGTTCCGAGTTCTCCAATAAAGAGTGTTTGAGAAGTTAGGAAGTTAGGGACATTAAGAGATCGATACGTAAAGTCATTCCTATCCACGTAAGAGTCCACACTAAAAATAGTACTGAAAGAGAAAACTTCGTGACCGGGAAGGAAACAGTATTTTCCTCTATTATGTTTACTTGAATTAGAGAAAGTAAAATACGGTATATATTAACTTCATTTTATATACATAAAAAAGGATGTACGTAAGTCGTGGAAGGAAACGAGATAAAAGACCGAGTAGAGTAACGGTATCACTTCGGGACGTCGTCTGTGACTTGTCTTCCTGTTCCAAGGGAGAACCTCTTTACAGTAGATTACCGAGAACATCAGGTTCAATACACGGTGGAGACCTCTCGTGTCAGTAAACTGTCAACAAAGACTCAGTAGAGTTACATAAACTTTGTCAACCAAAAGAGGGAATCTGTGAACAGTTGTACCCGTCTACTACAAAATTGACCGTGTAACAGTGGTCAATGTAGTTTAGTCCTCCGCGACTCCTCAACACTTTCAACATTGACAGTTGAGTTCCTTCATAATCCCATGGTCTTTGTCTTTGTATAACTAAGTCTCGACCACGAAAAAATTTTTTTAAGGAAATTCACACACTGATAAAACAATTAACTATGATACTAAAAGAAATGAAACGGAAAGAACGTGTAAACATCTCTACTAATTCTCTGTACCAGAACGATTTGAATTTTTATCTCTTTTCACTAGTTTACCGTAAAACAATCAATACACCTACCATCTATGTTTGATGACTCTAAAGTAGAGTTTACCAGTCACTAAAAAAAAAGAAAAAAAGAAACCATTGTTTCAGACAAAAAGAAACTTATTAGTCACAGATCCCAGTGATGCTCAGCCTGTGTTGACTCGCTGAAGTGAAAGTGAAAAGTGAAAGTACGTAACCTCTTCCTTTACCGTTGGGTAAGGTCACAAGAACGGACCTCTTAGGGTCCCTGCCCCCTCGGACCACCAGACGACAGATACCCTAGTGTCTCAGTCTGTGTTGTCTTCGTTGAATTGTCGTCGTCGTCGTCACGTAAGAACTATATATTGTTCCCAAGTTATTTGTAAATAACTTATTAATTACTAACTTAATTAATAACACTTTGTTTAATTTTACCATAGATCTCAAGTATGTTGTATATCCTCATTATACTTCAATCGTATTTGATAAAAACGTTTAAAATTTTTATAGTGAAACACTAAATAATATTTCAATGGGTGTTTTACATCTATATCACTTTTAAAGATAGTTCAGTATAATTACACTCACACAGTCATCGTGTCAGCACAGACTGAGAAACATTGGGGTACCTGACGTCGGTCCGAGGAGACAGGTACCTTACGAGGTCCGTTCTTATGACGTCACCCGACGGTAAAGAAAGAGGTCCCCTAGCAGGGCCCCTAGTTTGGATCCAGAGGGTGTAACATCCGTCTAAGAAATAGTAGATTCGGTGGTCCCTTTGGGGTATAATTAAACTCCTAAGTGGTTTAGTTTTACTTTCCTATTTTATCATCGTTTCTTTCAGATAATAAAGAAGAAACCCGAAGTCTAACTTAGAAAGTTAAAGTGTACACTTCTAAATTGTTTATAAAAAAGGATATATTTCGTAATAAAAACAACAGTATTTCAACTGAAAACTTCGTAATTTTCAAATAAAAGACTAATATTATAAAGAAATTAAGATAAATGAACAGTGGATTACTCTTGTCTAATAAAGGTATTTATTTGTGTATTAGATTTAAATAACTAATTTCATTTAAAAAGAATTCTTAGAAACCATAAAAAGGGAAGTTAATGTTATAGAAAGTTGAATGGGACTGAGAATGAGAAAGAAAGATAGTTTACTATCGTTTTAATTAAAAAGAGAGAAAATTTTGGAGGATTTCGGAAGTAACATAAATTTTAATCAGTCTTCGTCACATTAAAATTTTCATATAAACACATTTATATAGTAAACGGATTAATACGATACACAGGGACCTCTCATCTTAGTATAAAAATTGTTTAAGAGTAATTTAACGTATCAAGAATTTGATTCACACATGTTTCTAGGATCTGTGTATCATATATTTTTATAATCGACTTCTTTTATTGTTTTTGAGTTATTTATTAACTAAAGGTATATTATGTTTTATGGACCTGTCGTATCCTACAAATCCAACGAAGGTACAGGACCGTTGACATTTATGATGACGTTACTTGTAACCCCATATACACAGAAAAACTTAGTACTAAAAGAGTCCAACATACGGGTCATCACCCCAATGACCCAGTATATAGTCAAGATTTACAGGTAGTTGGTTACTCACCTATTTCTACACCATGTATATACCCAAAGGGTCCACCGCGATCACCATTTTTCAGACGGACGGTTACGTCCCCTGAATTCTCTGTTTCCAAGTTAGAAACCCAACCCTTCTAGGGGACCTTCTCCAGTACTGTTGGGTCAGATCCCAAAGACGGTCCTCTTAGGTTACCTGTCTCCCTGGACCACCCGAAACCAGGTATCCCACCGTTTCTCAGTCTATGTTGACTTCACTTACTTGTGTACACGTACGTACGTCATGTGAATACGTTACTTTATAATGAGTCGGGATTTTTTCTTGTTATAACTCAGTAAACATCTTTTTACCTACCTGAATCACAGACAGTATGTCTCACTTTATTTAGTTTTTCTCTTTTTGTCCATAGTATATAATTACACGTATACACCTTTTGTCTTTTTACCATATCTACTTGGATAAACGTCCTGTCTTTATCTCTGTGTATCTTTCTCCTGAACACCTGTGTCACCCCCTTCCTCTCCCACCTTGTTTAACTCTCTCATCGTAACTGTATACATGTGATGGTACAGTGACGTCTACCACTAACGTCGGTACTTTAATTTTCTGCGAATGAGAAGCCTTCTTTTCAATACTGGTTGGATCTATCGTATAAGTTTTCGTCTCTGCAATGAAACGGTTATTTCCAGGTAGATCAGTTCCGATACCAAAAAGGTTATCAGTACATACCTATACTCTCAACCTGACACTTCTTTCGACTCCTGGTTTCTTAACTACAAAAACTTGACACCACAACCTCTACTGAGAACTCTCAGTGAACCTGACGTTCCTCTCGGTTGGTTAGGTAAGACTTCCTCTAGTCGGGACCCTAAAGAAACCTCCCTTACTACGATTTCGACTTTGAGGTCATGAAACCGGTGGAGTACACTTCTCAACTGAGTAACCTTGTCTGGGACTACGACACTCCCTAACCCCCGTCGTCCTCTTCCCCTGCTGGTTCCTACTCTACCGACCTACCGTAGTGACTGATCTACCTGCACTCAGACTCACTTGAGACCCTCAACCACTAACTGTCCCTCCGGACCGTACGACGTTAAGTACCCCAGCGTTTCTCAGTCTGTACTGACTCGCTGACTTGACTGACTACATATTTTGTCTAACGATCACTTTTCGTCGATATATTGTGTCCCTTGAGTCGAACCAAGAGACACTACTGGACCTCCCTATCCTAACCTTCGTCCTACGAGAATAGTTTTGTAGGTGTTTGTTATTTACGACCTCTCCCACACCTCTCTTCCTCCTTTGGATATGATAACCACCCTCATATTTAACCATTTCGGTGATACCTATTGTAATACTACGAAGGAATTCTTTGATTTTATCTCGATTGTATACTGGGACTTTAGGGTGAGGACCCATATATATACCTCTTTTTGTACTACACTTTCTCATGTACGTGAGGTTGTAAGTAACGTCGTGACAAATGTTATCGGTTCTGTACCTTCGTTGGATTTGTAGGGTAGGTGTCTCCTTACCTATTTCTTCTGTATCATGTATATATGTTGCCTTATAATGAGTCGGTAGTTTTTCTTACTTTATTACGGTATACGTCGTTACACCTACCTGAATTGTTAACGGTATAAGTCACTTCAGTCTGTCTCTTCCTCTTTATAACATACCGTGGACTATGTACACCTTAGATTTTTCTTTACACCATTTATTAGACGGACGTTACGTCCTCTACGTCCAAGATAGGGACCCAGTCCTTCTATGGGACCTCTTCCTTTACCGTTGGGTGATTTCATAAGAAAGGACCCTTTAGGGTACCCTTCTCCTCGGACCACCCGATGTTAGGTACCCCAGTGTATTCTCAGTCAGTACTGAATCACTGATTTGTTGTTGTTGTTTTTCTTTACTATGTTTACTTAAATGAGTGTTTTGTCTTTCTCTGAGTGTCTGATTATCTTGTTTGTACAAACGACCCCCACTCTCCATTCTAGTCTCCTTCCCTATCAATCCCTCAAACCCTATCTGTACATGTGTAACAAAATAAATTTAACCTATTGGTTTTTCCTGGATGACATATCGTTTTATTTTCTTCTTCTTCTTCTTCTTTGGTTCGTTATTGATAAATTTTATTTGTGTAAATTATTGTTAAGAAACGGTTGATTTTCTGTCTCAGATTTATGACGAAACCTTAACGGTAATTTCCGATTTAGAATTGTGAGTCTACAGTGAAAGGTTCCTTCGCGAAAAATTTTTCGTAAGGATTGTCCTTAAATTAACCTTATATTTCAGATCTGACTTTTTAAGACCCAATTCCTCCCGTCTACTTTCCTTCTCAAAAGTGTTGTAACGTCTTTCTTTCTGATACCTCTGGTCCTTAGTAAGTAATGTCTTGGGATTTACATACTTCCTCCAACTGGAAGTTATCGGGCTCTTTCGTTTTGTTTCCTAGAAAGTATTTCTCGCAAATATGTGACGAGTCCGTTAACCTGAAATAATACTACTATTCGTATTCGGTAAATTTATAAAAACTTCTTTGTGTTATTATAAACAAAATCTTACTATTGAGGTCTTGTGACATTACAGAAATTTTTTACCTTTTCTACAGAAATCCTATCTTACGTTCTTCGCCTTAGATAAAAACGGGTTAAAGGTGTGTTGAAATGGACAATATAATTTTGAGATGTAGAGAACTTCATATTAGTTCTACAGTTCTAGGTTTGTATAAAAACTTTTTGTTTATTTCGTAAACTTAATTCTTTAAATTTACTATTTAATAAACTCCACTTTTATCTCATTCATATGTTTTAAATCAAATTTTTCCCTTCTTGTTACCTGAGAAATAACCATTCTGATTACTAATTTGAATTGTAAAGATCTTAATGAACTTGTAAAAGGACTACAGAAACAATTGTGATGATTTATTTAATTTCAAAATTATGTTTTTAATTAAACTATCATATTTTTAAACAGAAGGAAAGTGATTATCTACATTAGGTCTTTATAATGGGTCATAATAGTTTTATACATAGGTATACTGACTTATATAATAGTTTCGATTTAAAATTCTATTAGAAATAGAAAATAGGTTATCCACAAACAATAAATGAAAATCACAATTTATAGGTTAATATAAACCAAATGATTTTAACCGTTATTAAGATTAAAGTATAGTGTATTTTTATTATTTAGAGTATTTAAAGTCTTTGTCTCAGACTTTTTATTTTACAATTTATAATACTAAAATTCAAGTTATGTTTGACATTATATATATATTAGGTCTCTTGTTTACAATCTAATTAATTTGACGGTGTAAACGTACTAATTTAAAGAACAAAACCGAAAGAACAATTTTCATTCTTTCAAGTTTTTTTGAAAAGAGACCAAACCAACACAAATGTTCTCATGAAGATGAGTAATCTTTACCGACGTAGACGCCTTGTGTTTACACAGAATTAATATCCAAAACATCCCACTTGTAGACACGGGAAAAGACGTTGATACATCTATGAAACTACCAAGAGTCTCTTATACAACAATTTAAACATGTGACGTGAATAAAAGATTAAGTGAAATAAACATTTAGTTCTGATGAATTTACAAGTGGACATAGTGAAATTGTACGGTGAAATGTGATTTGTGTCAAAATAAAACATATTAATCAAATTTTATATTTTAATCTTAGTCCATTCCAAAAATGACCTAAAACTTGACCACTCTACCTTTGTTTTAGAGAGAGAAAGGAAAAAGAAAAAAAGAAAACCATTTTAATGTCAAAGAACTTTATCTCTAGTCTCAAGGGAAAAGAGAGGGTGTGATTCTATTATTGAAACTGAAGTTTCATTATACAATGGATCCCTTTATGTCACTCTATATATGTATATATACACTATAAATATATATAAAAAATTTTGTTTCAATAAAATAAAATGTATAAACTAATATATTTATTGAGATTGTACCTGTTTTGTTATGTCCCTTCGGAAAATCAGTGTCTTATACTCGAATTTATGAATCTTAATGGTCATTAAGAAAGACCTCCTCACTTCGTACCTTATACCAGTTCACCTGACCCTTACAAAGTCGTTCTTTATGAAAACTATCTTTCTGTCCTTTAACAACTGTCTTTCCGGAATTTTTACAGATAAAAATTAGGGGATTCATGTTGTAAAACAATTTTTATAACTTTAAATTGAAAGAGGTCCCACGTCACCTTCATAGAAGAGACCTTTCTTAAGGAAAGTATAAAACCTAGTCTTAGTGATGTCATTTTTCACATCGGTTCTTGTTTAAACTTTAAAAACGATCTATCGATTGTCAGAATTTTTCGTTCATAGAGGACACTGGTCCCACGACACACAACACGAATCATTACGAGCTAAGAAATAATGGAGTACCTGACGTCGAACTGGACTTGGAGACAGGTACCCAAAAGAGACCCGTACTTATGACCTCACCCAACGGTAAGGCAAGAGATCCCCTAGTAGGGTTAGGTCCCTGACTTGGGTCCAAAGGGTGTAACGTCCGTCTATCTATCTATATATATTTGATAAACTCGGTGGTCCTTTTGGGTTCTTATGATCTCACCCATTAGATAGGGAAGAGGTCCCCTAGAAGGGTTGGGTTCTTAACTTGACCCCAGAGGACGTAATGTCCGTCTAAGAAATGGTTACTCGATGGTCCCTTCGTACAGTGGTCCTACTGGACTTGTAAAGGAGTCGAACAGAACTACAATCTGTCTCAAAAGGGTTGAGATCCCAGGACTGGAGGAAATTAGGAACCCCCTTCTGTTGATTGAACCTATTTCCTTTTAATTGTTTGTGTTCACTGGTTGGAGGAGGAATTCCATGAAAATGATAATCTAGTGGGGAGAAAAAAGTCGTCTCACTCTAGTGGAAAGAAAGGAAAACGTTTACAGAATTGAGAAAGGACAGTTTTATTAGAACTTGTTTTAGAAGGAACGATAAAGTTGTTCATAGACCATATTAAAAAGAAAATATTGACAGGGACAAAAAAACTTAAATACTTAAATTTAGTACAATAAGTCAATATTGAAACCCTGAAGACCATGTCCATTTAAATATTGTAAAACAACCTAAATAATCTTATAATTTCCTCACTATTACTTTTTCATTCAACTAATACCGAACTACTCGAAACTACTTTTAGTACTTACAAGAAAAAACTAATATTCTGGTAGCAAAGAATACTATACTAAAAACTTTTCATTATAAAATTCAAGTTTTTATCATGACGTCACCATTTCGACAAGAGATATAAACTCTTTTAAAATGCTCAGTATCAAAAGATTAAAAAAAGTTCAATATTTCTTCATAAAAAGGTCTTTGTAGTACTTCTTACATTCCCATAATCAAGTCACTGAAAAATCGATTGAACAATAATGGTTTACTAATAATTCGAAGATATTTTATGAATCCCGAGTTTGTAAGAATGATAAGTTTGTAGACATATTAAATGGTTCTATGATGAACTGACATGTCGGATAGACTTATCTTCTTTCAAGTCAAGTCAAGTCAACGAGTCAGCACAAGCTGAGAAACGCTTGGGTACTTGGTGTCGTACGGACCGGAGGGACAGGTAGTGGTTGAGTCCATCAAATGGGTTTGAGTACAGGTAACTCAACTACTACGGTAGGTTGGTAGAGTAGGAGTCAACATGGGAAGATGAGTACGGGAGTTAGAAAGGGTCTTAGTCCCAGAAAAAGTTACTCAGTTAAGAAGCGTAGTCCACCGGTTTCATAACTTCAAAGTCGAAGTTTTAGTCACGAAGGTTACTTGTGGGTCCTGACTAGAGGGAATCCTACCTGACCAACCTAGAGGAACGACAGGTTCCCTACGAGTTCTTAGAAGAGGTTGTGGTGTCAAGTTTTCGTAGTCAAGAAGCCACGAGTAGAAAGAAATATCAGGTTGAGAGTGTAGGTATGCATTGGTGACCTTTTTGGTATCGGAACTGATCTGTCTGGAAACAACTGTTTCATTACAGAGACGAAAACTTATACGACAGATCCAACCAGTATTGAAAGGAAGGTTCCTCATTCACAGAAAATTAAAGTACCGACGTTAGTGGTAGACTTCACTAAAACCTCGGGTCTTTTGATTTCAGTTGGTGACAAAGGTGACAAAGGTGACAAAGGGTAGATAAACGATACTTGACTACCCTGGTCTACGGTACTAGAATCAAAAGACTCACAACTCGAAATTCGGTTGACAAAGTGAGAGGAGAAAGTAAAAGTAGTTCTCCGAGAAATCAAGAGGTGAAAGACGGTATTTCCCACCATAGTAGACGTATAGACTCGAATAACTATAAAGAGGGTCTTTAGAACTAAGGTCGAACACGAATAAGGTCGGGTCAATCAGACGTTAACAAAAACAAACAAAGTCAAATCATGTCGAAACGGGAAATATCTGCCATACTCATGGTTTTACGTAAAAATACAGACACACACAGACAATCAGTGGGTCATCACAGGTTGAGAAACGTTGGGGTACCTGACATCGGACGGACCACGAAGACAGGTACTTTAAGAGGTCCGTTCTTATGACTTCACCCAACGGTAAGGTAAGAAGTTCCTTAGAAGGTTGGGTCCCTAACTTGGGCCCAGTGGACATTGCGTCCGTCTAAGAAATAACTGACTTGGTGATCCCTTCGGGATAAAAAGATAAAATAAATGTACATGAACTGATGGTAATTTAAGATATTTCTAAAAAAAGAAGTTAAAAATTTATGAGTCTTATTTTTACCTATATTGAACTTTGTTGATAGTTTATTTTAATTGAGTTCAAGTAAAAATTTACTCGATGTAAAAATTTAAAAATCCGATTATTTGATTATTTATTAAAAATTTATTTCCTAAGATTAGTGGTTTACTAAGGTCTTAGGTCGACTCGATAAATTTTAGGATTTTTTATACCGATGTTTAAACCTCTTGAGTCATTACCCGTGTTCTGACCATTTCCAGTCAAAAGTAAGGTTAGGATTTCTTTCCGTCATGGTTTATTACAAGTTTGATGGTATATTAACGTGGGTAAAGTGTAGGATCTTTCTATTACGAGTTTTAGGAAGTTCGATCCGAATCCTCATACACTTGGTTCTTGAAGGTTTACATATTCGATCTAAGTCTTTTTCGTCTCTTTGGTCTCTAGTTCAACGGTTGTAAACAACCTAGTTTCTATTTCATTCCCCTAAGGTCTCTTTGTAGGTGAAGACGAAGTAACTAATGTGATATCGGAAACTGACACACCTAGTGTTGTTTGACCTTTTAAGAATTCCCCTACCCACATGTTCTGGTGGAATAGACAGAGGATCTTTGGACATAAGTCAAGTTCTTCGTTGTCAATCTTGGTCTGTACCTTGTTACCGGACCAAGGTTTGACCCTTTCCTTATACTGTTCCGACATATAACAGTGGTACGAGTGAATTGAATATATGTCTCGTGTGGTACACTTTGCGGTCCGACATACTTAGTGTTCCACCTGAGTTCTAACGTCCCTCTTTATAGTTATTGGAGTCTATACGTCTACTATGGTGAGATTACTGTTTTTGACTTCTCCTTGATTTCTCGGAGAACTACTCACACTTTCTCCTCTCACTTTTCGTACGAATTTTGATTTGTGAGTTTTTTGATACTATTACCTTATGTCAGGGTTGTGAAGTACCGTTCATCTACCCCTTTATTACCTTTGTGTCTGAAATAAAACCCCCACGAGGTTTTAGTGACATCTGTCACTGACGTCGGTACTTTAATTTTCTATAAACCAGGAAACTTCCTTTCGATACTTTTTGGATCCGTCGTGTAATTTTTCGTCCTAGTAGTGAAACGGTTGTTTCCAGGTATATCAATGTAATACCAAAAAGGTCATGAGTACATATCTACATTCTCATCCTGGTATTTCTTCTGACCGTTTAACTACAAAAGTTTAACACCACGACCTCTTCTGGGAATTCCCAGAGAACCTGACGTACCGTGAATTTGGTCAGTTAGGATTTCCTTTAGTTGGAATTTATTAGTAACTTTTCTGACTACGACTTCTTGAGGTTATGAAACCGGTGAACTACGTTTCTCGACGGAGTAACCTTTTGTAGGACTACGACCCTTTCTAACTCTTGTCCTCCTTTTCAGTCGTCGTCTCCTACTCTACCAACCTACCGTAGTGACTGAGTAACCTGTACTTAAACTCGTTTGAGGTCCCAATCACTTCCTGTCCCTTCAGACCGCACGACGTCAGATACCCTAACATTTCTGTACGTATACTGTTGTTGACTTGTTGTTGTCAGTGGTTTACTTTATATGTCAAGTAACTATTCGTTTTGGGACAACTGTAATGATTGTTTTAAAGGAGTTTGTATACAAAGTCTTCTATTTGAAAAAAAACATAAGAAAAAACAAAGGAGTTTATGGAGGAGTTACGTGCTTCAACGTTTATGAAACGTTTTAGTAAATATAAACACCAGACTCGGAGTTTACGGTCAGAATAAACTTGGACAAGAACGAAAGAGAGAAACAAATCGTTTCGTGAGTGACGGAAATTCTTAAACTTCTTTAACACAGACAGCGTAAGATATAAATACAATGAAACCAACAACTAAGTAAGGGAGTTTCACATGTATAGCTAACGATTAAGACTCTCTTCGTGAGTAATACATGTTCTCTTCTGTTTTTCTACTTTTGTGTTTTGTGTGTTATATACGGAAGTTCGACATCAAACCCTTGATTTAGAACATACTTTAAATTCCATGTATTGATTGATAACATTTTCTATCTTTCACTACTTACGATATCTCCTTGTTAGTTATTTTACGATAGTCTCAGGACCCAAATCTCTTCAAAATATTTTGGGACTTTAGTCCCTACCAAAGTCTTAAAATTGACCCTCGACTACCCATACTTCCTAAACATACTATCTCTCTTTCATACAAATTTTGGTAAGGTCTACCACTTATCGTACATTTATCTATTCTTAACGTCTTTCACTTTTGACATATTTTACACATACGTTAAGGTGGACTGATCTTCAGTCCGAACCATTTACATTTATCACTTTCGATCCACCGTTTCAAATTTTAATGTCGTTTAGAACTCGTGGTCTGATTCGTCTATACTAAAATATATCACTGGTTATTTACTCCTATATAAATTTATAGTTTGTTTTTTAAGTGAATCACAATTTTTTCTTTTTCATCTTTTTATTTCGATTCTTTGTTGTCGTAGTCTCGAAAATATTTTTTCTAATACACCGTCCTTAATTTATATCTATACATATATAATCTCTCCCCTTTATTACTAACCGTTCTGTTTGGGGTTCGTGTATTAATATTAATAGACACTTACTTCATTAAACCACACATTCGTACCTACACGGTCCTATATATTTTATACATCTATACATCTAATACATTTTATACTAATCACTAACTTACACTTCTCATTCCATCTCTCGTCTGTCTCTTAGAATCTACTGAGATTTCAAAGTAAGGATCCTCCAGAACATGAAAACTACCGACCGTGTTGACTATGTCTATTGTTATACTACCCTACCGTACCCCTCCCTCCACCCTTCCCCAAAGTCCTACCCTTTGTCCACATGTGGGCACCGCCTAAGTACAACTACACACCGTTTTGGTTATGTTATAACATTTCATTAATCGAGGTAATTTATGTAAATTTAATTTTTTTTATTTTTATTTATTATCTTGATGGTATATTAGATCGGTGTAGTGAAAACTCACATATAGGTTTCCTTAATTTTCATCCCAGAGAATTTCTATCCACATATGGGTATAAGTGTCGTCATAATAATAGAGTCATCGGTTTATCACTTTATTCGGTTTATAAGTAACTGTCTCCTTACTTATATATTTTACACAAGTATATGTTACCTTAGAATGAATCAGTATTTTTTAGAATGAATCAGTATTTTTTTATAAAGGAGTGAACCTCCTTTAAGAGTGTGTATTATGTCGTACCTACTTAGAACTCCTGTGGTATGATTGACCTTATTTGGTCAGTGTTTTTCTGTTTATGACACACTGAAGTAAATGTTCTCGACGACGACAACGACGATTAATAGAAGTCAGTACGATAGTTCAAATATAAGTCTAAACATCTCTGTCTTTCATCTTACCACCAACGGTCCTTGAGTCTCCTCTCCTTTTCTCCCTCAATTCAAAATCATCTATATCTAAAAACCAAAATATTCTACTTCTTCAAGACCTCTAACCGACATGTCGTTACACCCATATGAAGTGTAAAGACTTGAGATACGAATTTTTACAAGTACTACCACTTAAAATGTAAAATACATAACATAGAGTTAAATTATAAATTTTTCCCTTTATCTTCATTTCATTTTTCTTTTCCTGTTTCTTTCTTTTCTTTATGTGTTGGTATGTGTATGTATTTATAAATTAGTCGTAATGAAGAAGTTCTGTCGTGTCTAACTTTCTCTTGAAGTTTCTCTTTACCAGAAATTTCTAATGGTCTTATATAAATTCTCGGTATATTGAAATTGTTCCGTCTCTGTTGAACCGCATACATTTCGGAGCACCATATGAAAATTGTCTTCAATATTAAGTAATAACCTTGAACGACTTCTTTCTAAAAGTCTCAGGGGGATACCCTCACACTCTTAGTATATTATCCTATGGATTGACGGACAGGACGAGGACTGTAAAAGATAAATATTTTAGAACCTTTTCAATGAATTACTGAACTAATTTTGTCGTTCTTATGGTCTTACCCATCGGTAAGGGAAGAGATCCCCTAAAAGGACTGGGTCCCTATCTTGGACCCAGAGAATATAACGTCCGTCTAAGAAATGGTAGACTCAGTGGTCCCTACGGGATTAATTTTGTGTGTTAGTATTTATTATTGTCAAAGAATAGAGTCCCCCAATAATACTCTAAATTTATTACGTAAATAGGTACGAACCATATGTTCTTTCCATTCACAACATTAGTAGACGAATGGAGGCACTACCCAAAACGCATTTGTTACTCTTGTTAAAGATCCAATTAACGACGTCCCTCCCAACGGTCTCTGACAGTTTTCGTCCGACTCTGGTGTTATCGATGTCGTAGTGTATCCCGTAGTACCAGTCACTACTCTTGTTTGATCCATTAAATCTGAGTCTTCAAATCTGAGTATATGGTCCAGACATACAAACATAATTATATAATTATTAAAGGAACTTTTTTTGGGTCGTAAGTAAAGGATGAATGATATACAACAATTTTTGACAACTAGAAAGTTCATTTAAGTACGGCATCGATATCTTTCCTTGCTTGTCTTTGTCCCCTGGATACACTTAAACTGTTGTACTTTTCCTCTATCCTTTTTACTTTGGAGTTCCTCCTTGATTTTCACTACCCTACTATGATAAAATCTTTAAACTGGTACCTTTAGAGTAAGTAAATGTGATTTTGGTCGTCTTCGACCCCTCTCTCCCTCATCGTCAAAGTGTCACCTTGAGTCGGGAAATATTCATAATAAGATAAGTTAAAAATGTTGTTAAGATTTTCTATCTGAAACTAGGAGTGTAAAATCTATTCCTGTGACATACATTAAACGGAGTTTCGTTGAATCTTCATTTACCACTTACCCACCAAAAGGTCAGTTAATAAAGAGAGTAAGGATACTGGTCCGTAAAAGATATTATGGTAGTTGGTTTGTAGGTGTAAAGTTTTACGTGAGTCCACCAAATGGTCTAGTGTTGAGTCACTGTAAAGTAGAAGAGGTAGATTTACCAGAGATTGACCTCCCACATACAAATGTTTTATTTCATATAATGAAACGACTTGTCGTTTTGTACAAAGAAGGTACTCCTGTCTTTCCAGTGTTAGTAAGACTCGACTTTTTTACGAGTCTCTAGTAGTGTAGACTCCAGGAGTAACTCCTGTTAATCTGGGTCTCTTTACTTTCTTACATGGGTTTTCGTGAGAAGGTCATTTGACACGACGGTGAAGTTTTGACGGTTGAAACCCATTTTACTGATTTCAACGATACATAACGAATAATCATAAGAATTCGGTAAGTCCCTAATTATTCTGATGACAGATTACGTACTAATTGAGATAATTGTTACATATTGAACATTGATTTACTATTGACTTTAAAGTAACGGTTACCGTATCAATGAAATAATTTTCAACAGTCATAAACGGTCTACCTCGATCTAGTAAAAAAACATTAAGGTATAATGATGAGTACACGGATGACTATTCAATATAAGAATTGAGACAGGGGTTTTAAGAACCTTCAATGGAGAGTGATAATAGACATTGTTCATTTTCCACCTAATCGGATCGTTGAGACCGTGAAACCTCAAAGATGGGCACGTCACTTATACTACAAAAGGACTAACGAGGAATGAGTAAAGTAGGAGAAAAGTGACCAGGGATTTTGATCCAAATAACGAAACAAAACTAGTTGTACCGTTCTTTTGTATTCGTCATATAAATGAAAGTACTGTCCATTGAGAACACATAAAATGATACTAAAATTATTTTTTGTAGTCCTGTTCTTTATCTTGGTACAAAGAAATTATAAACCACTCATACTGAATATAAAATTTCGAGTAGAACGTCATAAAGAATAAATGAACATTCCACTCATATCGGTATAGTCTTTTCTGAGTAATTCGACGTACATTATAATTCTTTCATCTCCATTGTCTAACTTTAATCGAATACCATTACTTCAGTTGCTAATAGATTTTACTTTATACTGAACTTATTTGTATCATAAAATATCAGACTTCAATTATAAAACCTTGGTCCTTATACGGGGAGGAAGTAGTGGTGGAGACAAGGTAGTGGGTATCGTATCACCTCGGAGGTAATCTCAGTTTCAGAACGTACTCTTTGAAATTTTTTTTTTTTTTTTCAATACGAAGTCGAGAGGAGACACTCGTGACTCGTAAATTACTCTTTGTCTACAAGTTGAATGTACGTTTCTTTACTTATTTTGTACATTTATTTCCGACTCATAGGAGTATTAACTGAACGGTACTTCATTCTGGTAAGTTTCAAAGGATTACTATTATCAGTGTGTATGTTTTTACGTCTCTTTTTTTTTCCGGGTACGGGGATGTAAATGGTAGTAGATTTATAGTTATCTTCCTTGGTTCGTTCCAATTGACTCAGACTCTTGGATCACATAATCAGGTATCTGATTATGTCAATATCATCTGGGAACCTGTTGTACCCTCCCCCTACCAATCCTTACGACTGGGAGGGGTTGTCACCTTTTAGGTGCATGCTAAATACAACCCAGGAGAACAGAGTACACAGGAATAGGTTCTTAGGAGACATAGGTACCAAAACGTAGGGTCCTAAGATGACTGGAGTACATCATCATCACACCATAAAGGAGAACTTTTTTTAACCTTATATTCACTTGGGTGTCTCAATTTCATGTTTCAGGAAGTTCTCATCGAAATATCATCTCCCAGTCATTTTACCTGACCTTTTCCGTTTAAATTAAGTCTACTTGTGATATAGATGATGACACCCGTTCTTAGAGAAACTTCTGTGTCTCATCGGGAGTATCAGTTGTGCTTTTAGACTTTTCGTGATGAACCTACGTTAGAGTTTTTACTGTCTTACTAACGACGAGTAAATCTTCCATTTAGTAAGTTATGGTACTATTAGGTTCAGATACTGGGTTGGTCATTACCACTTCTTCGACTTCAACTTATCAAGATTCTTGGTTGTTCTGGAAGATCTTGATTGTGGATTTTTTTCTACCCGAAAAGTAGTATCCCCTGATTTTATGTTTTCATCCTTCAGTTCTTTATGGTCTTTATTGTCTGTTTAAACCAGAACCACATGTCTTACTTAGTCCCGTTTCCGATTGTCTCAAAAGGGTTCTCTTGTGTTACTAGTCTCGTTTGTGGGAGAAGGTTGTTGTGTTCTCTACTGAGATGTGTACCTGTAGTGGTCTACCAGTTATGATTTTAGTCTAACTAATGTGAGAAACATCGTTTCCACCTCTTCGAGATGTGTCAGTCTTTTTACTCTGACCCTCGACTGTCACTGAATAACGGTTTAAGTCTGAATTTAACTTCTTTCATCCCTTTTGGAGATCTGTACTGGATTTAGTTTAAGGAATACTAATATGTCACTTTCACTGTTTATAAGTTCTCTACTCTAGACTATCTCCCGGACTTCTTGATACCTGTTTACAAGTACTACAACATGTCCTCCGTCACTAGTTCTGGTAAGTGTTCCCCCTTTTTTTTTCACGTTTTTCCGTTTTACCAACGGACTCCTCCGGAATGTTTATCGAGTCTTTTTTTTTTTTTTTTTTCTTCACTTTCNTTTTTTTTTTTCTCTTCACTTTCCGTTTCCTCTTTTCTTTTCTATATGGGTAAACTTACGTCTCAATCGTTTCTTACGTAAACTTACGTTTCTTATCGTTTCTCTCTATTCTTTCCGAAGGAGTCACACGTTTCTTTATCTCCTTTTGTTATCTTACCCTTTCTGATCTCTACAGAAGTTCTTTTAATCTCTATGGTTCCCTTATAAAGTACGATTCTACCCGTGTTATTTCCTATCTTTACCATACCTGAATTGTCTTCGTCTTCTATGATTCTTCTCTACCGTTCTTATGTGTCTCCCCGATATGTTTTCTCTAGAAGTACTGGGTCTATTAGTGCTACCACACTAGTGAGTGGATCTCGGTCTGTAAGACCTTACGTCTCAGTTCACCCGGAATCCTTCGTAGTGATGTTTGTTTAGATCACCTCCACTACCTTAAGGTCAACTCGATAAATTTTAGGAGTTCCTACTACGACACTTTCACGACGTGAGTTATACGGTCGTTTAAACCTTTCGAGTACTTTAAACCTTTTTCAGTCAAAAGTAAGGTTAGGGTTTCTACTCTAACGGTTTCTTACAAGTTTGATGAAGTGTTAACGTGAGTAGAATGTACAATCGTTTCATTACGTGTTTTAAGTGGTTCAGTCCGAAGTTGTCATACATTTGACACTTGAAGTAAGTTCGACATAATTTTTTCCATCTCCTTAAAATCTTTTCCATCTAGTTTAACGGTTCTAGACAACCTAGTATCTTTTTCGTTCTCTTAAGGTCTTTTGGTAGATGAAGATGAAATGACTAATACGGTTTGATTCTAGTACCGTAGTCCAGGGTAGTGAAGTACTGTTTATCTACCCCTTTGTCACCTTTGTCCCCGACTGAAATGAAGAGACCCGACGTTTTAGTGACGTCTACTACTAACGTCGGTACTTTAATTTTCTACGTATGAAGAACCTTCCTTTCAATGTTGGTTGTATCTGCCGTATAACTTTTCGTCTCTGTAATGAAGCAGTTGTTTCCAGACAGATCAGTTCCGATACCAAAAAGGTCACCAGTACATACCTACACCCTCAACCTGATACTTCTTTCAACTCGCGACTTCTTAACTACGAAAACTTGACGTCACAACCTTTTCTAAGAACTCTCAGGGAACCTGACGTTCCTCTAGGTTGGTCAGGTAAGATTTCCTTTAGTCAGGACTTATAAGTAACCTTCCTGACTACAACTTCGACTATGAAGTTATGAAACCGGTGGACTACGTTTCTCGACTGAGCAAACTTTTCTGGGACTACGACCCTTTCTAACTCCCGTCCTCTTCCCCTACTGTCTCCTACTCTGTCAACCTACCGTAGTGGTTGAGTTACCTGTACCCAAACCCACTTGAGTCCCTTAACCATTACCTGTCCCTCCGGACCGTACGACGTCAAGTACCTCAGCGTTTCTCAGCCTGTACTGATTCACTTACTTGACTTGACTTGACTAATACGGTTTCGGAAACTGACACATCTGGTGTTGTTTGAGAGTTTTTCAGAAGTTCTTCCCTTATGTCTGGTGGAAGCACGGAGTACCCTTTAGACGTACGTCCAGTATTTCGTTATCAATCTTGGTCTGTATCTTGTCTGAACAAGGTTTAACCCTTTCCTCATACAGTTTCGACATATAACAGTGGAACTAATAAATTGAATATAAGTCTCATGTAGTACACTTTATGAACCGACCTACTTTGTATTCGACCTTAGTTCTAACGGGCCTCTTTATAGTTATTGGAGTCTATACGTCTACTATGGTGGGAATACCGTCTTTCACTTCTTCTTAATTTCTCGGACAGCTACTTTCACTTTCTCCTCTCACTTTTTCGACAGTATTTTGAGTTGTAAGTTTTTGGATTTTGGTAGGTCAGGGTAGTGAAGTACTACCGTTTATCGACCCCTTTGTTGTCACTGTTCGAAATAAAACACCCCCCGAGGGTTTAGTGAAGTCCACCACTGACGTCGGTACCTTATTCTCTGTGAACGAGGAATATTCCTTTCGATACTGGTTAGATCCGTCGTATAATTTTTCGTCTCTTTTATGAAACGGTTGTTTCCAGACAAATCAGTCTCGATACCAAAGAGGTAATCAGTACATATCTACACTCTCAATCTGATATTTTTTTCGACTCGTGGTTTATTTAACCACGAAAACTCGACACAACAACTTCTGAGAACTCTCAGGGAACCTGACGTTCCTCTAGGTTGGTCAGTTAGGATTTCCTTCAGTAAGGACTTATAAGTAACCTTCCTGACTTCGGCCTTGACTTTAGGGTTATGAAACCGGTGAACTACCCTTCTTCATTGAGTGACCTTTCTGTGATTATTATTCGTTCTAACTTCCGTCCTCCTCTTCCCTTACTGTCTCCTATTCTACAAACCTACCGAAGTGACTGAGTTACCTATACTCAAACTCATTCGATACCTTCAACCACTACCTGTCCCTTCGGTCCGCACAACGTCAGGTACCACAACGTTTCTCAGTTTGTGTTGACTCTCTGACTTGACTTGACCTTGTCTATTGTCGTTAAGGAGTGACTTACGTCTCCGACCCCACATTCCCAACCCTGACAACATCAAACTGTCGAGGACATAAAATCACGAATAGGCAGGTGAGTGGGTAACGGACAATTAGTCCAATGAAAAATGACAAAAGTTTAAACTAAATTATACCATCAAATAAATTTAACTGATAAAGTTAATTATTTTAGAAAAGTAACATTAATAAGAATATTTATACATTAATTTATAAAATACTTAGTAATTTTAAATTCACATTTAATCACTCAAAAAAAAATAAAAAAGTACTTTTGATTCCACTAAAGAGATTTTCCGTTTTACCTTCGTGTAATGGGTTTGTTTTTGTTTTGTTTTTCGTAAAAACTTAACGCATATCCGTATTACGGTAATGACGGAGTGTTTATCTTCCCCTTTTCCACCTTCATCACTGTCCGAAGTAAAAGAACCTACGGTTCCAGTGACACCTACTGCCGACGTCGGCACTTCAGTCTTCTGACAACGAAGAACAGACCTTTCGTTACTGTTTGTATCTGTCACACAACTTTTCGTCTCTGTAATGAGACATTTGTTTTCGTGTATATTATTTCCGATACCAGAAGGGTCACCAGTACATGCCAACCTGGTGTACTCGACCTGGTATTCTGTCGTCTTACGGTTACTCAACTACGGAAACTTGACACCACGACCTTTTCTGAAGACTTTCAGGAAACCTGTCGTTCCACTAGTTTGGTCAGTTAGAATTCCCTCTAGTTGGAACTTATAAACGACTTTCCTGACTACGACTTCGACTTCGAGGTCATAAAACCAGTAGATTACACTTGTCGTGTAGTACTCTTTAGGACCCGACCTCCTTCGTATTTGACCTTAGTTCTAACGGTCCTCTTTATAGTTATTGGAGTTTATACGTCTACTGTGGTAGGAATACCGTCTTTCACTTCTCCTTGATTTCTCGGAAAACTACTTTCACTTTCTTCTCTCACTTTTCCAACCGAATTTCGAGTTGTAAGTCTTTTGATTCTAGTACTGTAGACCAGGGTAGTGAAGTACCCTTTATCTGCCCCTTTGTCACCTTTGTCACCGACTGAAATAAAAAGACACGACGTTTTAGTGAGACCTACCACTAACATCGGTACTTTAATTTTCTGTGAACGAGGAACCCTCCTTTCAATACTGGTTGGATCTGTAGTATAAGTTTTCGTCTCTGTAATGAAACAGTTGTTTTCAGGTTGATCAGTTCCGATACCAAAAAGGTCATCAGTACATACTTACACTCACAACCTGATATTTCTTTCCACTCACGTCTTCTTAACTACGAAAACTTGACACTACAACCTCTTCTGAGAACTCTCAGGGAACCTGACGTTCCTCTAGGTTGGTCAGGTAGGATTTCCTCTAATCAAGATCCACAAGTAACCTCCCTGACTACAACTTCGACTTTGAGGTTATGAAACCGGTGGACTAAACCTCTCGACTAAGAAAACTTTTCTGGGACTACGACCCTTTCTAACTCCCGTCCTCCTCTTCCCTTACTGTCTCCTACTCTACCAACCTACCGTTGTGGTCGTGTTACCTGTACCAAAACACACCTGAGACCCTCAACCACTACCTGTCCCTCCGGACCACACGACGTCAAGTACCCCAGTGTTTCTCAGTCTGTGCTGACTCACTGACTTGACTTGACTTGACTTACGTTTGTCTGTTGAGTAACCTTTTCAGGGACTACGACCCTTTCTAACTCTCGTCTTCCTCTTCTCCCACAATCTCCTACTCTACCGACTTACCGTAGTGACTACGTTGCTTGTACTTGAACCCGTTTGAGACCCTCCACCACTCCCTGTCTTTCCGGACATTACGACGTCAGGTACCCCAGAGTCTCTCAACCTGTGTTGACCCACCGCCTTGTTGTTCTTGTTTTACATACTTACAACCCCCCTTCTCAGTGTTTTTAGGTCTTTTCAAGATATAGTTTTACGGTTGACTATTTATATGGAGTGGTAGACCAAGGTGTTCCTAATCCAGTAACCGGTGACATCAGTGACTGAAAATTGTGAAAGAATTTCCTCAAGTTCTGTTCTGTACTCACTCCATGAGACATGAGACCCTTTTTGACCGTCTTCTTCGGAAATCTATCAATTGTCTTCTAAAAGACTCGGACTAAAGAACGTAGAAACGTATAGAGCTTTTCGTGACTTTAGTTATTGTCTCTGCACGAGCAGTACTAATCGTCGTTGGAAGACGGTTTTACACATGAACTAACGTACATGGGTGAAGTGTTTTTAGTGTATATATCACTGACGGGGGAGTGGAGAAACCTCTTCAAGGACTCACGATACACCCGGAGAGAAGGACCGAGATCAGGTATAATCCGAGGTTTATTTTGAAATAGGTGTCGAAAGTGTAACATAAAAAAAAAGAAATACACTGTCTCTAAAGAAAGAAATGTACATAAAAATTTAAGATAAAAAAAAGAATTTTCTAATGTTTTTACCTACTTAATACCATACGTAATTAGTCCTTTCTTTTATGTTAAAGGAATCCTTTTGATTGTCTTTTTACCGGGGTCATCATGTATTTCGTCTAACTGTTTACCTATATATTAACGCACAAAATTTGATTTTAATAAAATAATAATGATGAAAGTAGTTGAATAAATTTATTAGTAGTTAAATGATTCCGGTTATTGTAGGCATGTTCCGGTAGACAATATACGTTAATACTACTCATCGTTTTGTAACTTTACATAGACATGACTTTTGTGTGATCCTTGGTCAACTTAGTTCTAGGGTAGGATCTTACATTATCTGTGTCTCCTACATTACGAAACGATACCAATAGAATAGTGAATATTCGTTAGTGATACTGACTTGTTTTATCTTAATTCGAACTTAACAATCAAAAGACACGTGTACCTGACTTCATACCGTCAGTACAGTAAAAATCACCTGTAGATGAGACAGGTCGAGTGACATATTACTCACACCAAATCGAACACACACACGAGTCAACGATTTACAGACTGAGAAGCTCTGGGAAACCTGTCATCGGGTGGTCCAAGGAAACAGATACCCTAAAGGGTCCGTTCTTATGACCTCATACAACGGTAAAGGCGGAGGTTCCCTAGAAGGATTGGGTCCCTAACTTGGACGTAGAGGACGTAGACGTAACGTCTAATAAAGAAATGGTGACTTGGTGACCTCTTCGGACACCAAATCAAATCACCAAGAGACTAATCTTCCTACTCTCAGTGGACTCCCCGAATTGTAGGTTCTGAAGACCCGAGACAGTGAATTTTAATACTAAGTTCTCCAGACCCTATTCCCACGTCCTAACGTAAAACTTACTCAAGGGATCACTATGACGAGAACGACCAGGTCCGTTGTGTGATATCCTTGGTGATAAAGTCCTATAGTTGTTCTGTTTGTTTAAAATGTCATCTTTTACAATGTCAGATTTTTGAGTCTTACCGACTATAGGGTACGTTTTTCGTTTTATGTATGTGTTAAGTTATTTATTTAATTGGTTAACCGACAGGTCACTACGTAGGGTCTCAACCGACTTCAGTTGTTATATTTACAAAACTTCTTTAATCGGTCTTTAGGAAGGAGAAAAGTTCTTATTACCTCCCATTAACTTATAAACACGACACTAATCAGTGAATCAACACAGACTGAGAAACGTTAGGGTACCTGACATCAGTCGGTCCGAGGAGATAGGTACCCTAAGAGGTCTGTTCTTATGACCTCACCCAACGGTACGGGAGGAGGTCCTCCTCCTCCTAGAACCCTTTTGTCCTTCTAGGTCCCCTAGAAGGGTTGAGTCCCTAACTTGGGTTCAGAGGGTGTAAGTCCGTCAAAGAGATGGTAGACTCGGTGTTCCCTTAGGGATGATTCATTAGATCCGTGTTTGTTTACACTGAATCGGACACGATTCTTGATAAAACTTTCGTATGACTATTTTAATATGGATAGAGAAAGATATAGATATACGGATATAAATAGAATTGGACTGTAAACAAAAAGATGGAACACAAAAGAAAAAGATAAAAAAAAAGAGATTCATGAAGATCCACATCAAGGAAAGTGTTTACTTAAAGAAAGAAAGAAAAAAAAGGGTGTCTACTTAAAGAATTTCAGTCATAAAGTCATTATAGAGGTCAACACAGTGTTCGACTAGGATTTCCCTGTTAAGTCAAGTAATCGCATTATCTAATTTTAGATAAGTCTTTTGTAAAAAGTTTATTTAAATTTAACACCTCTTTTCCTTTTCAGTAAGTCTTTTTCCGAGATCCAATGTAAAAGATAAGGAGTAATTTCCTAACTAATATCTTTATTGACGACTTTTCGGGACTCCTACTTCTCTTCACGTTTGACATAAATTTACTTTTATCTACATTAGTGTACTTGACACGACCTTAATAAAAGTAAGTTGTAAAGTTTCTATATTATTAAAAATATGGTATAACGGACTCAGGACCAAAAACACTCTCCATTAGGTAGGACTCGAGTAAAATATCAATTGAGGAATTGACCTCTACCCATTCACGAACGGAACATAGGTTTCGATACGAGATACATTTTCTCATGAAACTCTACCTCGTCATTTGTTGGAAACGAACACACACTCAAAATTAGATATGCGTAAGTATGACTGAGACATTCTTTCACAGCAGTTCGGTACCCCCCTGTAAAGAATTTTCAAATTACTCTTTGAACTTTCGTTAATACTTCCAGTCTAAAATCCCGTACGTAATTTCCTGATATTAAAATCTTACATTGATACGGAACGGTATTTTCCCTCCATTCGAAAAATATGACTTGACAAAAATATACAACACACATGTTTTACCCGTATAATTTCAATGAAGACTCACATACGTTCTTCATTTCTTCTCGAGATCCAAATATTTGTCTGTGTCCTCTTTTGATTTAAAACTACAATGAAAATAATTTATGTTTTATCATATAAAATTTTTAGTCGAAAGTCATCTTATAATTCATAATATTTACGGTACAAAAGACCTAAAATTACTCCAACGACTTACGTTCATGTCATACTGAAACTTTGTTAAGTAAAACTCATAGTACGATAGGTTTTCTCTTTTTATGATATTACATGTCGTAATAGGATTCGTAGTATGAGTTGTCTAAATTACAGTATTAAGACATAAAGGGTCTATTAATTTTTATATAGGTAAGGATGGATGGTGTTGGTGTTCGTATCATATATGAAGTTTCTTTAATACCTAGAAGTAAAGAAGTATTTTCAACTCTGGATAACTCAAATCTTTTTGAACAAAACATAAGAGTAAGTAACAAGGATTTATACATAAATAATTTGTGATAATTTCTCCTTTCTAAATTCTTCTGAATAAAAACATCTAAAATCTGTAAACGGACGAACAATTGGTGAATTTACAAATATGTATTTTCCTGATCTGAATGCTAAATAAGAGAAAGTATCGGATCTGAGTTTACACTCCAATACTTAAAATTTCCAGAATTCTATTTCTTTTCTAACATCCAGTAAATCAAGACTCTTGGATGTCAAACGACGACTTAATCCTTCTACTGTTTTCAAGTGGTCCGTTCAGTGGAAGTTCGACAATTATATACCGGTAACGGAGAGTTCTCTTTGAGACGTCTTTGTCTTTGGTTTAAAAAAGGTGACATATCCGTTAGGGATGGAGTAACAAATCGTCGTTCTTAGGGTTGCTAGACATCTTGTCTACACTGATGGAGTGAATTGTGATCGTATCCTTCTTTTATTCCCGTCTTCTCAGTATACGATTTCCACTTCTACGTGTCTCTTTGACGACGGACTCGTGTCTATAGTCTGGAGAAAAACCGGTAGACAGGGTGGTACACACGACGTGTAGTGTCCTCCTACACCCTCCCCATCTGTCGAGTATTCAAAAAGTCCACCGTTTTCTTACCGAAAGTTGTCGTCACACTGTGATCTCCTATTCTCAAAAATAATTATAACGTGTCTTACATAATAATTACAACGAATTTCCTGGTTTCCAAAATCATAACGTATAATTTTTTTTTATTTAATCACAGTACAATAGGAACAGAGAGAGAGTGACGTAAGACTACAAGAAAGAACTCACCGTTCCTCTCTACGTATAAATATCGATTTTACGTTCGTTCCGTGTTACGTCAGAGACCACATACTGTGAGTGAGACGTACGTGCTTACTCTGGTTCCATCTCCCCGACGACGTCCTTTAGTGTCTAGTCCAAGACTCGGTCTTCAGTTAGGACGACCTGATGGGACTAACGGTAGTCCAGTCTTAAGTCGTATTATCAAATGTAAAGTGTAATTAAACGGGAATAAGAGTTTCGGATTTACAACACCCTATTCCTTTTAAGATAAAGACCGTGTGTATTGACTTACCTATTTAGGAACAACTTACTATATTTTTATCTTATCAAAGTAACTATTTCTACCTCCGGCGTATCTGTCCGTCTTAGACCACCATCTATGTGATATGACACAACGGTAACCGAGACTCCTCGAGTTGAGGGAGTACCTCGACTCGTCCGACACACATCCACACCCCTGTTGTAGCAGACGACACACGGTGTCATTGGCCCTACTTCTTCTTCTCTCCCACTCTCTGTCCCTCTACCGTTCCTCAGTCCCCCTATCCTTCTCTCCTTTCTTCCTCCTCTTCTTGTGTTTTTGACTTCCTTTACCTCTTCTTTTAGATGAACTTCTTTACTTTGTACTTGTTTATTTTTAAAATTTTAGTAAGAGAGACACAATGTAGACACGATCACAAATGTCTCGACTACGTCCGTTAATCTAGAGGTCTAAATGACGAATATTTCCTCTTCGGTGGAATTAATAAATTATTCTTTTCGTAAGGTTTACCAACCTCCTTTCCCGGACACGGAATTCTTTTTTATTATTTGTTTTATGTTTTCGCTCCGACGACAAAAGGTGTCTGTCTTATTCCTTTTTTGAATGACTTCTTCATAGTGTAAATCTTATATATACTTAACTCACTTTAGTTTTCAATAGGTTCGTGTGTCAACTCTAGTCCCTAAGTATACGTCGTGTTTCTTTTGTTTCTATATATCATAGAAACACTTGTTTAACCGAGAAATCGATATTTGTTAAATCTTCGTCGGTATTTTTAAAATTAGGACTCCTTACATAAACCCAAAGTACTTACTCTTACCTGAAAACTATTCACCGAAGGGTTATGATCCCGAAGGGACCATCGAGTCGACCATCTCTTAGATGGACGTTACGTCCTCTGGATCCAAGATAAGGACCCAACCCTTCTAGACGACCTCTTCTCTATCTGATGGGTGAGGTCATAAGAACCGGAAGCCACCACCGAATCGACCACTTCTTAGACGGACGTTACGTCCTATGGACCCGAGTTAGGAACCCAACCCTTCTAGGGAACCTCTTCCCTTGTCGATGGATGAGGTTATAAGACCGGACCTTTTAAAGTATCCCAGCGTTTCTCAGCCTGTACTGACTCGCTGGAAGTGAAGTGAAGTGAAGGGTTATGATCCTATTATTCTGACTCAGTTTAATCTATTTTACTATCGAGATATAAACCTTAAAGTTCTGTTTTGGAAGTTTTGAAAACGAGAAGGTTTACAGTAGTCTTCTATAATTTATAGTGATAGGATAAAATCCCTAGAGTACTTTGACATGTGACTTTGTTGACATTTATTAGGCTCCTTCAACCTTCACTATTCTGAATTCGTTATGTTAGAGATATCACTTAATTGAAACATTATTCATAACTTCAGCTGAGTCAACCATTTCGCATTATTCATATCATCCCTCTTTTCTACCTCTCTTCCCTAACATCAACAAATTCCCTCTTTTAGTGTAAAGGAGGTACTAGACACTCTACCCTATAATAGACACAAGGAAACACTCTACGTCTTTACTTGAGGACTAAGTTCAACTCTTTCTTTATAAGTACAGTTTGAAGTTATTCTCTTTAAGTTTCTTTACAAAGATAGTCACGTGTATTACGAACGTTTTGATAAATCAATGGAGCAGAATGTGGACATCTTTTTATTAAAATAAAGATCTTAAAATTTAATATAAAATTTTATGACTAATTTTATAAAAAGGAAAACTTTTGGTAACAGAACCGTTATCGAAGAGATAATTCATATCACAAAAATAAGGAGTTGAATTAGTCCAGAAATTGAAGGTAAAAAGTCCCCTGTTTAAATGTAGAGTGTTAAGTATTTCCTAATCTTGAGTACCCTTTTTTATCTCTAAATCGTACACTCTTATTTTCTTCTCTTTTATATATCGTATTAATGAACTCGTTTATAAAGAAACAAAATATCACTGTATTTTATAAACTAATTTTATATACGAGAGTTTATTACTCTTTTAAATTTATAGTTTGAATTTCAGACAAAAACTTCGTCTAAGATTTACTCAAGTGTTATTGAGTTCTATTAAAAGAAAAACGGTCTGAAACATTCCAAATAAAAGTCTTGACTATAATTTACTATATTAATAAAATTATTAAATTTTGACAAGAGAGACTTTTGTGTGTCTTGTTTTTTCAGGGTTTAGTCTTCATATCGTTTTCCAAGAATCTTCCGACAGAGTCTTTACTATTTATATTTCGATCAGTTAATTCGGTAGTTTAAGATTCCGTGTTGATTTCCTCGACTTGAAAATTGGATCCGGAAATTAAATTTGAAAATTGGATCCGGATCTGAAATTAATACTTCAGAGGTCTAAGAAAATAAAGAGGAACCTTTTCTTCAGTTTGACATGTTCGGATGGACATTCGTAGAATAGATGATCATCAAAATTTTAAAAGTTTAGGAGTAGGTTGAGATGAAATCTTGCCGTCACTTAATCTGTCCTCAAAAATTCAACAGAGATTTACCGATATTAATTTGAAAGTGAATTTATAAAAGGTAGATATGGTTCCCGTTTGAGTTACACTATACCCTACGTATTGTCATCTTAATAATTTTCCTTTTTTTTTTCTTTCTTTTGGACACTGAACCGTATCTAAGGATACATTTCCCACGTCCAAACCGTAAATTATAAAGAAGATTTTTGTCAATATACTTCTAGTATAAATCGTACACTCTTATTTTATTCTCTTTTATATATCGTATTCATGGACTCGTAGATAAAGAAACAAAATACACACAATTACAATCACAATCAGTGAGTCAACACAGGCTGAGAAACGCTGGGGTACCTGATGTCGGGTGTTCCGAGAGGACAGGTACTTTAAGAAGTCCGTTCTTATGACCTCACCCAACGGTAAAGGAAGATTCCCTTTCGAATAGTTTAATGACAGTAATCCACTTATTTCCTTTTTATAAAGTTGGAAAGAAAAATTTCAATATGAATTTTCACTTGAGAATGGGTCCTTTAGATAATTAACGACTAGAAAAGAGAAAATTTATGTGACACTTTTGTTTACATGAAGAAAAGTTTAGGTCACACATGACTAACCAGTTTAAGAAACTTTAATAGATTAATCGTTCTTGTCCCGTGGCTAGGGTACCTCCTTTTTTCACTAGTCTATTCGGGATCTTTATTTTGCGATAACTGTTACCGTCTTTACCACCGATGACTGTGTTATATAAACGATTTGCTTTTGTTGTTATCTTTCTTTTGTTACATGAGAAACTCTGTTCTTTCCTTAATAGTTAACGATAAAGAGATTTTTTTTTGGAATTTTATCTTCATTTATACATATAAAAACGACAAAGTTAATACTGTTATTAAATTACTAAAAATACTTGAATAAATCGGTGAATTATTTGATAGAAAAAACCTTGTTTTGGTAAAAGTCTCTACTTTACTTGCAAATAGTCTTTCAACGACAGGTACTTACTCCTAAATACTAAATCCACAGTGATTTTCTTAAAAGTCGATACTAAATTTCTATTATTTTATAGAAATAAAAAAGGATATACTCCTTGTACATGGAGTAGACATGTTTTAGTATTACATCAATTGTTAGTTACAATAGGCTGCAATTAAAGACAATTAGTTGTTTTGACAGTCTCGTCTTCCTTTCAATGTAAGGTTCGTAAATAGACTACTCCTTTTACTCTAAGTTACTTGTGTTTACCGTATGAAGATACTCATGAAGTGATTTACATCCGTCTTCCTAGAAACCCGAGAATCGAGTAACAAAAAAGATGACGGTCTTCCAACCAAATTTTAATGACACAGGGAAACGATCAGAAGATTCTTTTACACTCAGGAACCACAAGTGTAAAGTAAACTTTACGAGTCTTTATTGTATATAGAGGAGTCCCCCTCAAGTTACAGTAAAAGTTCCTACCGTGTGTAGTTTCAGTTAAACGATTAACCAAAATCAACAAAAGGTTGTTGATACTTACGATGGATCAATAAGGTTGTCGTTAAGATCCCTTTTATCAGACTAGTGAGTTGTAGGTCTATGGTCGTTTTTATTGTTCTTATATCACAATGGTACCGAAAGTGATACTTCCACAATTATATATACAGAATAAACACGGTCACAAAGTGAATACTGGATTATAGTCAGAAAGGGAAAGACCCTTAAAAGTTGTTAGTGAGATTATAAGGTTTAAGAGTAAATGGGTATACGTTGAGATAAAATGGTAGTGATATTTGTAACATTTTCCGAAGGTTTATTTTTATTAATTTTGTATTAAAGGAATCGTTCTACTGGAAGATTGTTTCCTTGTTATTATTGTATAGTTTCTATATAAAGTTGACTTTGTGTAAATGACTAATAATTGTAATTAGTAAATGTCCACTAATCACTGGTAATAGTTTATATGGACGAAAAAATTTTATACAAATACAAAACGTCCTACACCTAAGGTGTCTTTAGATTTAGTGATATAAGTCCTTACACACGATTCAGTGAAGTCAGTACAACGTGAGACGTCGGGATACCTGACATCGGTCGGTCCGAGGAGACAGAAACCCTAAAAGGTCCGTTTTTATGACATGACCCAACGGTGAAGGAGTAGGTCGTAGAAGAGTCGAGTCCTTAACTTGGGTGTAGAGGACACAGAGGACGTAACGTCCACCTAAGAAATTGTCGACTTAGTATGAAGACTATTTTCATATTTACCATTGAAAAAGTTATACTTTGAAAACCTTTATTAATTGTATATGTACTTCTCAAAAGATAAATACGTAAGGTTGATACCTTTGATATGCATAAGCGGAGACCTAAATTACATAACTATATAAATGAAACAAATGATCAATTAGTGTGACAATTTTTTAAAGTTTTTGGATTACAATTGACACATGTAAACAACTATCACGTTTCTTTTTCTCAACTCGGTATAAAATCTCATTCTTTTGTATTTCTATAAATGTAACCCGATAGTCTTTTCCATTTTTTGTTATTTATATTTACTTTAGGTGATACATAATAAAGAAGTACAAATACAGGTGGAACAGGGTAAGGGGGTTTTAGTCACGAAGTTTTGGTGATAGGTTGATGACTGATTCGTATACATACGAGGGAAAAGGGGATAGGATCAGATTGGTTAATAGTCTATAATTACTACACTACCTTTATTAGTCTAAATTTTACAATGGGAGTTGTCAAAAAGTCTCGTAAACAGAAGAAACAGAAATAAGGATAAATTTACATATTAAACATCGTATCACCAATACCTAAAAATCTCCTAAGATTTTTCGTTTTAATTCTTCTTCGTCAGTCTATAGTAACGTTATTCCTAATTTACCCAAGTCAATGTAAAATTAAGAGTGTCACCAAAGTTTATATTGGACAGACCATCCTAAATTTTCTTTTGTTTTAGTTGTAATCTTGATATCCCTTATTATACAGTTAGAACTCTCTTTCGTACCTTCCACTTTCAGAAACCACCGGTCTGTGAATTTACACAAATTGCATCGTTTACTTTACGATTACAATGTTGGTTTAAAAGATAAGACAAGATACTTTTCGTAGACTATTTCTTTCTCTTCCTTTCCATAGAAATTGATCTCAGTTTTTACAACCATATTTAGTCAAATTACCAGGTATTGTAAGAGGTGAATGTGTACATGTTTAATATATAAAACTTTGTCATAACGCATAATAATAATAAGTTTTTGTCGTGATATAGACGTGACAAGTTCTTTATTATGACACGTAAATAGATGATTATCTAAATAAATAAATAATTGAAATACGACGACGACGAATTAACGAGGTCATCACAGGTTGAGACACTCTGAGGTATCTGCCGTCGGGTGGTCCGAGGGGACAGGGATCCTAAGACGTCCGCTCTTATGACCTCACCCAACGGTAAAGGAAGAGGTTACGTACGTGCGTACGTTTCACCGAAGTCAGTACAGACTGACACGCTGGGGTACCTGTCGTCGGGTGGTCCGAGGGGACAGGTGTCCTAAGAGGTCTGTTCTTATGAGACCTCACCCAACGGTAAAGGAAGAGGTATAATTGTAATATTGTATGATGATAAAATACCTTGACTGTAATTTAGAAGGTAGAGTCATCATTTAGAGTACTTTACATAAGAGTAGTAATGATTTCCAACAGAAATAATAATAATAATAAACCTTTCATGAAAATTGAGAATATAAGGGTGAAGTGAGGCACTCCGGGGATTATACATTACTTATACGGAATCGAAAACCCCCATCTTACCACTTTATTCAAACTCTACCTACTTACAAAATATGGTAGTTTCTGATTTTTGTCAGAATGATTTATATTGAAATTTTGTATTACGAAATAAAAGAACATGAATGTGCTTTATTGGAATGATTCTCATCATTTTAATAACATTAATAAAAAGTTACTATTATTGGAAGATATCTAATTAATGGCAGAGATGTCAGAGAGGTGAGATTAGTTCACCTAAAGGTCTTAACACCCTACAGTATATACAGTATATACGTACGTACAGTTAAACTACAGTATATTTATCCGGTCATCACTGACCGTCTTTACCCTTCGATAAATTAATACTTAATTACTGTTTTAAATGACCCTTACTTTGTGGTCTCTCTTTCTCTAGACAGTTTGTCCGGTCCAATAATTCGATAGTGTGATATTCGAAACGATGTACTATGGTGTCAAGGTGACGAGAAGTTGAGTCCATAATAACCGTTATATCAAGTGGACATAAATATTATTAAGAATTCTTAAAATAAAAGAGGAGGACGGGGTTTAGTGAGTCAACACTATACTCTGGGGTACCTGATATGTCAGGTACCTTAAGAGGTCCGGTCTTATGACCTCTCCCATCGGAGAGGGAAGAGGTCCTTAGAAGGGTTGGGTCCCTAACTTCAGTCCAGAGGATTTGACGTCCACCCAAGAAATGGTTGACTCGGTGTTCACTTCGGACTCTTATGATCTTACCCATCGGATAAGGAAGAGGTCGCCTAGAAGGTCTGAGTCCTTAGTTTGATCCCGGAGGACTTAACGTTTACTTAAGAAATGGTTGACTCGGTAGTCCCTTCGGGTTATTAAGAATTCTCAAAATGAAAGAGGAGGTCGGGTTTTAGTATTGAACAGTTAAATTACTAGGGCTCTGTGTTTTTCGTTCAGACATTAATTATGAGTAATAACTTTATTAAATATAAAACGTGAAATTCCTAATATGAGATAAAACCTCTTTCCCAATAGTACCTGTATGAAGAAAAATAAATAAATAAATAAAAATTTATAAAAATAAAAATGAAATAAAATGAAATGTTAAGACATAACCAAAACGGTATGTAACTGTACTTAGGTGGTGCCCTGTATGAAGAAATTTTTTGTCAGTTTGTTTATTTGTTTTTGTGACTCCGTGTTTCGTAATAGAATGAAGAGGAGGGCGGGGGAGATGACCGACACATGATAACGGTTAATGTTCTGAAAGAAGAGATCGGTTGGTCAATTCGTTGTTTTTAGGAGTAGAAAATTAAATGAAAATGAGAAGGAAGTTTACATAGAGTTTTCAATAAAAGTCACACTTAAAGAGTATTTTGATGTCTCTCGAGTGACAGAAAGGAAAACTTGAAGGGTCGATCAAAAGGACTGTTTTGGAGAAAATGACGTTAATAAGGAAAGCGCTAAAAATGGCCCTCATTTACGTCGGAAGAGAAAGTAAACAAGAAGACAGAGGTCTCGGATGATACACGGACTACGTAGCAACGTAGTTAATAAACTCTTATTTCTTGACTTACTTAAACTATCTATATTTATCCTGACAAAGGGGGTTCGACTATAACCTGTCTAAAATTTTCAGTCGACGATAATAGACGTAAGGTCAGTTTAGGAGACCTTATGTATAGAGTCTTCTCTCACTAATAACGTTTACATGAAAGTTTCTCTTAAAGTAATTAAATATCAACAGAGTTATATATCAATAGATACTGATGAGCTTTATTTCTATATAAAGGAAATTTATTAACACGAACGGTTCTCTTACTTAAGAAGACCTGATCTTACTTACCCCCTATATAGTAGATATAAATACGTTTACATACTGATGCAAATGTAAGTATCCTTAATATGAGGGATGAGTGACCTTACCTTAATCGCAAAAAACCTATTACTAAAATGGAAGTCACTTCACTAAAATCGAAAAAGTAAATAACATAATTATATCTAAAGTGTCACTGACAATAGTTCAAAGTTTCTATCGTTGTACCAAAATAGTTGTGAAAAAAAAAAGGGAATATTAAGGGTGGTGTCGACAAAGTAACCTAAAAGTTATTGTAAATTACCATAATATATTACTGAAGTATCTGAATTTCCGAAATAAAAAATGAGATTTTACAAATGTATCAAAGGACAATCAAAAAAAAAAGTTCTTAATTTTGTTATTACAAACAGGGAAACTAAGTTCACAACACTAAATTATAAATGTTTTAACTTATACTTTATTTACATTTACAAATAACATTAGACTCCCGTCTATAATGTAAAATATATAATGACAATAAATATGGTAACCCTTAGTTCTTATGAACAGAGTTTTAGGACAACACGAGTCAGTGAGTCAATGAGTCAACACAGACTGAGAGAAGCTGGAGTACCTGACGTCGAATGGTCCGAGGAGACAGGTACCTTAGGAAGTCCATTCTCATCACCTCACCCAACAGTAAAGGGTGAGGTCCCGTTTTAGAACAATTGGTTGTAGATAAAAGTGTTTGTACATTAGTACTTTCAGGGAACCTTTTTTCTTCAGTAAGAAGGATTTATACATTTCTACATCGGAGAGTCTCTCATTTCGGATATACACATGAGTCTAGTGTAAAAATTCTTTATTTTGATCATTGTGGTTATATAAGACATAATTCAATCGACTTAAAATAGTATAAATTTTAATGAGGTTTTATCAAATACTACATGTTAAAAGGAATTTAATACATACGTTTACAATACAAGACGTTTGTCAAAGAATAATATAAAGAAGAAGTGTGAGAATTTTGTATACAAAAATTTTAGTAGTGTCATTGTCTTTCAGTACGTTTTTCATTTGAGTATATTTTAGTAACCTAATTCTTAAATAGGTGAAGTTTAAAATCGTAGATTAAAACTAGGAATATTACATGAAATTTCGTGATAGAACCCTTAGTAAGTGGTAAAACATAAGAGGTTGTAGGTCGAGTGAGAGGAAAAGGTTTGAGACAAAATTTTATTATTCGGGTTACACTTTCTAGAAACTTTTTTGTACCGGAAAAAGAAGACTGACCTACTTATATCCTTAACTAAGTACTTTTCACTAAAGATTTATATTTACTTTCTTACAAGAGACGGTATACATTCTTAGTTCAAGACTCCGTTCCAAATTACCACTGGTAAACTTTGATATTGTGAAGAGTTTTTTAACAAATGAAAAATTTTAAAAAGTTACTATATCAAAAATGTTTTACGGAAATTCTAAACTTTTACTTAAGACTAACATTCAAGATTTGAGATGTAAGTAAATTTGTCTTAAAAGAAACCTATACTTTGTCCCAGGTTTTCCTCCGAATTTTTACTATAAATACACACGAGAGTCCACCGAGTTTAAATCGACCATTCCTCCAAAGTTAAGGGAACCGATCAATTTCCCTGATTTACATTATAGTCTATTCGTCTCAGTATAACTAAACGACAACAAAGGATCTTCGATTAGAAAGTCAAAGTACGTTAGAGCTTTTTCCACAGATACTGAAATCAGTTCTTTCAAAAAAAAGGTCTATCGTTAGAAATGGAGTTGATTTTTCATAAAATATTTCAAAAGTAATCGTAAAATATGTCTATATGTACAGGATAAAATTAATTTTACTACAAAGAATTATAACGGAAAGGACCTTCTTTACAACGAGAAGGGGTTGTGTATACATTATAGAAACGTCTCAGCGTCTAAAAAAGAATATCTTTCTTAGTCTCTATTTCTGTCTCTTTATTGAAGTTATTGGAAGTTATTGGACTGATGTAGAGTTATACGAACAAATCTAGTGAAAGGTGACCCTTTTTTTGAATTATAAGTTAGTTATTCCCTGTATATACAAACAAAGTTTTATGACTATGTTTTCTCTTATATGAAGGAGTTACGATATTAACGGAAAGGTGAATTTGAGACCTGTCCACCGTTCTTACCGTCTGATTTAAAGTCAAAACTATACACCCTAGTTAATCCCGGTACCCAGACAAAAGACCGAGAGTAGAAGCAAAAAAAATTGAGACTGAGGGTTTGTTTTCAGTGGGACATTGTAATATTAATCTCGTATAGGAGTCTATTTAGAGACTTATTTATTCTTAAAGACCCCCTTTCTTGTTGGTGGCTTTTCGTTGTCCTGTGAATCGTCAACAGAGTTTCAAATTCGTTGTGGTAAGATGGGTGTGGTAAAGAAGGATCTGGTCCTTTCTTCTTTAAGGGAAGTGTAGGAACCCTTACCTCCCCAAGGTATACTACTCTCATCTTTGATAATGGTACCTCTTGACCCCGATTGAAAGGTTCAGTACTTCTGCAGCTACGAAAGTAAATGGAAACCGATGAAAAAGAGACAAAAAGGAAAGTTCCGAAGGATGTGGTAACGAAATTGATCATAAATAGGGATAAGTTACCTCTGATCTTTTATGGTTCTATAAAAAGAATCGAGATACGGAAGACAGGGTTAAGTCGTGTGACGACAATCTTCTAGTTCACCCTTTTGTTGATGTCGAACCCCACATCTCAAGAAAGTCTTTTATTTGAGTTTACTGTAGAAATATAAAATAATGGGTCAGTTACATTTCGTCGTACATTTATACAATATAATGGTCATAATAGAGAATGATATCGTCACTAGACATTAAGTAATTAGGAAAAAATGGAATAAAGTCGTTTTACGATATCGTATTTTAACAGTGGTCCTTTTACTGTTTTTCATTGTAGGTTATTGTTAGTTGTCAAAATACTCGTTCATAAATCGATGTCATTCAATAGTCTTGGATAAATTATAAAATCTAGGACGTATACATGACAGATGACTGTCCGATACATTAATATTTGTGTAATAAGTGGAATTACAGAACTTTCAAGGATTCCTTTAAACCTATTCCATGGGTTGTCCGAGGTTTATGACAATTTGAGATGTTTACAAGACAGACAAAATAGTAAAAGAAGTCACTTGTCAATGTAAAAATTCCGTGGCTTCACAGTTGTACACATAGATTATCTCGGAACTCGAAGTCACTAAAGTATTTTCTCCTTGAACGGTTGTTTAAATCCTTTAAGTGTAATGTATAAGTCCAATCTAAGTGTTTAAGTTACAACGTACCGTTCTTCAGATACGAGTAAAGAACCATAGTACTTAACGTTAAAAAGGGGGTTAAGTATCTTGGTTCGGATTTGGAAGTGTTTACTTACTTGTTGACTTTCCATCGAGTATGGAAACTTCAGAATCTCTTCCTTAAATAGTACATAAGTCAAATTTCCCTAGTCAAATATAGTCGGTACTTTCGCTAGATACGGGTTAGACGGGACTTTGTCTTAGTCCAATGAGTTTTATTTAGAATACATATTATATATCACTTTTATGTGACGTCAGAGAAGAATTTGTGGGAGTGTATATGTGTGTGTATATATAATCTCAAAAAATCAAATGTATCATTGAAGTCTCCTTCTTTGTTACATATTTACTTGTGCGAACGTTGGAAGTTTTTTGGACGATGATACATGTAGATCCTTAATCTTTGTCCAAAACGTAGTAACTCTCTTTCTTAAAATAGAACGATCAAACATGTTGGTCTCTACCGTGGGGTGAGGGTATGAGAACGGACCTTTTAGGGTACCTACCTCCTCGGACCACCCGACGTCAGGGACCCCAGTGACCCTCAGCCTGTGCTGACTCGCTGAAGTAAAGGTGAAAAGTGAAAGTACGTAACCTCTTCCTTTACCGTTGGGGACCTCTTAGGGTTCCTGTCTCCTCGGACCACCCGACGGCAGATACCCCAGTGTGTCTCAACCTGTGCTGACTTCACTAAATCGTCGTCGTCGTCGTTAAACATGTTGGATTCATGATATATACAATCCATAGTTCTTATTAGAACAGTTTACTTTCACTCAATTTTACGATACTAATTCATCAGTGACCTCTTTTTGTACAAAGGATTTATATTTGTTATTATAAAGTCAATTATAACTTTTTTTAGTAAACAATTCGGTTAAACCTGTATATAGATTCCACTGTCACGATTTATATATATAAAATGATTATCTTATTTTTCAACATTGTTATGTCTTTAACAATAAGGACCGTAAAAGTTTTTGATGAAGTATTAACAGTTTAATATATAATTCAATTAAAATCTTTATAAATATACCAACCGACTTATACATTAAGTCTAGTACATAAATGAATATTATTTGTAACTTGTATAAAAACGTAAGTACTCAATTTTCATTATTATCGTAGTACACAACAAAAGAGACGTGTTGTTTGAGTAATAAAGAATTTAATAAGGAACATCAAACAAACGTCACGTTAAAAGACAATAAGGAGTTTAAATTTTGTGTCAGTGAACGGAGGTTTTGACTTTTACAATTTGAGAAGTCTGGTGTGTCACCTCGTCCCTACCCAGTTACCCAATTTACATAAAAGGAACCGTCAGATATATAGACCCACACTTAACGTGTGAAAGTATTGAAGACCTCTATTTTAATCAGTTGTGATGAAGAGCAAGTCGACATTTTTAACGATATTACCAACGTAGAGAAGACTCAACGGGTGGGTGTCTCGATCTTCCTCGGAAAGATGGAGATGTCTGTTGTACAACGAGAAAAGTTTACTCGTCTCATCCCATTTTTATACCCGTAATGTAGAAGAGGTTCCATCCTAAAATGTTTAGGTGATCTTTTCCTTATTAACTAAATAGAGAACGCGTTTGTTGTAAATAATGTACCTATTGAGAAAAATTTGGAACCCACAAAAAATCCACGTTTAATTTTGTGATAGGATGTGGAAGTGTAAATAACGAAAGACATATAAAGTGGACTAACACACTGGAACTCGGGTCGAGTACCTCTCAAAGCTAAAGTAACAAAGTTCATATTTAAAAGAAGATCAGAATTTTACTATATTAAGAATAAACAACTACGAATTGTAAGATCTAGAGTTGTTAAAAAGAAAGTTGAATTAGACGTATGTCCACTATCTTTAAGTCATATATTAACCGTAAAGTACCGACGGTTATCAGTGAACCAGTCAGTCTGTTCTGTTTATTACTAAATACAACATACTTATTCTCCTTTTCACTCCTGGACGTTTGTCTAGATGTCCGTGTCGTGGGGGCGATCGAGGTTAAAAACACTTCTTTACTGAACCGTGTCGTAGGAGATTCGAGACGTCCCTATCTTCGACCGTGTTCCCATCTTCCTCGATAACACACTGACCCCTTGTCTTTACGTTGTTGTAACTTTTATTACGTTTTATACCTGTGCAACGGTCTGAACCCTCTAGGTACGGTAACCCCTTCCGACCGTCCCTAGGTTTCATGAAATTCTGGTCACTAATTATGTGATAATTACGACTTATTACAAATAACTTCCTCACCTAATGAAATTCCCATATAATACATGTTCAGTGTATTTGTTTATTTTGTTAATACATGTTTAATATATGGACGATACCCATCCACCTTCTTCCTACCTATATCCAATTGACTCCTATTCCCGTACAAAGATCTCTACTGAGTGTAACAAAGAATTTACTACTCACGTGAGATACAATGACTATCGTCCTTACTCAAAGTAAACAGAGATTACCAAGGACCGATGAATTCTCAAAAATGACTGATTCTCTCTCCCTCTCTTACTCTGTTTTTTAATTAGATAGTTCAAAAAATCCCCGATAGACCATGTTCCGATTCGTGAACTAATATGACATCGACTATTCTCTTTATCTGCCCATGTTTTGACTCCTTTATCTTGTGATAAAGTAAATCATCTTTACATCTTCTACTGAGTCACCCATCCTTAAATCACCGTCCCTCAAGTCAATCTTTTGACAACACCAATAGGTTTGTCTTACTACTCCTAGACTATTGGATCATCGTCACTTCTTGGGAGTCTAAAAGACCCAGTGACCGGATTTACTATTTGACATTTCAAATGGAAAATATCGTAAAGTCAATTTGTGTAAAAGAACCTACATCGTATCTGCATCAATGGAGTCAAGTTCTTTATGGTCGTTTTTCTAAAGAAAGGTAATCCTAAAAGAGATAGTAAAGGTCATTCATCGTAAATAAACGTACCTCGAATGAATGTTTCGATGGACAAACGAATCCCTATCCTTCCTCGTCTTTTGGACTCAATTTCTAACCCCAATCATTTAATACGGTATAAAACACAGGGAAAAGAAATACGACGACGTCGACGACGATTCAGCGAAGTCAGCACAGACTGAGACACTCTGGGGTATCTGCCATCGGATGGTCCGAGGGGGCAGGGACCCTAAGAGGTGCGTTCTTGTGACCTCACCCAACGGCAAAGGAAGAGGTTACGTACTTTTACTTTTCACTTTCACGTCAGCGAGACAGCAGAGACTGAGTCACTGGGGTACCTGACGTCGGATGGTCCGAGGAGGTAGGTACCCTAAAAGGTTCGTTCTCATGACCTCACCCCACGGTAACGGGGAAAAGAAATATCGGTTGGTGTTTAGTGACTTTAAAGTTTATATTTTTATATCGTTGGATGGTGTTATATTGATACACGGGTACTGTCTTAGTTTATAAGAATAAATAAACACCAGACCTGTATGAATGTAAACGTAAAATAATCGTTTGACACCCTTTTCTGTATCTTAAAGGTTTGAAGGTAACGTAAATTTTGTACAATTCCATGACAGTAGAATATTACAATTGACAAGAGAAATATTAAACTACGAAATAAGTTTATGATTTACAAGATTAATTACATGTTGAAACTCTTTACCCGGTCTTTTTCACACCTTATCTACGGCGACGAAACAGTTATTTATGAAAGATGAAAAAATTATTTATTTTTCCTTTTAATACGACTCATCTCTTGTGTCGTTTCTATCAAAATTTATTTACATGGACAGACTGTTTGTCTTCTACTTACCTCTGATAAAATATAACTTATTTTTGTTTAATAACCATACATGTAGTTAATAATCTAGTGTTTGTATATATAAATTTATATATACGGGGAGTTTTTACCCTTTTAAGGGTTTCACCGTCCTAAGTTCCCTAATTATATATATGTAATAATATATCTTTTATCTATTAGTCGTTCCTAGATGACATATCAGGTCCCTTGAGATGGATTATAGTAAATTATTAGATATATCCTTTACTTAAACTGTATTTTTTCATACACATATATATATATATTAACTTAGTAAAACGACATATGGATCTTAATCGTATTGTAACATTTAGTTGATATAAGAATATATTTTGTTTTTTTTTAATTTCCCTTGTACAAACGTTATGAACAGTATATGGAAGAGAAAAAGAACAAGTAAACGAACATGTCAAGATGTAGAACCCTTTCCCTTTGTATTATCAGTAGGAAGATATATTCTTCTCGAAGTTTATGGTTAATTATTTCGAGATTTGTAATCACAACTCAGAGTTTCCTATCCCTTTTACTCCTTGTTCAGAGAGAAAGATAAGTTACGTGTTAATTACCTAGAAGAACTCGTGATACCTACATAAGTTCTTAGAGTACGAAGGGATTTTTCTCACTGGGGTACTTTTTTATTTATAGATAACTTCAAAGTTTTATTTATCCCAACTCGAGTATGTTTTGAGTCTCTTACATAAATATTCGTAAAACATAGTCGTTTTATGAGAGGAAGACCAACCAAAGGAGAATTTTTTCTTTCAGTGATACGTGAACTATTAATACCCAGTTTTATGTTCCGTTTTTAAACGTGTGAGTTTTTACGTTTTTCTCGAATGTAATAGAAAAGGTGTAACGTAAATATAATTGAGATTTCAGAGTAAGGTAAAAACGATAAATATATATTTTGTAAAATTTTACGGTTCACTTTTCCTGAGAAAGCATATTAGATGAGATTCAACAACAACAAGTCGGTCATTTAACACAAGTTGAGATACGTTGGCCATGTACGGTCTGAGGAGACAGGAGGCAGAGAGTACCTCAAACGAGTCTAAGTACGGGTGACTCAACCACTGTCATAGATTGGTAGAGTAGGAGATGACGAGGGAAGAGGAAAACGGAAGTTAGAGAAAGGGTCGTAATCCCAGAAAGGGTACTTAGTCGAGAAACGTAGTCGACCGGTTTGATAATCTAGAAGTTAAAGTCGTAGTTTCGAAGGTTACTTATAAGTCCCAACTAAAGGAAAAAAAAAAAAAAAAAAAAAAAAA